>JAAOAM010000092.1:0-240660 GCA_013396015.1 Fusarium mexicanum | reverse complement strand
TTTCTATTTTACTATAAAGGCCTTTAAATAGTTATATTACTAAAAGTTTACTAAATTATTTACTAACTTAAGACTTGAGCAGGCAATTAGTAATAAAATAAAAGGTAAATTAATTAGCTAGCAACCAGACCAGAACTAACGAAATATCCTTAACATATCTGTATCATAGCCATCCCGTGAAACCCATAAACCAACAGTTGACCGCTTAATTGATAATGATGCGCTGGGACTTAGGAGTAGCCTTAGGAATGACTATGGTCAAAAGACCATCCTTGAGGTCGGCAGTGACCGCGTCGTGGTTGATATAGGTGGGGAAAGTGAAGTAGCGCGAGAACTCCTTGCTATAGCCAGAGCGCTTTGGCTCTTCAGGCTGCTCGGGCTGCTTCTCCTGTGCCTTCTCGCTGAGAGTCTCAGGCTCCGGCTGGCTGACAGTCTTTGACTTCTCTGATGCGTGACTCAAGACCTCAAACTCGTCGTCATCGATATCATCCTCGACAGTGGCCTGGTAAGAGCTTCTGCTTCGGGTATCTTCGTTATCTGACTCGATAGCTGCCTCAGGAGCAGTGTTCTCAGTGGTTGTTTCAGCTTCCTTGGGAGACTCCGTGAATCGCTCAACCTTGCCACTAACGACAAGCTTTCGAGGCTCAGGGAACTCGACAGTGACGTGCTCCTTGTTCATGCCGGGGAGCTCGCCATAGAGAACGAAGGAGTCCTCGGTCTCGTGGGCCTCGAAACGGGGCTCCCATGGGCGAGAGTTTACCCGATAGGCAGGGCAGGAAGCCTGAGCGCGGCTCTTCTGTTGAGGCTGGCATTGGCGCTTTCGCTGGGGCTGCTGAACGGACTGATCAAGCTCCCGGAGGAGATGATAGAGTGGGTTCTGGGGAGCCTGGATGTGGTAGAAGGTCTGGGGAAGGAAGAATGCCATTGTGTTGATGTGTTTTGTTTGTGAGTTGTGAAGGGTGATTGATGTGATGGTTCAGGCTTTTGATTGGCTGAGCGGAGGCGGTTTGTGTTTCTGGGCTTGGTTGAATTGATTGAGCAGTGAAGAGACTTAATTCTGATGATAAAAAAATTTACCAAGGACGTCGGAAGTGATTCATTTATACATGGATACTCTGCGATTAACAATTAGGCACCGCGCTCTTGCGCAAGCGGTTACTCACCATATGGAATTGCCATGATCTTGCCCGAAGCATCGAGAAGGTTCCGAACACTTTTCCTAGCTGAGTAAGACGTCATTTGTCAGTTCTCGGTACCAACACTAGCCACTGTGGCTGCTGGGGCTGCTTGTAAATCCACATCCTTAGCCGGAGCCGATGAAACTGAGTCAGCATTGATGACAAATTCGCTTCCCAGACATTCCGTGTTAATGCCGTCCGGACTCTATGTCAAACCAGGATGAGCCTACCCGATACCAGTGCAATGCGTGTAATAAAACGTAAGAAATGTATAGGCATGCATATTACTTCTATGATGCTTTCTCAGTTATTTTTCAACTCCTTTACCTATTTAAAAACCACGTGATGGAACTGGAGATAGCCACAGCAATTGGTTCAAAAAACGCACTGTCTTGTTTCGCCAAGATATCATCGTCTATTTTACTGCAAAAACCAATCATAATACCCCGCTGTGCATATCTTATTAGAAGGCTCCTGCTTCACTACCATCGTCAATGGCAATAACAGCACTAATACAGTTCAATTCCACATGTGAAGATTCAGCACTGAGTTATCTCCACCCACTTCTGCAAAGTAAAAGTCCAGACTCCTTCCAAAATGGTAAGAAAATTCACCGAGACCTAAACGGGTTAGTACTGAAGAATCCTACCAGGTAAGCGACACTATCCCAAAGCAGCAAGCGTCGCTCGGCACAATTCATCACCTGTGTCTTTAGCATATCGATAGTCAGCGCCATAGATTTTGTTTATAGCACTTAGCTCGAAGCCATACCGATAACCTGCCTTCTTACACCAAGCTTTGCAGGTAAAGCTAGGGGAATCTAGACTTGTGGCGTATGCTAGTCTTATCATCAGACCATATTCTGAGACATTCAGCTTTCAGCTTCACTGGACTTTCAATTGACATGCCGTTCTCCTTCTCGATCATAATCTCTTGGCTTTTCAGCAATTGCACCAGCACATCGTGCCTCCAAAACACAAATCCCAACTATTATACGGCAATTTTCTGTCTGAGTTATTTACTCCTGCCCACGCCATGGAGATCGTTGACGGATCCTCGCTATACCAGGGACCCGGCTGTAACTTGTCCAACCCCAAGTATGGCTACGACTTTGTCATCTCAACTACCCAAGCTAGTATAAATTCGGATCTGTGCTTGTACCTGCACAACAACACTTTACCTTGTAACTATTTTTGCTTCCTCTCGGTATGTTACTCAGTCTCGCAATCAGATATCCCTGAAGGGTATGCTGCTGGCTGTGAGGCCATCTAATCTGGTCTAGAATCCCTCAAATGCGAATGCAGTGGTCCCAGTCACCTTGGAAGACCTTGTTGCCAAAACAGGCGGGGTTGATCCCTTCAAGGTCCCACGGGATACCCCACATACAGACCATCGGATTCAGGCGCTAACCAAGGTGGGATTCGCCGTCGGTGTCAAGATCCGCATGGGGCTTCCTCCCGGTGTAGAGCCCAAGGATCTCCCTCCCATTCTCGAGCTTGGCGATCTCGCCAACTTCGCCACATTTAATATTCTTTGCTCCGACTTTCATGTCGTTGAGAACGAGCTTGGTACCCCAGCCAGCCCCAATGGTAAATGGAATGTCTGGAAGCAGCCGTCTGGCCATCCATGGACTCTCAAAACATGGGTCAGCCTTGTTCATGCCAGTCTCGACAATCAGTTGAATGGCTCGGAGCATTTTGCTCGAAACCCAGCCAAGAAGCAACGACTGCTCAAAAGGCTTCAGAACATATCCAGCACGTCCTTCAGTCTGCAACAGCTGTTGCTGGATATGGATAACGCGACAGTTCAGAATGTCCCTGTCATTGAGGGCATGAAGCCCGGCAGTCGAGCTCATCTTGTTGTCTCTGGCCAACTCGGGAACATCTGGGCAGCATTCACCAAGAAGTGCCACTGTCCTCCAGTTTCCGTTGTCGCCGTTCCTCAAACATCATCAGACCCTTCTAAACTCCATTTGAAATCCTTCGACCTCCAAGTCAACCGCGTCAAGGACAGCAACGGAAGTGCTGTCAAGAATCCTACTAAGGAGCAACTTGCCGCAACCACTCTAGATTACCGTTGCATTTCTAGTGGTGCACGACCACCGCCAGCCAAGCAATTCTCCTGGAATTGGGTCGAACCTACAAGTGTCAATTCCGAAAGCGGTGTTGTCGCCATCAAGAGAGAAGTCTTCAGCCAGTATTTACTTGATGCAATCCTTCCTCAGATCAAGAAAAGCTGCATCACCACGGACACCGTCGTGGGACATCGTTCGTACGGAAACGGGAAACTATGGGCCGATTGGTCCTTGACCACGATCAACAACCAAATGCCCGAGTCTCTTCTTCCCAGCGTGGGCAACGACATATGCGTTGTTAACTACACTTCTGTTGATGACCCAGACACAAGCTCAACACGTGGATCTGTATTAGGCTCAGAACATTGTCGCTTGGACGTCATACCTTACTATCAATGCAGAGTCTCACGGGTTGGCAACACTCTGACGATTGGTCAAGAACTTGCTGTCAAAGTCAAGTTTGTGTGCTCTAATGCTAAACTTGCCATCATACCAATCTCTTTCCATGGTGAATGTACTCCATTTTGGGCAATTTCTGTCGATGACTATGAGTTATCAGTTGGACAGACAGGCTGTCTTCAAATTAACCATACCAGAAACTCTCCAGACCATTCTTATAACGAATTCAGGGACAATAACTCTTTTCTCCAGACTAAAGAGCTATTGGACAAGATCAGAAGCGTATTCACAGCACCGGCACCCATCGACTTCAGTTCAATCAACGCCGCAGCGTTGCAGAACTTTGTCTTTCCCGGAGGAAAGGTGTTTACCTACAAGAAAGTCAGAGCAGCGCCGAGTGGCGATCTCCTCTGCAGTCTGACCTACGTGGACCCCAACGAAGCCATCACTTCTCCAGCAATGCTCAAGGTATGTCCAGAAGACCTTGATTTGGGAATATTGAGAGTAACCCATGCTAACCAATTGTGCAGATTCCGGCGGCGAAAGCAGAGGATAATATCCAGTCTGCCCCTGTCGCTGTACCCGCCCCAACTGCGACTACGCCGCCAGCTTCCTTGATATTTACAACGGAAATGATGCAGAACTATGTCCCCGGCGAGATCGTCAATCCTTCTGGCAAGTTCGAGGCCCTGCAGACGCAAGATGGCCACTCGATTCTTTTCAGCTTGAGCCCTGCAAATGTGTTCCAGGCCATCGTCGAGCAGAGCGGAGCCAGCTCAACAGGATGGCGAATAGTCGACCTCTCGTCCAACACCCTCAGTTCCGTCTTTGCTAGCGACAAGAGTGCAGTTATCAAAACATTCGACGTCAACCAAAGCGCTGTGGACGGTACCATTAGCCTGGCTATGGTTGTTACTTCTGGGGGAACAGATCACCTGCTGTTATCTCTGTACAATCACAACTCAACCGCTGCGTGGACTCCGACGCCAAATCTCTCCTGGAAATCAATCCCGTTCGACGCTGAATCAACTTCTGGCGCTGCGATAGCCATAGCAGGCGTCATGTTTGCCGAGTCAGATGCGACTCATAAGCAACACATTATTGTTGACATCGACCGCTCAACCTCTGACGCAATCAAGCAGATCTCTCGATTCTACGTCAACCCACTAGCAACAGACAAACACTGGACCTCGCATGATGTCCCGGTAGACATCCAAGACGGCAACTACCAAAGCTGCGTTGGGAGGTTCCAGAATGAACTCGTTGACGGAGTTTTTACCTGCGGTGTATCTGGAACCTCGGGCCAACTTGTCTATGTCCCAATCAGTAACGCCTTTGGTTCCGGCCCGCCTGCATCACGCACTCTCAGCCTCCCCGGAAACGTCACAGCGTCGGCGATAACAACGGCAAGAGCATACAATAACTCGACAGATTTGTATGCCATTGGCGGTCAGACTCTGTTCTGGTTCCCTGCAAACAGTCAGGCAGGCCAGTTAGTTGCTACGACAATCTTCAGCAACAGCATATTCCAGGGAACGACTGAACTATCAGCCATGACGCACGGCGGCGTTACAACTATTTGGGGCAAGAATGGTAGTGATCAGATCTACTACACCTCTTGTCCCAATACACAGCTTGGCATGGCGGCATCGTGGAGCACACCTCTCCCGCTGATGAACGGTATAGAGAACATGTCGGCCTTTGTCAATCGTACCGGGTACAGCAACACCATCTTTGCTTCTGGAGGATCCTCCCTTTGGCGATTAGTGCAGGCCACAGAGACAACTGCCAAACTTTGGCGTCAGGAGTCCCTTGTTATTGAAGCACCGCCTCAAACCAAGGCCATCGCATTCAACTCGTACACTACCACCATCCAACTTGCAGACGATAAGAAGATGCCTGCGGGTGATGTCAGTGTCTCTGTCACAGCCCCTTGTCGGACTCCAGTTTACATCAATGGCTTGTACTATGTCCTGAGCTCAACTCCTATCACTGTCTCATCGGACAAGACTGGTACTTTGACAGTAGTTGAGAACACGCACAACACCCTCAACGGGACATCCATCACTGTTACATGCGGCGGCCACCCAACAGTTATAGATCCATCACATAAGCATTTTCAAAAGATTACTTCACTCAACACACCCACTGCCTTGAGCGCAGCCAAGATCCCCAAAAATGTCGTCGCAGGAGGTACATCTGGCCCCTCAGTTACAGCCCCTCTTGTCGATCCATCTACTTCGTCAAATGATACGCAAAGTGCTGCAACTACCTTGGGTAATCTCAACACTGTCTATGGCGCCATCAAGAACCCAAATGCACCTCTAAAGGTCGCACCCAAGCCAGTTCCTCCTAGACCAATCCCAGAACATCACCCAAGTTCAGGTCTTTTCGGGTCTATTTGCGACAGTTTCGAGGATATTGGTCATGCGATCGAGGCTGATGTTGGAGACATTTTTCACGCCCTCAAATCAGCAGCCGAAGCTATCGTTCATATCGTCAAGGAGGCAGCAAGCGATGTGTGGCACTTCGTAACCACCATCGCAGGCAAGGTCTACCATGCAGTCCTCGGTACAGTTGATGCAGTTGTCGGTGCTGTCGAATGGGTGTTCAACGCTATCAAGACAGTTATTCAGGACGTGATCCGCTTCCTGGAGTTTCTCTTGAACTGGGAGGATATTACACGCACCAAGAACGTTATCTGCAATATCGCGAAGCTCTTTATGCAGGGTCAGATTAACTTGATGGCATCCGTAAAGCCCTTCTTTGACCAGGAGATGAATGGTCTAGTGACTATGATTAACAAGTGGGCTGGCGATACAAGCTGGACGGGCACGATTGGCCAGGCTACAACCCAGCCCTTGTCAGCAAACTGTCACAATCCATCAGGAGGGCAGACATCTGGCTCTCAGATGCTCTCTAATCACTACAAGAACAACGCTTCTTCCATAACTCTCGTTGACACCGACACAGTCGAGAATACGGTAGAGGAGCTTGTCAACAACGTCTTGACTTGTCTGGAGAATGAAAACAAGACAGTGACAGCAGCATACAACAATCTCAAGAACCTTGCTCACAACGTCTCGTCTCAACCTCTTCAAGACTCCGTTAAACAGCTTCTCGCGATCATTGACGATGTCTTGGTCTCCACTCTTGGAAACTTTGGTGATGCTATTCTAGATCTTCTGGCAAGTGTCTCCAGCTCCGCTATGCACCTTCTTGACACAAAGTTCCATATCCCAATCATTTCCGACATACTCAGCGATCTTGGCATAAGCGAGCCTTCCCTGTTAGATCTATTCTGCTGGATCGTCGCTGTTGCTTATACAGTAATTTACAAAATCGCCAATAATAGTGCCCCATTCCCCGACAACGCCGATGTGAATGCCCTCATCAACTCCGATAGCTGGCATACACTGCAAACTGTTCTGGGTCAACCACCTCCCCAAGATGAACTTTCGTACTACTCACTCGCCGCGTCATATATCTGGTCAGTGCCTAAAGAAATAAGTGATTCGACCAAGAAGAGTATTTACCGCTGCTTGCACACCATCGGGACTGACATTGATCTCCTGAATGTGTTCGTCATCCCTCTCGAAGCCGATGGTTCTTCAGACAGCAAACAAAATGCTTTCAGTGGGCCTATGTCGGTTCTGAAGTATTTGCATACCGCATGTCATGTTGTTGCTAGACTGGCTGTACCCCAGGGTCCCATACAAAACGACGTCCTCAAGGCCATGGAATATAGGAATATTGCTGTCAAGGTTGTGGCTGGTCCTGTTCTCAAGAAGGTTATGAAAGGTAGCACTAACAGAGGCTTTCCTGCTCTTGATAAGCGCGGCATGGCGGCCTTGGTCAGTATGGTTATTGGGAACTGGGGGCTGTTCGTCACTGCGGGTCATCTCTATGAGCTGAGTCACGATGCTGCCAGTTCCGACCGGACAGCAGCTATTCTGATGGAGGTCAGTAATATTCTTGGTGAAGTAAGCAATGTTGAATATTACCAAGCTGTTAATGATCCGGATCGAACGACTAGAGAGGTTCCTCTTTTAGTGATAGCTGGAGTGGGATTGATTCAAGCTGGGTTGGAGGTGTCATTGCTGGCAACTGTTGACTCATAGTTCAGTGTTATAAGATCTTCATGACATACAAGTATCTGTTTAACGAACACTAACACTATTATGCCTCTCTTCCCTCAACATAGCCTCATGACTGTCCCCTCTCGCATCCTGGACCAAACTCCCATAGCCATGCCCGAAAAAACACAAACGCTCCAATTATGCTCTGTCGCTTCACCAGCTCCCGTACTGCGGCAAGTTCTTATCATAGGAGCACTAAGCCTGTAATAGTCAAAGCTACAGCAGCTGTATAGAACCTGGCCTGCGCTCCCTTTTCAGCACTATTTCGGATGAAGTCAAAGCCCTCAACGGCGTACTTGTCGCTCTCGACTGTTGATAGCTGACCCCCAGAATTGTTCAGTAGCCTCGCCTCAAAGCCATGCACTGCATCCGGTGAGATCGAGGCACCTGTATCGTTGATGCTTTTGACGACCCCATCAGGTTTCCATTTATAAGAACCCGACGAGAGCGAAAGGTTGGTTGCAAGTTCCCAGCCAAACCCGCCGCTATCATCGCTGGTACGGACAGAGAACCAGAGATCGAGTGCGCGAGCCTTTGGTTCGATGAACGGTCCGTTGTTGGCATCCCACGTGATTGTAATAGGATTAGCGAGATCAAGTTTCTCTGAAGATTCAGGGCCCGTAAACTCGAATGCATGGCTGGCATGCAAGAAGGCGCAGCCAACAGTGGAGAGTAGGGGTGCGTAACGCATTGTGTATTGCGCGATGGGCACTAACAAGGACCTTGGATATCGAGGAAAGAATAGGCTTTAAGTCAATTTGGCGTAGAATTAGTCTAAGTCAAGCTATAAATGACACGTCGAGAGAAATAAGGTAACCATTTTTTTAAAAAGAAAATAGAGGGTAATAAGCGAGGAAGAATGCAAGTCTTATGACCAAGCAGTCATGCTAAAGAATAAAAAGGCTCAAAGTAGACATGCCCGTAAATGGCAGGTAGTGAGCTTTTCTTGTTGGTTGACCCTTGACTGCTAGGGAAGAGTTCCAATTTAAGCCCTGTCTCTTACCGCATGATGCAGAAGACGCGCTTGGCAACGAGTCGAGAACGCGTCGAATGTCACATTAGTCAGGTGGATTGATTGCCAGTAAGCAATTGGCTGGCATATTGCCGTCAGAATAAAGTTAGTAGGCGGGCGAACCGAACGCATTGATACAGGCTAAACTTGAAATAAGGCCAAGTAACGGTGAGAAGTGGAAATATGGTGTTGGCTGTGAGAAGCTGGCTTGGCGTGAGGGGTATTGTGGATGTGTTTTCATAGAGTCATGGGCTGAACAGCTAACAGCAGGCAATCTCACTGGAATTGCCTTGAAGCGGCCGCCAACGCTGGGACACAATTCGTATACAACAGCGCAGATGTGACAGGAAAATGATGTATTCAGGAAGTGATATTCGAATCTTGAAAATCATGATCCAGGCTATATATACTTGATTTGTAAGTTATAGAGAGAGACACTTTTAGCACGCATTGTCCTTGATTACCATTCTGCCAAATATACATCTGTGAATTTGATGTCCTCGCATTGGAGAAATACTTTGCCCTCTTCGGCCTAGTGCCAGGAATGAAATAAGAGTGATGAAGAAGCAAATGCTAGTAAAGAGAAAACGCAGGTCAGAGTAACCCTCCCACCGCTCTGCGAGAATAATAAATTAAATCAATATAATATTATGCTCTGAGATAAAAGTTATTACTATGCAACACAAAGCTGAGCCATTATGCCTTACTCAGTAATGGTTTCAACAGTCGTGGGTTCCGGAATTGTAGTCGTGAACGCAGTAACGCCAAACTGAGAGCAAGCCTCGTAGTAGGCTGATGGGCTATCGCAGTATGTAGCGTAAGCTGGAACATCAGTCGGAAAGATAGTCGTTGCCGCCTCGCCCTCGGCACGACGGACAATCGGATTTGAAGGGATGATTATAACGTTGCCACGCTTCTTCACTGTCATAGTCCTGGAGGATCGTCAGTTGGTTTTCTGCTAATTGATGTGAATTTTGCTTACACTTCGTAAGAGCTGACTGTGACTACATTCAAGTCCTGGCAGTCCGCAATCCGATCTGTAAACTCAGGCTCGCCATTCATATCATAAAGGCTTTCTGCACAGCTATCATCTGGTGGAGCTGTTGTTGTTGACTCGGAGCCTGAGGTCGTGGTCGCATCCGAGCTGGCGATGGAAGTGACTACGTCTGTGCTCTCAGTGACGGCTGTAGAGGATGTTGCTTCGGCGACGGAAGTCTCGACAGAGGACGACTCGGTCAACCCGATTGTGGTCGACAGAAGCTCGGTGGACGAGCTGGTGGGTTTGCAAGGTCCAGCAATGGCAGTGACTGCGAGTGCAGCAAGAACGAGAGTGTTGCGCATCATATCGAGTGTAGTGACCGGTGTTGATACTCGAGATTAAAAGAGTGTATATGCCCCAAGTTCAAAGGAAGAGAAAATAATTAATGCCAAAAGTCTAGAGTTAAAACCGAGGAAAACAACGAGATAAATACACGAAAGCAGGCCGTACTACTCACCGGCTTTATCACGCATATTGTAGCCGAGCTTTTCTTTTTTAGACGTCCTCGGCTGCAATGGAAACCTCTAGTCAGGGGCAGCTGAAAGACTATTGAATAGCTAGACCTGTCTTAGTGTTTTTCCTCAAACTAGTTGGACACTATCGACACGCTACGAGATTAAAGCCAACGACAGCGCTGACCCCTGTATTTTTCCTGACGAGGGACTGGATACGGGAAACAAGATGTACCCGGCCGCTAATGGCCTGGAGACTAAAAGTGGCCTGTTAAAGATAAGTGCTATGTACTTATGGATGGCATATCCACAATTCTCTTTTGCCAACGCGCTCAGGGACAGCACTTCATAACAACCAACACATTAAAAAGTGGTACGATGTCGATTTGCAAGGTCACCGAACTACCCAACTAATCTGCGTATACCGGAGGATCTCCCCGGAGTCCAGCAAGACCAAGGGAAGTGAGGCTCCTCAGTGCCTTTTTGGGTTACATACTGAGTCGTAATAATGTGCCTTAAATTATGAACACCTTTAACTAGATGGTACTGGTTACGGGAGGTCCCGCTGCTAGCAAATTGTACTAAATGGCAAGACATTATGATTCAGCGCCGCTTGACGCCTCTCAACGCCTCTTAGCAAACGTCAGTATCTAAAAAACGTGGTTATTGCAGGAATAGATTGAAGCTTACATTAGCTCTAGACTGAACCCAGTAAGTTCTACCAGATCTAAGTATAACTTCTAGAGTTTATTTAGTTAGTAAATTTAATTAACTTCCTACAGGAAAGATCCAAGCCACTCAGTTTAAATAAATATATTATAAAGTATTTTATATTTACTAAATTAAATACTTTACCTAATTATATACTAAAAATCTCTTATTTTATATTATATCTAAAAAGCTAAATCTAAACTAAGCGACGTAGAAACTTCGCAAACATTAGTAAAGTCCTTTAATATCCAGGTTAAAGGCAACGTACCTCCAAGCGGTCTAAACCAGACTCGGTTTCGGTTTCATCACCATTGGGCGGAGTTAGAAGGATTCGTGCAAGGTCTCGTTTGGATGCTTGTGCCTCTATAATTCTCTGGGAACAATCTTAGTTCGACGTTATATTATCGGCGGTTTTTACGATCTCACCTCCTCGAAGGAGTTTTGCACAAACATCCTCAACGTTGTCACTTCTTGAGTTTGTCCAATGCGGTGAATTCGTGCCAGTGCCTGGTCTTCCAGTGTTGGGTTCCTATTCCGCAGTAAGTTATCGAACTAGAGCAAAAGGCTACTAACATACCAGCTTGGCTCCATCAAATAAGCTCGGGAGGCTTCCGTTAATGTAAGCCTGTTTATAACAGCTTTAGTATATCAACTTATGGAGAGAGATGGATAAGTAGCGAACCCAACTGCACCACAAGTCAAGGTTAAGAGTAGAACCCTAATCTGAGGGTCATGACGAAACCTCTCGATAACGCTGTGTCTTTCCTTCTGCGCAATGGTGCCGTCAAATCTCAGACAAGGAATAGACTCATAATCAAGACCGGCCTGGATAACATTGAGTGTAGTTCTCCATGAAGAGAAAACAACACTGGAAGAAATTTAGCCATGCTGGGCTGCTATAGGATTCAAGATGACTCACCATTTCGTTTGCGGAGATTGCTTTCTAAGATCGCACAGTAACATCGCCACCTTGGAAGGTATTTCATGAGAAAGACTTGGTATGTTTACAGATAACTCTGAGAACGAGGTGTCTGTTGTAACCTCGGCGATGCAGCATGTTGGCTTATGGGGGCAGAAGCTCTCTCGGTTAGTCTCACTTTGAGAACACACAGGACATAGGAATGAAAGGCAACGAGAGAACCAGGGCTTCCCTACTTGCACTCCCTCGTCGACAAGACTTTCCATTTCGTCAAGGCGAAGACCGCATAAATGACACTGAATCGTGCCTTCTTCGCGTCTAAGGTTGAACGCTTTCTGGGCTTCTGATTGCCAATCATCAACTAAGCCCTGCAAGGATGGCTTCTCGTGTCGCATATGATAATGAAGACCGAGGTTACATATCATGCGCATGGCTTCAATCTTCTGAAGAATGTTGATGAAGAAATTCGGCTGCAGGGACTTGAAAGACGCGGGGGCTGAGTCGTTGAGCTGGGAAAGTACTTGCATTCTGACATCCTCGTACAGTTGTCGCTCAGCTATCGTAAATTGCACCTGGAGCTGTAGATTATGAATCGGAGGTAATTGAATCACATCTTTTGGACGCCGGAGCAGGAGACAACTGGCAATCCTCTTCAACCGCTGAACTGCTTTTTCAGCATTGCCAGACTTCCACAGACTTGAGATATCAGCGTCAAAATGTCTCTTCTCCGAATATGGGTGAACACGTAGGAATTTCAATAGAGCCGTAAGATCAGATAGCCTATTTTGTATTGGTGTTCCTGTTACAGCCCACCTGGACACAGAATCAAGACTGCATATGGCGCGAGAAAGTTGGGAGTTGATGTTTCGAATGTAGTGAGCTGTTTCCGGGTCAAATATCCTCCTTTAAGATGGGTGTAAGAGTTCAATATACCTTCATCGAGGATGACCCTTTTCCATTTTGTTGTGAAAATGATGGATTGATCTGTCTCTTTGCCCTTCTTCCATTCTGTCATTACTGTGTGGTATGTTGTTAAGACGATTGCTACTTGATCTAGGTCTGAAGCCACTCGTAAGCGAGACTGGTTGTGATGGCAACGCCATGGCAGACTGTTCGGGAAGCAATGTCTGTAGCCGTGTTAAACCCCTTGCACTTCTTAATCATCATCCAATTTAGGTCGTGACATACCTTTGAAGCTGTTCTTCCCAAGACCCCATCACTATATAATCATTTAGTGCTGATTTACCAAGTTTACGTGTTGAAGGGCTTTAACTTACATGGGGCAGGAACAATAATCAGAGTTTTGCCCGACGAGACTTCAATATCTACACCCGGAAGTGAAGAAGGTTCAAGGTCCTCCGCACGGACATCGCATGCTACCAGTGCGATCATGCTGAGTGTTTTCCCCAGACCCATTGGATCGGCGACAATTCCTCCATAAAACTGAGGTGGTTGCTCAACTTGCACAGCGCCCGAAACTGTGTTGTAGAAGCTTGAGACGGTTGTTAGTATGCTAATATCGAATGGTAAGGGCATGACCTACTATGGCTCATGGCCAGTATCCCTCGCTTCCCATATGTCAGTTCGACACCCATCCCATGCCCAGCCATGCTCTCTTTGTAGCAGGAATGTCAAAGCTTGCTTTTGGTGGCTATGGAGCATGAGATTAATGAGGCAATAGCGTTGTTACTTGGCCACTTACGGCTGTAAAGATGTTCTGATGGATCTTGGTTGTGGCGCCTCTGCAAGGTCTTGGTGCGAAAAGATCATATCAAGTAGCTCCGAATTATCACTGATATCAATCGTAGTGGCCAATGGCACAGATGGGTTGCCCAATTCGAAGGTATGCTTCACATCACTCGGATCAACTGATAATCTGTGGGGGTTATGGTATCGCACATTTCGCTTACAGTTGACTGGATCCTGTAGGTACAGGTCGTATTCCTCGAAGAAGGAGCCGACATCCTGGAACAGACCTGGAGGTCCGTAAATAATAATGTCCAATGTGCATTCTGCCGAGTAGCCTGGAATACGCTTTCCTGGGACTTGCGGTCTTGGCTTGCAAGGACTATCTAAAGTCGAACAATTGGTTTCGAGCACAAGCTCACTCTGATAGACTAGAGCATTTGTCAAGTAGGTGAATTCGTAGCTGACCTTCCCTTCTATTGAAGCGTCGTCAGAGCCAACAAAGCTCTCCGCATCTAAGAGCTTGACGCTAAACTCAGAAAGAGTGTAGTTAACGGGAGGCCGGTATCGAGCAGATAAGCCCTTGATCTGCCGTTGGTTCAGTGTAGGAAGGATTATTGAATTCTGAGATTGACAAACCATTCCAAAGCAAACCAGTTCTGGTTCGGGAGGACACTGGGGGTTGCTGTTTGTCTCAAATCCAAAGGATGGTTCCATGAGGGCTTGGTAATTCTGCTGACTCGTCCAGACATCATCTTGGTGGATGACATGATATTGTTGAAGAATCCCAGACATTTGACCGCTTGGAAAGACGCAAGCCGGCGTGGAAAAGGCGGTTGGGAGAGCCAATGGCTGATGAATATTGTGCCCATGACCCCCGAAGTTGATGTGAGGGTTGCCGCCAATGTAGGAAGTTTGAAGAGGGAGATTACTGTTATAGGGTAAGAACTGTGGCTGCCCAACCCAGGTTCCAGAGTCCATGGCGGGTATACTTCCATCGAACTCCCAAAACTCCAGAGAACTGTTGGGGGGGTTAGCCTCCCGTTGCTGAATCCCAGAATTACTTGGCTGTGTTGCAATAGTATCGGCCAGATATTCACTGTAAGGCCTTTTAGATGATGACGGGAACCCTTGCTGAGGGAAGTCGGCCATTTCTACAGAGTAGAATCTTGAGGAATATTTCAGATACTAATAAACCAGAAGCTGAACGCCAAGGCTACTACTACCTTAATTCTGAGAGTTTAACGGGGGCCATTGGACAGTTACATAATGCTACCTTATGCAAATCAACTAGCCGCCGCTGGGCTCTGGCCAGTCTGCCTTGTGGCTTTGTGCAGTTGGCACTGCCATGTTGGCTATTGAGCGGCTATGGGCCAGCCACCCAGAACCAATCAATCAGCGCCACGCACAACGCAATTGTTATTTTCAACCCCCAGATACTCCAGGAATGAGGCCAGCCAGCTGCACAGCCCCTACACGGCCTCGTAACAGTTCTCACTTGGCGGTGGCTTATGAATGCCAATTGCATTCCTCAAATAATATCTACCATTCTCACGGTTTCTGTATTCTCGATTCCCGTAATATCAATCGCCATATGGTTGTTTTATGATCTACTCAACAATCTGTTCAAATCCCGTTCGCCGTCCTATTAAACCGCTAGACCCGCAACATGCCGCTTCCGCCTGCGATCAATTTGGATGCTCGACGCACTATTGAAAAGGCATTTAAAGATCTAGAAAGGACGGTATCAGTTAATGATCGCATAGACCTCCAGGATACAACTCTTGACGATGTACGAAAAGCAGCGCATCTGGTCGAAGATGAACTTGCGGCTCGCCAATCCCTTCGCAATATGAGAAGGCTTGAGCCTCTTTTCACAGGCTTGGAGTACTACTCTAAAACAATCGAGGTCTTATGTAACGGGACTCCGTATATGCCGTGGATCTGGGCTCCAATCAAACTCGTTCTCAAGGTAAGCACTTTGGTTGTGTATGCTAGTCGGTTAATAACTTGTTAGATCTCCTCCGACTACGTTGAAGCATTTGAGAAAATTATAAAGGTCTATGGTCAAATCGCCGAACCATTGGCAAGGTTCCAGAAGCTCAATCGCGCATTTTATAGCGACAAAGATGTCCAGCAGACTCTCGCCACATTTTATTCGGATATCCTTGAATTTCATAAAGAAGCATATCAGTTTGTTCGCCGGGGTTGTGAGTTTACTTTGAGATACATATTGAATCATACCACTAGCTGACTTCGTGAGCCTGGCGACTACTATTTCGAACATCGTGGGGCCGTTTCCAACGGCGTTTCGATGGTATCATCCAAGACTTGAAAGCTCACGAAAAACTAGTTGACAAGATGGCTCTTGCGACGAACATTGCAGAATCCAAAGGCTGGAGGAAGGAAATGAGGCAAAAAATGGAAACCTGGAGACAGGAACAAGTGGATAGAATGGCGAAGGAAGAAACTGAAGAGGTCACGAGGCAATACCTTGCAATCACTAGTTACCTCAAGGTCGATGAATCCGTAAACGCCAAAATCTTCGATGCCATTGCTACAGAGGCAGTTGAAAGTGTCGGGACGAGCAGCTGGATCTTGAACCAGTCCGAGATGCAGGGTTGGTTAAAACGTCTCCCCTCTTCCACATTTATCCTTCTTCACGGGCGTCCTGGAAGTGGGAAGAGTGTGCTGGCCACGCAGATTGTCCAGTTCCTCCGGACATCTCAACAATCGTTAACCATGTCACATTTCTGCACATATGCTTACGAGGAGTCCATGGACTATGACAAGCTATTGAAGAGTTTTCTTCTGCAACTCATTCGCTCCGACAAAGACCTTATCGATTACGTGTATGATATTTTGCTGCGCAAAAGCAAAATCCCCAGCTCCAAAGTCGTCGAGGCACTCATTTTGGATTCAGTACGTGCCTCATCACTTGACCCATCACGCACCAGGTACATCCACATCGTCATAGATGGACTGGATGAATGCGATCAAGCGACGCAGTCTAGAGCCACTAAGCTCATGAAGCGGATGGTCTCTGCCGCCTTTTCATCTGGCTCGACTATCTGCAAAGTACTGCTCTCAAGTCGCTCTTCTCCTGCAATCACGAAAGCGGCAAAGCAATCGCAAATAGTGTGCCTATCCAACGAGAACAAGAACCTAGAAAAGGCTATCGAGGCGTATGCATTACACAGGCTTTCTCTCCTCGAACGGGAGCTTTCTCAACTACAAGTGACGCCTGGCGATATCTCTGACCTGAGTTGTCGTATTGCGAAAAGGGCAGAAGGTAATTCCCAGCCCCGGTATGTTCTTGGAGTCTGGGCTGATGTTTCATAGGAATGTTTCTCTGGGCCCGGCTCGTATTAGATTACTTGGCAAACAATATGTTCTTGAAGCGAGAGGAGATTTTGTCGGCTCCTGAAGTCTTACCCCGAGCCCTACAGCAACTGTAAGAATGGCCCTTCCGTCCTGGCGACAAGGAAACTGATAGATGCTATAGCTACGAGAAAATCTTGACACAAATAACCAGTCATTTTGACGAGCGGTCTCTGGAGCGTATAAAACTAATTTTGGAGTGGATCGCGTTTGCGAAGAGACCTCTTCGAAAGGCTGAGTTCCGATCTGCATTGGCTTTCAGCTCCGGAAACCCGGATACTAGCGAACTAGCGCCTCAATATTTGTTTGACAGATGCAGCCCGCTGATAGAAGAGCGATCCGACTCAACATTCGCATTCATTCATGTTTCTGTGAGAGAGTAAGCAGTTTCATTTGCCTTATCTGGAGACTGATGCTTATATTTGCAGCTATCTGGAAAGCAGTGACAGCATAATGGCCATTGATGAGTCTAGCAGCATTGTGTCACATGGACAAGCAATTGCAGCGTGCCTTGCCTCTGGTTTGCAAATATTCACACCGAGTTATCCTGAACATAAACGGCAACTGAGAGTTCTTCGTGGCATTCATGCCTTCCATACTTATGCCAGCCAATATTGGGTGCATTATGTGCTTGATAGCTGTAATGCTCCCGAGACCAATCACCGATCCAATTTCTTGGCCTTATGTAGCGAGCTGTGTGACAAGTTCAATCCAGCGACTGATACTTGTGACGGCGAGGATGTTGGGATGCCCACTTGCTTTGACCCACGACTGGCGGCAATTCATTTTGCGGACAGGTCCTTAAGCCTTGTAGTCCAGCTAGTATTGGAAGAAGAGCGGAACCAGTATCTGGAAGAACCGTCGCCAGAAGATTGTACGTGCATTCAAGGACGCTGAGATAATAATTGCTAATATCGACATAGACTCTGTTAGTGGCTTGGTTGAAGTGACAAGCCTCAAGTCACTACTGAATAATTACCAACGAACCATACGGCAGTTGCTATCGTTGCCAGGTTGTGCAGGAGTCAGCTTGCATGATCTTGAGAGATTTAGACAAGAATTCAGAAGATCTGCATATACTTGTCGCCTGCCTTCGTGTCGACACTCAGTAGAGGGGTTCGAGACCCACTCCCTTCTGGTCACCCATGAATCGTCACACGTCAAGATCTTATGTGAGGAACAGGGATGCCTATATCCTCCATTTACAGACAACAAGGCTCTTCAACGACATCAGAAAAAATGTCACGATTCTCAGGCCGTTAGCACAAAAAGAATGGTTATCAGAGAGGAACCGATGCCATCAGCGGGATCGAAAGGCTTTATAATAACGGCCAAGATGAAATCTCAGTTACCCGCAGCCCTCGTTATGTATCTTCAAAACGAAGAATTGGTAAATGAATCACCTGGGGACTGCGACAGCTCAGGCGTATGGGAGATGTCACGCAATGCAAACAGAAAAAGCCTATTAGACTCAATGCTTCCGCAGCAGCGAGATATAGTGTCGCGTCTGTCACTGGACAAACTTGCCGAAGTGATGCGGAACTGGGCTACCACGACGGCTAACAAGGAACAGACGTCTAGTGCCAAATCTGGAGTTAAATAGTTTTACCAGTCTTGCGGCAGTTAAGGGTTCGGAATAGGAAACTAATTCATATTTAGTTTATATTTAGAGCTTATGTAAAGTAACTAAGCTAGGGAAAGTCAAATGCTGCCGTCTATGCGAATAGCGTCTTAGGTGCTAGGACTCTCAAGAATCCAAACATGCTTGAAATTCTTATTGCCTTGAAGGGAAGAGCCCCAAAGGCAGCAGTATATATTGATGAAAATGGTATCGCAGAGTTACATATACACGTGCAGCCATTCAGAAACATCAATAGTTCTTTCTGGCCTGTTCTGGGCTATGCACTTGGAATCGCTGCATCTGCACGCATTCCTGCTATTACCGAGCTCTCGAGGACATGAGACCCTCCACCACAGACCTCAAAGCTTTCTCAGCAGCCTTTACTACATTATCGAGCGCAGCCATGTTTAACATGGTCAATCTGACTCCCGAGGTCCCAAACCTCGAAGCCATATGGGGTAATGACGTGCCCCCAAGGATCAGTCTCGGTTAGAGGGAATTAAGTGATTGTTGGCATGAGTGTATTACAGCTCTTAGTCTCGTCAGGTCGACCTTATTTCCTTGGCAAACCTCCACTTCACATTGCATGAAATCAGAGACCTCTCTATCCTTTGCCAGGGAAAGGCTAAGCACGTGGATATAGCAGTTATAGTAACTTGTGGCCGTGCGGTGCATGGCCTTGCGTCACAAGCAGGCTACGTTAAAGACCTTGAGGCGTTTGGCGTGCAGTTTCTTACGGATACATGCTGGTGCTCAATCGAGGAGCCCATCATTCCAAAGAAGGCCAAAGTCATCATGACAAACTCAGGCAAGTATATCCACTATGGACCAGGACTCACGGGTAGGCAGTTCTGTTTTGGAAGCTTGGAGATGTGCGCAGAGACGGCAACGACTGGAAGAAGCACCGGGGAGTTACCCGAGTGGTTGCAGGAGGCCAAATAGTCTCTGTTCCATGATTGGCCTTCTCTTATACTTGGACTAGCTGGCTGCTTAGCCACTTTTTTCTCTTGCTGCTGCTCCTGCTCATGATACTCACTTTAGCCTACAGCGGTAGATTCTGAGCGTCTTGGAAGGGTCAACCTGCAGGAGGAATAGACTTTCTGCACCTTGAGAAACTCGAAAAGCTGGGGTTCAGGAACAAGGGCTGTTCTCTCCTTCAAGACTAACATGGCTCTCCGGGTCTTGCTTTCAACGGTGTGAGGTCTCTGAGAATTCAACCAAGCCAACGATTCCGACGGCTATTTCTCGTATTCCATGATGAGTGAATGCGGGGAAGATGGCTATGGGGGCGTCGTGGAACAAGGATCACTGTCGATCATATCCACGTCTAATCATCATGCGCACTGGCAATCGATGGCACGGATAAATTGATCAAAGTCGCTTAGTTTCTAATTTAAAAGAAAAATACCGTCGGCTATTTTCGAACGGTCTTGTAATTCAGCTACATTGGCATGGCTACGCGTCGGGCCACGGGGTAGTTTCTTCATGAAATTACCCCGTGACCCGATCGGAACCCTATTGGCATTGTGGGGTAAACCCGTTAAGTGACATAGAACAAGGATCTCTGTAGATCTTGTCGTGTAGAGTCAAAAGTGAAATTGGATCACTACACATAAATCAGTCTTGTGATCAAGTTGACGTTATACCCCCAACTTCCTTGGGGGTGAAGGGGATCACTGAGTCTTGTTGAACTTCTATTTAACCTTGTCTTTCCTCTCTAATATCAAGTTCGATATAGCCAGACAACTTCTCCTTACGACTGGCAATTGGAAATGTATTTATTCTTTTTATACGTCTTTGTTGCTCTTGCAACCTCAGTAGGGGCCCAGAAAGGGAACTACTCAGGCTCGCGGCACCTTTGGTACAATACCCCAGGAAGCGATTTCCGGTCATCTTTACCCATCGGCAACGGGAGACTGGGTGCACTCGTTCAAGGCTCCATCTCGGAAAAGATCATCATCAATGAAAACTCGGTATGGAGCGGTACTTTCCAAGACCGGGTCAATCCTGACTCCTTGGAAGGATTTCCCAAGGCTCGCAAGTTATTGACTCAAAATGACTACACGGGAGCTGCGGGGTTCGCCAAAAGTGACATGTTTGCAATACCCCCCCAGAACAGATGGTACAGCATCACAGGAAACTTGTTGTTGGACTTTGGGCATCAAGCCAAAGACATCTCAAACTACGAAAGATGGCTTGATACTCTGAGCGGCAATACTGGTGTCAGCTACGATGTCAACGGAGTCACATACACGTAAGTGCCATTCAGTTAAAACATCAGTCTTTTTAGCAGATCATCAGGGCTTACAAAAGGATAGCCGGGAGCTTGTAGCCAACTTCCCTCTGGGCGTCATTGCAGCGCGTTTCACAGCAAGCAAGAATAGTTCCCTCAACATCGGCGTGAGCCTCCAGCGCGACAGAGGTGTCATCAGCAACCTCGCAGTTGCAGGGGCAAACAGCATCACGATGGATATTGGAGGCTCAGGAGCAGACGCCATTCCTTTCACTGCAGGCCTTCGCGTTGTTTCAAATGATGGTACGTCTGGTGCAGTGATGAAACGTCAAACAACGAACATCAATAACTAATACGATACACACTTTAGGGACCGTCAAGGCAGGCGGGTCTGGACTGAACATCACGAAAGCATCCACGGTTGATCTCTTCCTGGACGTCGAAACAAGCTTCCAGTGGAGTTCCGAGTCTGCCTGGAAAGCTGGCCTGAGGGCTAAGCTAGACAAGGCAGTCAAGCGTGGGTTCGATTCTCTCAAAGCCGAAGCCATCTCAGACCATCAGAACTTGATGCAACGCGTGGACCTTGACCTCGGATCAAACAACAGCACCTCGAGTCAGCCAACGGACAAGCGAGTTAGTGCATACGCGAGTAACCCGAACGATGACCCTGAGTTTGTTACGCTGGGTTTCCAATTTGGCCGCCACCTGCTTGTCTCTTCCTCTAGAGACACTGGGGGTACTGGGCTAGGAGTGCCAGCAAACTTGCAGGGTATTTGGAACGACATGTATAACCCTCCTTGGTAAGCTTGCTCTCCTTTGCTTTCGGTCTTGTGAAGCGAGACGTGGAATTAACTAATCGATCAAACAGGGGAAGTAAATTCACCGTCAACATCAACACAGAGATGAACTACTGGCTAGCTGAGACAACCGACCTCCCGGATACCCTCAGGCCACTTTGGGACCTCATGTATCGCAGCCGCGATAAAGGATCACAAGTTGCCACCAAGATGTATGGCTGTCCAGGCTATGTGTCGCACCATAATCTTGACCTCTGGGGTGATTCGGCTCCTCACGACAGTGGAACAGCTTATACCATCTGGCCATCGAGTAACCTCTGGCTTTCTCAGCACATGATGGAGCACTATCGATTTACTGGTGACAAGAACTTTTTGGGACAGAAGGCTTGGCCGCTATTCAAAGACATCGCGTCATTCTTCGACTGCTATCTCTTTAGATTCAACGGTCAATGGACTTCTGGACCTTCGACTTCGCCCGAGAATGTTTTTATCATTCCCAAGGATGGGTCAAAGGCTGGGAGCAAAGAGTCTCTCGATATTTCCATCACCATGGACAACTCTCTACTGCGCGAATTCTTCTCCAATGTCATCGAGGCTGCAGGCATCCTTGGCATAGACCTTAGCACCGACAAGGTCCTTTCAAAGGTGAAGGGCTACCGAGACGGTTTACGACCTACCCAAATCGGTGCGCGAGGTCAGATCCAAGAATGGCGTAAAGACTATACAGAAGCTGAGCCGGGACACCGCCACTACTCACACCTCATCGATCTCTTCCCCGCCAAAGCCATGTCCCCTCTCCTCAACAAGACCCTTGCAAATGCAGCCCAGAAGAGTATCGAACTTCGACTCGCTGCAGGTGGCGCATCCACTGGCTGGTCACGCGCGTGGACAGCAGCACTTTATGCTCGGCTGCTCAACGGCGACAAAGCTTATGGCAACATTCAGACTCTCCTTGGTCGCCATCCAGCCCCAAACCTGTTTCACAATATCGAGCCTGGTCAGGCGTTCCAGATTGATAGCAATTTCGGTCTGGTTGCTGCGGTGGCGGAGACTCTGGTCCAAAGCCAAGCTGGTGTTTTGCATATCTTGCCTGCGCTGGGCTCCCAGGTGAAGACTGGTTCCGTTTCTGGACTTGTTGCTCGTGGTGGCTTTCAGGTATCCATCGTTTGGAAGGATGGGCTTCTGGTAGAGGCCAAAGTCAAATCCAGACTGGGAAATACTCTGAAAGTGAGGGTTGCAGGTGGATCAAGCTTTGAGATTGATGGAAAGGGAGTCGATCAGGTTGAGACCACGTCAGGACAGACATATACTATTACTCTCGCCTAATCTTCATCAATACTCAGGTAGTCCTGTTCAATCTACTACTTGGTCCAAATTATCTTTATCTTACTTGCGTAGCGTTGGGCTTCCCACTGCCAGGTCCAAGTTAGGAGCAGATACACCAGCTTGATTGGGATCAAATTAGGATTACTATGGAAGTGTTGGATCTTGGAAGAATGACAGAAGATTTGTGACAGTCGAAGTACACGCTAGACGCTTCGTCCGTTGACTTGATTAGTTGACAAACTCCGCTGCCCCTCAATTCCGCTCGTCAATCAGTCCAAATCAGGCAAGCGATCGAGAGCTCTCCATCATGCCCATAAATATTAACTTGCCTCCGAGCTTAGCTCTTGCTATTTATATTCCGCTCCAGCGCTCTGTATTAATTCGTCTTCATCTTTTTTTTCAGTAATCTGCCTTTTGCCTCTTTCATCCTGTCGCCACTACGACGAAATGGCCAGTGAAACAAGCCTAGTCTTTGTACCCGGCGCATGGCATAAGCCATCATGTTACCGCAAAGTAATGGGACAGCTACAAAGCCAACATAATTTGAGATGCATCCCAGTCACGCTCCCAACAACAATGGATGACCCAATGGCCACATTCAAAGACGACGTTGACGCCGTCCGTTACGCTATCAGACAGGAAACAGAAAAGGGCCGCGACGTGATTGTCATTACGCATTCTTATGGAGGAACGGTTGGCAACAGTGCTGTCAAAGGCTTCTCTAGGCCAACCGGGTCATCCGCATCACGCCAAAGTTCAATGCCAACATCGGCGTCCAGCAAACGAACACCAGACACAGGACATGTCGTCGGTATTATCCCCATTGCAACCGGATTTTGCTTCACTGGGCTCACCTTCATGGATCACTTTCTCAACATAACTCCACCGTTCTTTCGCGTCAACAAAAAGATTGGCTATGCAGATCTCACAGTCCGTCCTCAGAAATTCTTCTACCACGATCTAACACCGACCGAGGCCGATCACGCGACTTCTATGCTCACCACGCAAAGCCTCAAAGCACTATTTGAAGGCAGGGAGTACTCATACTCCGGGTGGTTAGATGTGCCTGTATGGTTCATTGGAACTGTTGAAGATCAGGGGCTGCCTGTTCTTATCCAGAGAGCTCAGATCGGGATGGTGAGGATGCTGGGTGCTCGCGTGGTTTATACCGAGCTGAAGACAAGCCATTCGCCATTCCTGAGTCAGCCAAAGCAAGTTGTGCAGATCGTGCTTCAAGCTTTTGAGTCATTCACTGGCACAAGAGCAGACGAAACTCCAGATACGCTCGAACTGGAAAACAGGCCATTCATTCCGCAAGTGAGCCCTTGGCAACCTATAACATGCTTTCGGTACGGACTGCCGCTGGTTGTTGGAAGTCTTGTAGGCTGCACTATACTATTGTATAGAAGGGTCAAGAGCTTGTTTCAGGCCGGGGAGACAAAGACGGACTAGATAACTAAGGGCGCTGTGAATCGGTATAAAGAAAGAATCTCCAATCAATATTTAGATTACAGGTTGCTGGTTTAATGGTCGCATGTTTAGTTTCGCGTCCTCCTAGACATTTTAGATAACGCATAGAGTCCAATCGAGGATTTATCACTTTCATTGCATAAGATGCAGCTGAATTGATGTCCTTAGCGACTGCGCCACGTAAGTTGTGCATATTATTGCTGCCCTTTCTTATAGCGGCATTTCACTTTTGGACATCAATCATGATATGATCTGATAAAAAATGGCTGTTACTCAGCCCACCATGATGCAACGTCAGCACAGCTGGTCATTGGCGAGGCCAGGGTTCCCCTCTCCCTCTCACGTCCACTCAATTTAAACTGTCCAAAAAATCTCTCGCAATCATCTTGATTCAGCGTCGCATTACGATAGTTCTTCATGTCGTCGCCAAAGACTAAATCACCAACTGGGCCGTCATCCCCGGCGTCTGGGCCCAAGTCGACACCGTCTCCACAGACTGAACTTATTCCCGCCGCTGACAACGACGACGTGAGGTTTTGTGTGTTCTGTACCAATTGCTATGCTAACGTGCTGTAAAGGATGTTCGAGATGACGCCGACTCAACGCTTGAGACAGACGCGTAAGATTTACTGCTACTGGCATAATCAATCCACACTGATAGCAATTTTTAGTGACAGCTCAACTGCCTCTGTTTCTTCAAGCATCCTTCATTACAGGAGTATTCAGGGCCGCACGTTCCATAGCGACAAGTTCGTGACGGAGTATTCCTTTCCGAATGATGAACAACAACTCGAGTCTGTTGACATCAGGTGAGATTCAATATCCTCAACCCTACCTGCTTCCTACTCATTGCAATCCCAGCCACCACTACTTGACGGTTCTACTCGACGGTCAGTTATATCTGGCACCCATTGGAGATAACGTCCAGGTATATGAATAAGTCGCATTGAGGTCAAGAACTGTCGGTATTGACATGTGAATAGAAAGCACTTGACGTTGGTACCGGAAGTGGTAAGTCTCTGTAGAGTTGGTTCGTGGTCATAGCTGATAAGCCGACTAGGGATCTGGGCAATGTACGATAGCTACAAGCTCCACCAAGCGACGCGATGCTGACACACTCGCAGAGACTTCGCAGATCAGTTCCCGCAAGCAGAAGTGACAGCAACCGATCTCTCACCAACGCAGCCAAAATGGGTCCCCCCTAACGTACGTTTCGAGATTGACGACGCCACCGAAACATGGACCTGGAAAGACAACACCTTTGATTTCGTCCACATGCGTTATCTCTTCGGAGCTATCCAGGACTGGACCGCTTTATACCAACAAGCCTACCGTGTTTGTACGCCTGGCGGTTGGGTTGAGTCTGTCGAAGCCGACATCCATTTCCGCAGCGATGATGGCACAGCTGAAGAACAAGAGGTCTATAAGTTGTGCAATAAGCTGTATGAAGAGGGCGGTAAAGCTATTGGTCGAACGTTCTTTGTGCATGACTTGCAACCAAAGGGGATCGAAGAGGCGGGGTTTGTTGACATTAAGACAGCGGACTACAAGGTGAGTTCGAAGTTGATCTGTGAGCTCTTGCAAGGCTGATTGTGTGCGCAATTGTAGATTCCAATTGGGGATTGGCCCAAAGACCCAAGACTGGCCGAGGTCGGCCGATTTGTCAAGCTGACATTGGAGAATGATATTGAAGGTATGCTGAGTCCATCCCGTATGGCTTCTCTATACTCACAGGTTGCTCAAGGATATACTCTGTTGTTGTGGAATAATGTGCTGCAATGGCCAAAGGATGAGTACCAGGTGTTCCTGATGGGTATACGAAAGGCCCTTCGCAACCGCAAGATACATGGTTATTTTGTAGTGCGCTATGTATATGGCCGCAAACCAGAATAATTATACGGCGCTACAGGAAAACTGAAGCTCCTACCTTGGCTACAGTACTCGTGGCTGCTTCCTCGCCCCATGCCGGACGGACATTGTCACGTTCGCAAATCGGCGACAGTTTACTGCAAACTTACTTTAGAGACAATATATGGATATGGCTATATAAAGAAAGGAAATATAAAAAAGCAAGGCTTTAAGAAAAGAAATAACCTTCTTATTTTGCAATTTTCTGGATAGAAGCTGCAACTGCCTCGGGCATATTAATAAAAGGACTATGTCCTGCACTGATCTCCTCAGTGTTAATATTAACACCTTTAGCCGTCTCCTCAACCATCAGCTTCTGGATATGAATAGGGATCGCAGCATCCAAAGTGCAGTAAATGTACGTTGTCGGCACATGCCTCCACCCTTCATATGTAAGAGGCGTATGGAAGACCTGGTAGCTATGTGGCTTTAGAACCGGTACAATCGCTGCGACCTGTTCAGGCGACAGGTCATTATAGAAGATTTTCTCCGGTGTAGATGCCTCAACGGAGAGTCTGTCCTCTGAGATAGACCACCATGGGAGATCTCGGCCTCCGAAAGCAGCAATCAAAGACTTGTCTTTCGGGATGATGAACGAGCAGCAGAGCACAAAGTGTGCAACAGCGCCGCCAGGCCCAAAGGCACCGATTGCCTCTGCGGAAGGGATGCCGCCATACGAGTGAGCGACGAGGATGACCTTTTGGCCCCTGGCGGCAGCTTGGGATATGGCCTGTCGAATGGCCGCAACGTCTGGGGCGAAGTCGGTGAGGCTCTGCTCTGCACCAACTGAAGGAAGATCGACATAGTCAACGGTAAAGCCAGCGTGCTCAAGGATGTCACCCACTGCCTTGAAGCATCGTGCTGGATGCCAAGCGCCAGGAACAAAAATAACACAGAAAGATGAAGGATCCATAGTGTCTTTCAATTATTTGACAGATTTCGGTGAAGGGGGGGGAGAGGGAACTACGATTTGCCAAGTGAAGAGTGGGAGTCGCCTATAATATACCCTCGGTACACCGTACCAAGGCAGCGGAAATGGGCTGGCGGCAGCCGGTTATGTTCTGTCGGATCTAAGCCTAGCGGGTAATGATACAGAGTTGGGCATGGCGGATAGATAGCTAGTATGGGGTATCGTTAAACCGTATGAGCTAAATCTAGTCCGGGAAAAGCTTGTCGAGATTCCAATGCGCTATGAGATAGCACAATGATAGCCTTTCTATTCTTGGCTAGTTATTTATTATACAGCATCCCCTCTAAGAGCTAGGCTTATCGCTGCGGCACGCTCTCCGCACTTACAGACTATTACTCCGCGGGGAGGAATTGGGAACTCTTATCGCGAAAACATCTGTCGAGGCGGTATTATAAATCATAAGTTCTGGGATCATATGTTTAAAATTCTAAGGGCAATACTTATAGAGAAGACGTCGTCGCCATAATTGAGAAGCATCCTTTGGTGAACAAGTATGGGAAGGACAAAAAGCCCGATATTCAGAGTATCGATATTGCCATATATGTTCTGGTCATTTAATTTACTGGCTTACATGGAGAGATTGGATCAGAGGCTGAAAGTACTCTAATTGAGGACAAATGGTAGGTTGTTTATTGTGGTTGGCAATAAGTATAGCTAGCACTTTCAGGCTGATGATTCATCCGACTCAGCAGTGGTTAGACATCCACACACCTGAAGCAAATGATGACATATAGAGCTTCCTGGACTGATGTCTTGTAGGTACTTAAAATGGGCGGAATGATACGCCAAGGCAAGACTATCGCGTCTCAGATACTCCCTATGTGATTCCGGGCAGAGGATAACTACCTAGTAAGGGTGCCAGGTACCAGATGTTCTACTTAAATGCCTCGAATAGAAGATTAGAGAAGAAGACTACTGAGAACGACGGAATAGCCTCGTATCAATTAGATTCCTGGCGGGAGGATGGCCCTCACTTTATATTCACTATTGACTAGTACATGGAGGTTTGTGGATTCTCTAAATGAATATTTATTTCATGCGGCGATTTGAAAGACAGGGATAGGTATGTGATTATGAGAAAGCTTCACCAAGTTAGAAAAGCGCTACTCGGCTATAATATCCCTTTGTTAAATCATAAGCCTGGTACAAAGCCGGATAATATCCTGGATGACGATATTTATAAATCGGTAGAGCCTAGTGGAAGAGTTTAGTTATTAAAGTATGAGACTGGAGAAGATGGTAGCCTTGTAAAGAAGATGCAAGCAAGGAGAGATCCTACAGAGGTTTGGTATAAACATTAAAATTTTGGAAAGGCATTTCGAGGATAGGTTGTTAAGCTGGGATTGCCATCTAGCCAGTCGGCATCTGTTTTAAGACTGACGAGTCGCTATGGTCTGATGTCAAGGGCGATGATACTTTTCCGCTGGGATATTTTCTATTATTCTAGAGTCTCACAAGCTTAAATAGTAGTAGGCATACTATACATAACACAGGATTAAAGTATAAAATCAGCTTAATACTACTTCTAATATATAGGAGTTAATAATCTTAAATATTTACGTCTGGTATTTAATTAATTCCTAAAGCTTATAATGTATTAATAAGATATATTAATCCAACACACTAAAAAGTCCTAATTAACTTCGAGTCTGGCAATTAAACCAAGATTTGCATCGCACTCAGGTGACGCACTGAGCTGTGGTGAGACGTGAAGGGTTTCGAGAGTGTCTTGTAAAACGTCATTTGTATGACTCTGCTTAGTGTTGTTGGGAACAAATTCACTAAATTAATCAAGCTACGTTGCCATGCCGATCAATTGGCGTTAGTGCGCATTTTACTGATGAGATGAGCTGTAAGAATTTGACTTTGGGGATTTTGAGACGTCATTGAATCACATGAGAGATCACGGGATTAAATTGCATTTCAACACTGCAATTGCGCTTGGCAGGTCTAATTTATTATTGCGCTGTTGCCTGGGAACATCACCGTGAAGAATTTCACCCGTGAATTGCAAGGCATTAAGCTTGATCTCATTTACGTTTTGGCGAGATATTAACAAAGCACAGACAACAACATCAGCTCACTTCAACCTTTCAACATATGGAGGTACAGATATTCTTCTAACATGAATCCAGACACATCTCTCTATACATTTTATAGTCCATCGTTTGCCATTGAGTATCTTCAACTGTTCCCAATTACTGGACTACAGGTTAGTGAAGACCGTTAGAATGTAACCTCGGGCAAGTCTACCCCACCTCTTTTACTGGAGAAGACTATCCTGAAAGTAGTCAAGCCTATAGCGAAATCATGCAGTAATATCGGCTAAGCCCGAACTAGGCACCGGGTCATTTGAAACAATGAAGGGGGTAGCGTCAAGCGAGCAATGCAACGCATTCCTCGCCCCTTTTGCCCCGAACCAAAACATGGACCTGTAAACAAACACAGAGCAGCCAAACTTATGACTGCTTTCCACAGCAGCCAGAAAGAATAGTGTGTGATGCAATCGGTACCTTTGATGCAACCCTTTTGATCTCCAGAGAAAAGAGAGTCGTAAGACAATGGCAGGCAACAAGACCAGCAGCAGCAACAGCAACGATAAACCTCTGTGGCGACCGCTGGCCCATAAGCTCTCCAGCCTGATCCCGCTGCGCCGCCTCAATAAAGCCAAGTCCAAGCCCGACGTCAGGTCCGGCCACGATCACGCTGCGCAGTCCAACAACGCGTCCGACTTTCGACTTGATGTTCAGTTAAACGGCCTCGAGAGCCTTCGTCTCCCGAGTAATTGGCTCCTCCAGTCCAAGGACGCCGACAAGCAGCAACAACAGCATGTCGACACGCCGTCAGCGAGACTTAGTCATCACTTTTCGCGGAAGCCACTTAATCGCAATGAAGCCTCTCGACCCTTGACTTTTATCGACAGCAGCGATGCAGACCAGCACCAAGCTCGGGCATCGGCGCTGGAAGCCCTCAACAGTCCAGATGCGTCGACAACGGCTAGTATTTTGGACCGTGGTCGGCCAGTCGAGGCCAGGCATTTAATTCACCAGCCGGTCAAGAACCTCAAGAACCATCGCAAGTCATTACCTCTAGACCTGGAGACTATGTTCCAGGCTCCTAACGAAGATCACGATACAAATGCACTACGCACCGCCACTATTCGCCTGGTGCCGAATGAAAGCCTCATCACCACTCCATCTACTCCCTCGATAAAAGAATCACCAAGATGGACTGCAGAGCGTGAGGCACGGTTAGCTATGCCCCCACCACCAAGACCACTCAGCACCAGCCCAATTGACTCGCCATCTATCTCTACACCATCCAAGGCCATTCAAATCCCACGAAACCCTCAATTGGCATTAAAGAGACCCACCAGCCTCGGACCCTCCCCCAAAACCGCCGAGTCACCCTCCTCAGAAACCCAAACCCCCCTCGCCAGAGTCAACTCAAAGCGACCAGGCGCACTGAGCGACCGCCTCGCCTGGATGCGCAAGCTCGAAGAGAAAGATACCACGAAACCAAACAACGACCTGACCGTGCTTCAGAAACGAGCTGGCTCCGTTTCCGACAAGCTCGCCATGTTCGAGAAGAAGAACCTCTCCGTTACATCCGCATCCTCCAAGCGCCTCCAACTCCCGGCGCGCAACACGAGCAGCCAGTATTCCGCGTCGGTGCGCGAGTCCATCTTCTCAGCGGATGGTAGTGCGTATGCCCCGTCGCCTCGCACGTCGATGGACACTGCGCGGACGTCCTCTGTTATGAGCTATTACGACGATTCGTTCCGAGAGAAACTCGAGTCAATTGTTGGACAAGAGCCTGAGGCGAGTAAGCAAGCTGAGGAGTGAGCTTGTTAATCGCTCAGTGCCCTTGTCGGCGGTTGATGAGATAATTACAGATCAGAATGAAGATGATTTAGAATGTATTTATTGATATTATTAGAGCAGGTTTGTTTCATACGCTGGCGTTGATGATTTACCTTAGATATGATTTGAGAGTTGCTTAGATTCTCTTTAATATACTGCACGCAATGTGTCACTTACATCGAATTGTCTTTGCCATATTTAATTATTCAGCTACATATATGCTGAAGGGGCAATAAGTGCTGCCTTAAACCAATTGATGAAGAACATCCTTTCCGTCCAACCATCTCTCAACATTCTCTGCCTGTTCCGCATACCAGCTATTCATGATACCCTCCTCGACGTACCCCATATGAGGTGTCACCAGAACCCGACTCTTGTTACCCTTTCCCCAGTCTTGAGACCGCCATGGACTATCTGCAGGTAGAGGCTCGGTCTCAAAGACATCCAATGCAACGCCGCAAATGGAACCCTCGTTCGCTGCCTCCAGCAGTGCCGTCTCATCAATGAGTGCGCCACGGGATGTATTAACCAGCAATGCCGACTTCTTCATCGCCTCAAGTTCCTTTACACCAACAAGACCGCGGGATCGTTCACTCAAAACGTAGTGCAGAGTGACTACGTCAGCTGTCGCAAAGAGCTCTTCCTTGCTCACTGCTTGAAAGGTCTTGTCGCCATCTTCGTCCACAGTCGGCAGGCCAAGCTTGACAGCCATCTCATCAGCCTTGGCTTGGTCTAGACTGCTGCTCCAGCACTTGATCTTCATGCCAAATGCTAAAGACCCGATTCTCGCCACTGCTGCTCCCAGCCTCCCCAGACCAACGACTCCCAGAGTCTTTCCTGATAGACCAACAGCCATGTCTGATTGCCACCCGCCAGTTTTGATAGAAGCATCGTCTGCTGCAATGTTTCTAGCTAGAGCGAGAATCATAGCCCATGTATGGTGCGTGGCAGGATGGCTTCCGCCTTTCCGTATGTCCTGCTTATGCTGTGTTCCGTCACTACGCCCGCGACCCAGCGCTGAAGCAACTATGATTCCCAGCTTCTTGGCAGCTTCTAGATCAAAGGTCTCGAATTGAGTGCCAGTGCATAAGAGTAACTTCAAGTTGGGTAAATGGCGTATGAGCTCCCCAGAGAATGGGGTTCTCTCACGCATCGTCGAGATAATGTCGTAGGGATAGAGCTTCTCAACCAAACTTCTTTTTTCCTCAGCAGTTCGTTGAGGAATATAGGTATCGGAGATATCGACTTGTAATTTTGGAGGCTGTAAGTGGTCAAATTGTTTCGCCGAGATGCGAAGATAGTCGTCCAAGACTAACATGGAGGGTGATGATGATTTTCCATGCAGTGGAACCCCACGGGCTGTGCGGCTAAGCGAACGTATAGTGGGAAGCATCTCAATTGAATGGTTTTTTGAAGTCTGAGAGTTTCTGTTAAAATATTAAAATAGTTTTGCTGACTAGGAGTTAAGTATATGATTATAAATGATTTGCAGAAACTGCTGGTTGATCAAAGCCGACGGAGCTCGGCTCGGCCGAGTCGGCCCCGAAAGTCAACAGACTAACTCAACGCTACGGGTAAATACACAATGACGGTAATTTCATCATGACTACCTATTTGCTTAATCACCGACTGATGTAATGACAAAAGGCAGAGAAAATAAAATTATATTCAACGGACACGACCTATTATAATATTATATGTTAAGTATAACCCTATTAGAGCAAGTGCTAAAAAGCGACAAAACTCAATGGTAAGGTGAAAATGGAATTTTTATCTCAGAAAGCCATAATCTGTGCTCTTATGACTTACCCTCATGACACTGTGTCACTACCACGAAGTCATATAGAATCGAGAAGTCTATTACAAAGACAAACTGCATTATTTCGGGCACTTGTCCGAGTCTTCCCCCAATGTCCATCTTCATTTACTAAGGTTAAGCTTAATCGTGCTAGCCAGCAGCACTCCCCCACTGATCTAACCTGTACTGAAGCTTTCCCCGCGGGGAAGTGGGCTTCGGCAGCTCTTCAGGAACCCGACTGTTGCTGTAATCGGTATATCAGACACCGAACCTCGGGCTTGGCAGTTTTTGTTTACTTATTTAAGCTTGCCTCATGCACTGAGTTTCGTCATGTAGCCAGTGCACGGATTTCCAGTCTTGTCGCGTTCCAATGCATCTTCCCTGTATATCGAGTGCCCTCAGGGCCGCAGGCGTGGCATTGCTTGCCATCACCGCCTCTGCCGCTTCTACCCCATCCCAGGATTGGACCAGTCTAAAGCTTCTCACAAAGTCTGCCGATGCTCAGGTTCAAACCGTCATTGATGGTAAAAATGCCTCATTGACTGGCTCACCGAGATCATTGACGCGTGAGGTCCGTCGCCTTGTCACACCATTTGTATGGCCAAACTCAACCTACTACCACGATGAAACTCTGTTGCCCCATATTGAGGAGATGCTTTCTGTACTGGTAGAGGTTCAGCATGACGATGGAACTTACACCGTCGGCAATCGACACTCCCCGCCTGATACCGGCTTCTTGATCGAAGACTTTGGTATAATGGTACGCATCCTCGAACGCGACGATCACGAGGCTTCCAAACCTTTCGCAAAAGCCATGCGTGGTATTCTCAAAAAGGCTGCGCCTGGACTTGCAAAGGGCGGAATCCATACCCCCAATCATAGATGGAAGATTTGCAGCGCCTTGGCACGCATCTCCAACATTATTGAAGATCCCAGCTTGATTGAGAGGATCGATGAGTGGCTTGCAGAGGGCATTGATATCGACGCTGATGGCATCTACTCGGAGCGTAGCCCTAACTACTACTCGGCTGTGTCAAACCCTTCTCTATTGACACTAGCTCACGAGCTCAATTATACAGGATTGGTCAGCTTTGTCCGCAAAAACCTCGAGCTTTCCATTGAGCACGCAGAGCCAAACGGCGAGATGGAGACGATTCAGAGCCGTCGACAGGACCAGTCTCAGCCTCCAGGGGACAACATGGGCAACTTTTACCCACAATTTCGCGAGCTTGCTCTGTTAGACAAGAACGGCCGATTCGCTGCGATGGCTCGTCTCATCGAGAAGCGAGTTGGACCTCAATTAGGTGATTTTCTAGGCAACCTCATCGAACGCCCTGATTTGGCAGCAGAATTACCCAAGTCAAAGCAACCATTTTCCGACTTCAAGAAGCACTACAAGTCAGCAGGTCTCGTGCGAGCCAGGCGTGGAAAGCTCACAGTGTCGGCATTTGGTGGGTCGGACTGGTATACCACGGATGGAAAGAAAGCCGAGTTCTATAACCGAATGGGCTCGGGCCTTTCGACGAATCCGACCATGTTCCGAGCCTGGAACGGAAAGGCTGTTCTTGAAGCCGTGCGTCTTAGTGCCAGCTTTTTCAGCATGGGCCACTTCCGATCGAATGGCGTTGAGCTCTCCAAGGATGGTACCATCAAGTTGGGCAGCGAGATCGAAGTGCCATACTACCTACCTATTCCAGCTAATAAGCGTGACGACAACGGGACATATGCGCTGTCCAGGTCGGTCGATGGTCGTTTTTATGCTATGCTTGACTTTACGAATCGTCCAACCAGTGTTCGTCGTCTCAAAACTGATGTTGAGATTAAGCCGACCAAGAAGGGATATGATCTCGACTTTGAAGTTTCGGGAGAGGATAATGTCGAGTTGACTTTTGAGTTGACCTTTCGAGAGGGTGGAAAGTTCAAGGGAGTGAAGGAGATCCTTGATAGCGACAACACAACGATTTACCATCTCATTGAAGGGAAGGGGGAGTACAGCATGGGAGATGACAAGATCACCTTCGGGCCAGGAAATGGAAAGGGACCAATTGCAGCTGATGCGGGTGAGCAGTATAGTTGGCATGGGGGTAATCTCACCTTGCAAGGGAGCCATGTTTACATCACAGGCAAGACGCCGCTGAAGTATACTTTGAACCTCGGCTTTGCTTAGGCAGACCAAGACTCAGAGAAAATAGCCAGATCCGTCATAGATAAGCATCACGAATTGATCAATCAATGCGAAATGTCTATACCTCAAACATTACTTGGTATTAGTCTTCGTCTAAGATAAGCTCAACATTAATATACATTATGACCACTTGTCTCATAAACATCTACTCCTCAAGCTCAGCCAGCATGACATCAGCAGCCTTCTCAGCAACCATGTATGTCGACACAGCGGTAAAGGTACCAGGGATGCGAGGGTAAACTGAAGCATCAACAACACGAAGACCAGCAACACCGCGAACTCGGAACTTGGAGTCGAGGACAGCCATCTTGTCATCATCAGCACCAATGGGGCAAGTTGAGGAAGCGTGGTGACCCCAAGCAACATCCTTGACATAAGTCTCAATGTCCTTCTGAGAAGTAACGCCAGCACCGGGAAGAACCTCAGTGACGTTGACGGGCTGGTTGGCCAGTGCGCTGCGGGTAAGCTCAACGGCCTCGTACAATGCCTGGAGATCAGCAGAGGAGTCGCCGTTGCCAGTGTCGAAGTAGTTGAAGGTGATGGCAGGCATGTCGAGAGGATCAGCTGACTTAAGGAGGACTTCACCGGCGTTGTTGCGGGGGTGAGCCTTGAGGATAGCCCATGAGAACCAGTTGTGCTCGATGGTGGCGTTGACAGCGTACTGAGGGAAGTATCCTCTGAAGTTGACGGGGCCACCGAAAGCGAAGATGTCAAAGTTGTCCTTCTCAGCAGTGGAGCTCTTGTAGAACATAGTGGCAGCAAGGCCGGAAGAGGAGTAGATACCGTGATCGCCATCAACGGGAGCTTTCCAGCGGTCGACACAGGGGTCCTCATCAGTGTAGAGGCCAAAGGTGCAGCCATCGAAAGATGTGAAGTTGTTCTCGAGAGTCCCTTGGACGGAGATCTCGTAGTGGTCCTGAAGGTTGGTACCGACACCGGGAAGATCAGAGATGACGGGGATGTCGAACTTCTTCAGCTCATCAGCAGGTCCGATACCGCTAAGCTTGAGGATCTGGGGAGTGTTGTAAACACCACCTGCAACGACAACCTCACGAGAAGCAGTGGCATTACCGGGAGTGCCAGCAGCGCCGGTAGCAAGAGGGCTAGCCTTGTAGAGATGCTTGCCGTCAAGGAACTCAACACCATTGGCACGAGGGGGCTTGGAGTCATCGAAGGTGACCTTGGTGACGTAGCAGTTGGTTCGGACATCGAGAGGATACATCTTGGTACCGTTGGAGTGCTTGGCATCGCGGACAGAGAGGATAAACTCACGGGGTCCAATACGGCTAGCATCCTTGGTAGACAGAGGGATCTGGTAGAAGCCAGCCTCCTGGTCACGCGCCAGAGTATCAGCGTTGGCATCGTCGGCAAGAAGACCATCCAAGGTGATGTTCTTGCCACTCATCTCAGTCAGAGCAACAGCACCTCCGCCAAGAATGCTGAAGAGCTGCTCGTCGTTAAGGGGAATGCTGAGAGGGGCAGTCTCAGTGCTGAGCCAGCCATCGTAGCCGTGGCCAGCCTCGCCAGCAGGGCGGTAGTTGTTATCCTCAGCCTTGACAAAGTACTTGCGCATGTTATCCGCTGACCAGGAGTCATCACCGGTCAGAGAGGCAATGTACTCAAAGTCAGACTGGTGAGGGTAAACAGCGATCAAAGCATTGTGAGCCGTGCAGCCACCAAGAGCTTGAGTACGGGGGTACAGAGTGCCCTTCATCTCAGCGCCCTCAGGAGGGTTAAGACCAGTATACTCTCCGTCAGGAGTATCATAAGTAGTCTTGTAGTCACGTGCTTGTCGCTCATCATCAGCATAGTGACGAACAAAGAAGTTCCACGAGATCTCAGGATCTTCCGAAGCGTTGGCAGAGTAGGCAGGGACGGTGTAGTTGAGCGAGGCATAGTCGTCACCAGCTTCGATGAGAAGAGTCTTGTGACCAGCCAATGCGAGGCGAGCGGCCAGAGGACCTCCTCCGGCGCCGGAACCAACGACGATGTACTCGTAGCCGGTGAGGGCGACGGCGCATACGGAAGCTGGGGCGGCCAGAAGGCCGGCAAAGAAGGCGTGTCTCATGGTGTATCAAGTGAGATCCAATCAAACGAGGGTGATAAATGAATGACGTCCCTGTGGCCGTGGCTGGTCAACGAGGGAGAATGAAGGAATGACTGTAATGAATGGATGGTGAGGTACAACATAAGTCGGATGCAACTTGCTATTTATCTATTAATCAAAACGGAGTAGAATTTCTTAGTATCCCGGTTTAAACCAGGGGAGGTCTCGTTGAATGTAACGACCTCGGCATTCAGTCCAGAACAAGTCAGGGGTCAACTGCACCACCAAGTCCCCCATTATACAGACCCAAAATCAAGTGCAGAACCTACAGGCTTGGCTCACACATGGCATAGCAGGCAGTGCAATACCACCCCAACGAACAGTACCACGATCGGCATAGTCTCGGCTCACACTAGCTGCCTTTCCGCCCATCCCCGAACATAGAGCTTGGCCCGGGGTCCACTCCCGCGGGATCAGACACATAACCGGGGCGTTGAGCCGCACGTCGTTACATGCACCAACCAGAACCATCGAAACATCCGCTGCAGGGGCGTTGCATCGGGGATCGGCGGCTAGGGTTCAATTCCGCAGCTCGACCGTTTTCTCCTGACCATAATAGTTATGCGCTGTAGGATATAGGCAACTGGTCCGTTCGCCGGGCTTAAGCAAGGCCGTTATGTGCAGGGAATGTAAATGAAATGCGGTCATAATTCCAGCGCATCCAACTATAGCTACCTACTCCGTACATCCGACTCTAATGCCGGGCCCAACACGTAGGACTTGTCGTTCTAGAAAACATCTCCTGTCTTGGCTGTAACCTATTCCTCCCTCAGCTTCTTACTCTTCCCAGAAAAGCTCTCCTCAACAATCCTATTCTGACGGATTATCTCATCCCTCGCGCCCTCCCATGTCTTTCTCTTGCCTGTCTCAAAATACCGAAACATGTGAGCTGTCTCTACACCGTGGTTCATGAGGTTATACATCTCTCGATCCTTCCACCAAAACTTCCACCCTGCCCATCCCCATCCAAGGTTTTCCATACCTGTTCCGGCTTGTTCGTGCATCCAGGGTTGGAACTCATATTGTTTGACCATGCTCACGTCCAGATGCGGCTCGCGAGCCCAGTTTGCTGCAACCCATTTCTGGTGCTCATCTACCCATTTCTCCATCTCCTCGTAAGGCGGTAATTGGCTCACGCCTCGCCAAATGTTTGAAATGGCCATGTTCATGACATCGCTGAATGAGAAACCGTTGTTCTTGCCATATGCTGAGTAGCAAAGGACGGCACAGCTGTCTGCGTACTTTGGGGGAAAGACATTCATATATAGGCGTTGAATAGCAGGTCCATCTTAAGTCGGTGTCTTTGGCAGACTGTTTTCAATGAAAGGAGCGACTGAAAAGTCGGCGCAGTATCCTGTAGTCAAGATAACGCTGTCCACGTCATCCACTACAGTCCCATCATCAAACTCGATTGATCGCCCGCCCAAGAATCGTTTTATTCCATGCAAACTCGTCAAACTACCGTCTTGCAGGTGAGGAACAATATCTTGGATAAGACCCGGTAATCGCAACGTCGGGTTTCGAAATGACTGAATTCGCCATTCTGGGTCAAGTTTCACATCTGAGAACTGAGACGAGAGAAGTCTGGCTCCCCATCCTGCCAAGTATCTGTAGAAATTCGGTATGTTCTTTGCCATCCATTGTGTAACTTGGCGGCGTCTCCACGATACTATCAAGTCTGTTGGTCGTCCTTTGCGCATACGCTTGACCATCATTTGGCCGCTTCTATGAGAGACATAGACCTTTTTTGCTGTGCTGATGACTTGCGGCGTGATCTCGCCTGTTGTTGTAGATAGGCCGAGGATCACCACTGTTTTGTCCTGAAATGCTTCTGGGCTAGAGATAACTGGTTAGTATGCTCCAGAGAATTGCGCATCGGCGTATAACGGACCTTCGGTATTGCTGTGAGTGTATAATCTCTCCTTCGAATTTATCCTGTCCCGGAAATGTCGGCATCACTCTTTTAGTCTGGTAGCCATGACAGAAAACGACCTTGTCAAATGGACGAGACTCTTTTTTGCCGGTCCCGATGTTCTCAACCTGCACTATCCATCCACTATCGTCGCTGTTGCGGTTAACAACTTGAACACTACTATTAAATGAGATGTGCTCTGTGAGTTTAAAGTGCTCAGCATAAGTCTGCATAAACTCTTGAAAGTTTGCTGCACTCAGATATACAGGATACTCTGCTTCCAGTCAGCGTCATCACGTCAGCAGAGCCATATCATAGATGGCCAACCTACTGTCTGGTATTGGGAAATCGGTGAATCCACAAGTATACTTGCTGATATTCGCACTCGTGGATGCTAATGCCGTAGTCCATCCATTCTTTGCGTCATATGACCATAATCCGCCGACAGAACTACGTCTCTCGAACAAAGTTGCGCTGAAGCCATTTTGCAGAAGCTGCTTGAGCATGGAAATGCCCGTTGGACCTTGACACGTTAGAGATCAGTACCAAATGTCGCATGATTACTTACCTGCGCCTATGATAGCGACACTGACGTGCTTCATTTTGCCTTGTCGTCCTATTTGATCTCCGCCTGATTGCGAATGAAAATGAAAGTGTTGCAAAGTGAGAACTGCGTGGTATTTATCATGTCTTATCGAAGGATCAGATATTCGATTAGCCGATTGGCAAGTTCGGAATGTAGCGTTCTTTATTGGTTGTGCGCTGTGCGGGCTAAATTCTTACATGTCATCATGCCTCTTCCTGGGATCGGCATTTCTGACAAGCTTTCCACTGTAACGTCGGTAAGCTATTTCACTCCGGGTCTTGCGGAAGTGACGAAACTTCAAAGAATTGCCGGTAACGGGCCTACAGTGGTTTAATTTAATGTAAGTATATCGTTATCTATGATAACCGCCCGTAATTACTCTTTGGATTTATCAGCCAAATGACCTGAGAAATGTGCACACTGCTCATGCCCAGGCATTGTTTTGATTACTCCAGTACGGGACAGGTTCGCGAGTCTACCTTGGATCAACACTCTTCTCGTACTGAATAATAGGCAAGAAAATGCTAAGACTCTTGCCCCAAGCCGTCTCAAAACTTAACCATGTATTCTCCTTGCGCAACGTGTAAGTGCGTAGTCCAGAAGCCACTAAGAAGCTCATCAATATATAGATCCAGGGTCACGATCCTGGATCTTATCGATAAAGCGACGAAAAAGAAAACAGATCTCTAACAATGATATTCCGTGTTGGAGGAAGAAAGTAAATTCAACTGACCAACTATTGACAGTGGAATTCAGACAGCGTCAGGACAACGGAGCATCACCCACTATTTGTCGCTCGAAGTAGGACAATATCATCGGCGATATGTCAATCATCTCAGCACGCAGAGAACGGCAGCCGAAACAATTTAATCGAGTAAATACTTTTAGTAAAGAAAAGTGTATTTATACAATATTAGCTATTTCACCATAGAGTGGTCAAGTAAGACGGGAAATGGTGCAGCTTGACGCCGAGAACTCAAGATTTAGATTTAAGATTCTGGATGAATGAATTGCTGGCCAATCGGGAGGGAGCTATCAGTACCATTAAGAAATGTAAGATGCCTAGTGCACCAAAAGAATTAAAGGAGAGAATACCCAGATCTTCGAGGCATTCGGCAAAAGCGGCCACGCCTAAGCTCTAGTCTAGTTCTGAGATTGTGTCACCTGCGTAGTTTTATCTGACTCGTCGGCCATGATTTGCTCCTAGCCGCCTCTCTCCATCGCACTCGTTGTACTAGCGTATCAGTGTGGTAAAGACCGAAATGTCTCGCTACGAGAATATGTATGACGCTGGTATGAACAGTCGCTTTTTTAGTCACTTCGTATGCGACTAGTTCCATTGCTTTCATTTAACAAGGTTTCAAATTTCTCATTATCTTCAATGAGATAATTCCTTGCTTGGCCTGTCCATGGCATTGCCGTGCAATGACAGTCTCTCGATTCTAGTGCTATTCAGTCGGTTAATCATAGAACAGCTACTTTGCTTGGAGACCTCGTGAGCTCAAATTAAACGCAGCGCTTGATGTCTTCTGTTGTGAGAGCCTTTGAGAGCGCGTTATGAATTGAGTTTGCTAACATTCCAGCGGTTTATGCGCCACTGGCTTAGTTCCAGGCTTGTCAATAATAATACCCGATGAGGAACAGCACCAGATACTAATAGAAAATGCCTCAATGTTGTATATACTTTGAGGCTGAGCTACTTTCTTCTAGCAATAAACTACTATCCGTATAGCCAAGAGCTAGGAGAGATCGTTAAGTAGTAAAACTCAATTGCATTGTATTCTATGTCAAGTCATACACTAATAACTTGCCGTCACGATTTATCTCTCACGTGGTGGTTCCTGGAATGCTGTGGCTTAACGTCTAAGTAGACACTACAACCGCCACATTCTAACCTCATTCCACAGCTCTCATACAACGCTGAGGGATATTGCTAGTGCTAACAGCATGTATAAATTCAACACCTCCCTGCAATAATCTTACTGCCGGAGGATTTTGGATCCTGAAGGTACATCGAATGTCCCCTTGTTCCTCCGTCTCCCACTGATCATTGGGCATTCCTGCACTATGTTATCCAAACTCCTTCCCATTGTCTTAATTGCAAGCGCTCTTGCAGCGCCTCAAAGCCCTCCCACCTACGCCAATGAGCCAAATCGATGTGATGCCACTTGTCAAATCGCCTACCGACAGGTGCTAGCCATGGAAGAAGAACGCTGGGTTAACCAAGACATCACCCTTGACCCCTTCTATTCAACCCCCTCAAATGTGTCAAAGTATTCGACTGGAGACATATTAAAATGGGAAAAGATTCCAGCTGAGCAGGCTTATCGGCGATGGACTGTCCCCGCCGGCATATCATTGACCCGTTTCTACTACATGTCGGAGGATATTGAAGGGAAACCCCTTCCAGCTACGGGTATCGTGCTTATTCCATACGCCAATCCTCAGGGGAGCAAGCCATTCCGTACCGTCGTTTGGACGCATGGGACAGCTGGCGGAACCCGGCAATGTTCACCATCGAACCATCGCGCACTACTCTATGGGTGGACAGCTCCGTTTGCCCTAGCCCTTGCAGGTTACGTCGTTATTGCCCCTGACTATGCAGGCCAGGGAAGCGTGGCTCAAGGCTTTCAATACGAGGCTGGTATTCTCCACGCAGCAGATGCCAGCTTGAGCGTCCAGGCTGTGCGCAAGGCTCTCGGCAACAAGATCACAAAGGAGTGGGTTGTTGTAGGCCACAGCGAAGGCGGAATGTCCTCTTGGCGCACCAATGAGCGAGAGGCAAAGCCTGAGGCTGTAGGAGGCCTTCTCGGCGCCGTTGCCCTTTCTCCCGGCCTTGTCCCAAGCAAGATTATTGGTGAAACGATCCGTCGTGCCGCAAATGGCGGCCCTGCTGGAGACTTTCTCTCTTCCCTCATGCTGCAAACAGTTTCAAGGATCTACCCCTCACTCAAAGTTGAGGACTATGCTTCTGATATTCTTCTTGCCCGGATGCCTCTTGCCGACCAAGGATGTTTCTACACTTCAGCTACGCTCTACAGCAACCTAACGATCAGCCAACTTTACAAGAACACCAGCTGGATTGAACACCCCGATTTCATCAAATGGGAGAAAGTATACAATGGTGCAGGGCCTCATAAACTAGCCGCTCCAATGCTTGTGATCCAAGGCGCCGAAGATCCCATAGTATATCCTGATACATCTGAGGAGGCTTTCAATGAAACATGCAAAGAGTTCGCTAGCTCGACGACGGCTGAATTCAGGCTATACCCTGGCCTTGGTCACGGTCCTGTTCTTCCTGCTTCACAGCAATATTACCTTTCGTGGATTGAGGATCGCTTCAACAAGGTTTCTCTCAAGAAAGGCTGTAAAAAGCTGACTATGACCCCCGAAACTGACAACTTCTCACCAGTTAATGATGAATGGGTTGCAGTATTTTCTTAGGGGACTTGGCAGAGATTCATGACCGGGAATGAGGTAGTGAAGGATAGGCCGTATACAAGCCTCAAGGAAACCCATATATCTTTGTAATTATTTTCTCATTTAAAATGGATGGCGTTTCGGTGACATCAAAGTTAGTCGATTTCTATAGGTGATCAATGAGAAAATCTCTCCTGCTTAAGTGTTTCAGGGGACTAAGTGTAAAATGTAATCTTCAGCTGAGAGGCACTTCGCATCAGCGCTGTCTAGCTCACGACTACCACATTCTCTCCCAGGCTCGCCTTGCCCAGGTCATCTCAGCCAGTCTAGCCTTCTCAACCTCCTCAATGCCGCCTTCTTCCCAGTGCCTGCATTCCTCATCAATCTCGGCCTTACCAGTGATCAAATCTGCATCCTTCGGATTGACGATGCCCTTACCCTCTCTCCAATACTTGATCTTGCCAATCAGATACATAACCGCAGTGAAAGCAACAGCGAAATAAGAGGTAACGAAGCCTCGCACACTGAATGGGCTGAATACATCGAACCCTACAAAAAAGATCGCCGTACATCCCAGGGCGAGCGCCATGATGGGGGTGTATGGTGTATAAGGCGCGACATAAGAGAGTGACTCGTCAGTGAGACCCTGTGCTTTGCGAGCACGGTAGAATCCAATGTACGCAAGGAGCATAAAGCTGTATGAAGCGATGAACGCGGTGGTGGTCAGGTCGACGAACCAGAAGAAGACTTCTATGGCAGAGTTGGATGCCACAAGAAAGGTAACGCAAGAGATCAAGGAGACAGCCGCAGTAGAGTAGATTGGGACTCCAGTCTTGGTACATTTCATCAAAAACTTGGGAGCTTGGTGATCTAAAAGCCTTATCAATGGTCCGGTCAGTTTCGATAAGGAGTGGATCAGGCTTACCTCTGGCAAGGCCATAGAGCGTTCGACTAGCAGCGAAAAGATAGGCATTGCCACAAGAAAGCCCAGACACGAGGATAAGAGCGTTGATAAAATGAGGCAAGAACCCGATTCCAAGATTCTGAATGCCAATTACCCACGGGCTAGCAGCAGCGCCAGAAGAACCATCCGCGATAGCGCTAATAAGCCTCTTATCTCTTGATGAGCATATAATGCCAACACAAAGGGCTCCGATGATATAAAACCCGACAAGGCGGTAGAATATCATACGCGCGACTCGGGGGATAGTCCGACGAGGGTTCTGGATCTCACCGGCCGCGAGGGCAATCATGTCAGGTCCAGCGATCGTAAATGCCGCATAGATAACAACAGACCACCAGCCGAGGAATTTCCCAGCCGGACCTTTGGCGTAATATTCATGCATGGCTCCGTCCTTCCAGTTCCGAAACCCATAGGCATCGCCTTTAGGGTTTCCACCGGCCATCGTTACAATAGTGATGAGGACGAGAAGAATGAGCAACAAGACCTTGGTTATAGCGAGAATAAACTCGGCTTCGCCATACCACCTGGGAAATGATTAATTTCTGATGTGATAATGGGTACTGGGATACTTACTTGACAGCAACAACGTTGAGAAAAATACAGATAGCCATTGAAACGGCTATCCAGACAGCAGGATTAGTCGTACTATCCCAGTACTCAGCCACAGCGGCGACTGCACTGTACTCAACACAAACAAGCATACATGTCCCAAAGAAATATGTCCAGCCTAAGCTAAAGCCAACAGCTGGCTCGACGAAGCGAGAGGCAAGTTCAAAGATGGAGCCGCGAACGGGGAGATATGCCATCATTTCTGCTACGCACAGGTACGTCGGCCAAATGAAGAAGATACCCCAGAATGTGTATCCCAGTAGAAGAGAGAGCGGTCCCGCTTGACTTAGATAGCCTCCGATGCCGACCTGCTTCTCGTCAGACTTTGTTGTGGATGGAATTAAATAGCTGGCCTACCCATAGCGCTGTTCCGATTGAGCCACCGATGGCCATGAGCTGTACGTGACGGGGCTTTAGACCACGTTGGGTCTGCCCGTATTTTTCAACCAACTCATTGACTACCGGTTTGTGATCCGTGTCTAGTAGAGAGTCAGGACGGTGGCTTTCCACGGGTGCGATGCCTAGCTCGGCTTTTTTGGCATCCATTATGGCATAAATGAAGTGAGATTGGGTAGGAACAAAGGTTTTGTTTGTCGCTCAAATTTTCTGACACTGAGCTACAGCAGCGATGATGGTGCGGATATCAAGGGATATATATGTTCATTTCGTCACTGCTCTAAAATGGTTCCATGACCCTCGCTGTTGACTTCCAAACTTCAGGTTCACTATCGCAGATCACCTTATCTGTAGTATTCAAGTCAAACAAACTATCCCTATTACAGAATGTTCAGGCGACGTGAACCAGATCTACCTCCTACTACCAAGCGTCTAGACTTGGCTGCCAACGCTAACAGCGATAGCAAGGTTTCAACGTTTACCATGGTTGACAGATTGACCAATCTTCTTCCAGATGTATATCAGCCACACCAGGGAAGATAAGCTATCGTAGTCGGGGTAATCTGAGGAACGTCTCAATATGGAAACCTGGAGCGACTGGTGCACTTCCCCGCGTTTTAGCGTCTACGCTTGGAGCTTCTATCCTTTGCTTGTTATCTAAACTGTTTCTCTTGTTTTTAAGGCATTGCCGTTCAGATAGGCCGCCTTTTCGTACTCTGCACTTGTCCTAACTGAGCTATGGATAAGATAGCATGAATTGGACTCTATCGCGGTACTGAGGAGGCAGAGGACACCTGCTGTGATAAGGTTAAGTACTGCGGAGACGACACGCCAGGACTCAAACCCATTCCCTACAGGTGATGATGTATTGGGAGATGCACCTGGCAAAGGCGGCTCTGCAGATGACATGCGCAAGTCCCAGGCTGCCAGTACTCCCGAGTAGATGTTCCTACGTAGCCTCAGCGACGTCTTTTCATCCTTTCCACTTACTTCTTCTAAGATACCCTTTTGCGGTACTGTACATGGGACAGCAGCTCTAACGATATACGTCTCTTCATTCAAGGTATGTGCCAGCCTTCTGGAACCCTGCATAACACTATGCGTATCGAGAGAATTCAAGGATTTCCAGGTGACCCTTGAGTCCTACGCCTATTCGGCGGGTGCTACATCTATCATCTCCTTTATTCGAGAGGCTCTAAAATAATGGGCTACGATACTGTCTTTTCTTAGCGATAGATCTGAGGACCAGGGATGTTTCTTTGGCTCTTTGGTAGCACAAGTGATCAAGTTCATGGAATAATGGATTGTGATTTCCCCAGCTTTCTCGGCATCTGCCGATCGAAAGCGTCATTAGTAGAGCCTTGTTTCGTTTTGAAACGAGCTAAATTAAACAGTTCAGGTGTGGCAGACGCGAGGGCGGATTTCCAATTTTGCAGATCTAGGGACCGCTCCCGTCCAAGGCAGTGAGACAATATGTGGAGCTATAGCATTCCATCTCATCGTTCAGGGACCAACCGTTTACTCCGTACTCCGGAATTGTCTTTAAAGGTCATTCGATGTGTCCTCTGCTGAGGCATTGGATTAGCTCAATGTTCCCAGGAATGTGACTTGAAGTATCAGACAAGGCCAATCGAGACAATGCCTTCTCAGCTACGTTGCATCTCCATTCACTTTCGTGATGTTGTGAAATGTGATTCTGTATGTGACTTTTGTCTCAAGCTGATACTTGAGGGCGCCTGTAACCGACGGTGGAAACAATTTCTGCTGTCCCTGCTGTGAAACTTGCCGTAATAGAGCCGGTGAAGCTTCCTGCAAGCTACGATTCCCATGCTTTCTTGATCTCGTAAAGGGAACGGCTCAGAATTACTAGATATTCGGCGACTGAGAACCAAAGCTTCCAATACTCCCTCCAAGATCAACCACCTTCTGTTGTTAATGGGATATCGCTATGCTCCTTTTTAACAATCGTAACGATACTTCAGAGTTTTTGCGGCAAAGAAAAACGGACGGTAGGTGCCAGCCCTTCAGTGCATCATCAACTTCTACAGGATAATCTGACATGATTAGAATTTCCCGACGGCGACGCAACGAATTTAGAACAGGGAAAGAGAGTGCATATCCAACCGTAACCTTCGATACAGCCACTTCGCATCGTCCAGACCCGATGGACCGTTCCCAGGGTGCTTCAGATGCGCCGTCTGCATCTTCAACTAGCCACTCACAAGGCTCTTGCACGGCAGGGCATGCTCCCACAAGCGGATCGGACGGCAGACTACCGCGACCCATGTCTATCCGTAAATCAACACAGCTTCAGTGGCTTCCACTTGTCTTCGCTGTGGAAGTCTCGAGTACAAGCGAGAGAATCTTCCAGCAACAAAAAAACACGATCTCATATATAACTGCGAAGCTTGAGCCCAAGGATCTAGTAGACCAGTCTTACATCTTACCTTGGGATCGTCAAGCTCACGACCCAGTACCTGCACATCTGATTAGGAACCTCCAGCATAGCGTTGGATCAAACCCATCGAGCATTTTCGAAAACCATATTGGCCGAAGATGCCTTCAAGAGTCAAAGATCTGGTTCCTCATGACGGATGGCGTGATTGAAGAGGAGCGTGCCAATGCTTTTACGAACAACATTGCCGAGACTGGATTACACGGCACTCCATCCGTCATAATTGTCTTTGGAAACAGGTCTCGGCCTCCTTCTCGAAGCAAATTCTCAATTGGAATGTCTATCTGTGCACCATCGCCACATTGTGCGGTTCTCTTCCACGACGTATGGAGTAACGAGCTATTCATCGTTCAAGCCAAAGGATGTTTCGCTAGCTTGCTTCGGAAGGGTTCTTACTTCAAGTGGTTCAGTGGAACGAAATGGGCCGACTTTCCCCAGACGACCTACGATAGGCTGCTGAGGGTTCGCGTTCCAGAGCCAATTCAACTCTCCAAAGACGAAGTGGCCCTACCTTACGGTAGCGTGTTCGATATGAAGTCCATCTACAACGACTCCATGCCCGAACGCGCCAAGCCTCAGCTGGTATCGAACAACTGTGCCCTCGATGCGATAATGGTAGTTGCCAAAACGAGAGGAGAAGGATTCTTGGCCAAGCTGTGGATTGAGAGCCTTCGCAGAACAACGACGAGAGACAGCCTGTCCATAGAAAGAGACGATATCAACTCCCGAGGGATGAGAACCATGACATACCTACTGACGGCAACCGAGAAAGAGCTGAAAGCATCAAACAATCGTCAAAAAAACATTTGGTCTTGTTTGACATCTATCGCCGAGTCCAGTGCCATCGAAATACACGGTCCAAGCGACCTAGACTTTCATCGCGCATCACTCAGATTTGAGAACAAGAGAAATTGGGCCAACTTCGAAGCCAAGGTGGAGATGGAACGGGCGGCACTCAGGCGTGTCACCAAAGGCTTACGAGAGGTCCAGTCAGCGATAGGGATACTCGATGGTCCTTTGCGAGATGATTCAAGGCTCGCCCTAGCTGACACTTTTTGGTACCCCGCTAGTGGAGTAAAGGCAGAGAGAGACAACGAGAACCTTGCGGCATCTGTTCAACCGAACAAGGTGGATAAGGAAGATGTCGACAAGGCACTGTTTCTCTCCGGCTTCAATGGCACTCGGAAGCTTGAAAAGGCCCCATGGTCAAAGGCGTACGCTACCTGTCCGATATGCCGAGAGCCGAATTCGATCCAAACGTTACTTCTTCGATCAAGCCCAAAGGACAACAGAACTCCACACCTTCCATTGCCCAACCAAAGGCTCCAAGTAAAGTGTCCCTTGGCGCTGGGGAGTTGTCCAGAGGTCGATATCATTCTTCCACTTACATGCTGCGATGGCTGCGCATTCCTCCTTCTGAGGATGAACAAGCAAGTCAACTCTCTTCAAACCAGCCATCAGATCGCCGCGGCACTGCCACTTGTATCGCTCCAAGACAAGCAGAATCGAAGGCTGTGGAGACAGAAACTCGCAGAGGTCTTCAGACACCGCTTCTACGATAGTACTGTCCTATCTGTTTTCCTCGCTACTATCTGTACCCAGATCGAAAACGTCCCTAGTCTGGCACGCTCAAAGACTCTCAAGTGGTGTAGAGATGAACTCTCCCGACTCCCAGGGATCCACGTCCCCCAAAGCGCTAGCCCAGAGCTCGTCACTACTCTTCCATCAGCACTCGACAACGCGGTTCCGCCGCAACAGGTCGCCTTCTTTGCCTGCCTAGGAAACAAGTTCTATCTCAAGGCAGTTCTATCGCAACCTGTTGAGGGGTTTGTTGTACTCGTTCAGCTAGCGGCATCGATGAATGTTGTTAAACCAGAGGCTATCCGGAAGTTGGTTTGGAAGCGGCTTCTATGTCATTTCATAGAGCAAGACTTGCGTTTACGAACTAATTTTGGGACAAAATATGCCTATGCTACGTTACAACAAATCATACAAGAATCTCCGTCCTCTAGTCCAGGGTGTTATGGCAAATTCGTTATAGCTCTCCCGAAACAACGAACAACTGTATCACTGACTTCGCTGGTCAATACCTACCTTATCCCGCCAGGATCAAGCGCCATACCGCACTTTTTTCGCATAACCTGCTTCGTGGAAGCATATAGTACGACCGAGTATAACGCAGCGCTAGCAGTGTTTTTACATATACTGGCCAGCATTAAATACCATGGTGAGGAGGCGGTGGATGTTTTGGAAGAGATGCAGGGCGTGGCAAACAAAGTTCGTCATGTCGGAGAGGATATGAGAAGTGTTTTTGAGGATCCAGCGTCTGTTGACGAGCCTGGAGCTGCGTATGTCATTGCTCATTTAGAGTCGTGGTTAAAGTACATTGTGTCAAGCAATTAACCCATTTTTAGCCCGGAAGTTCTAACGACTCTTTTATAATTATAATTATATTTTATTTTAATAGAAGAGAAGCAAAAGGATTAGAGTTCGGTTCTCTTTACTAGTTCCTCATGCTTCTGAAACTTAACCCAATAGTTACCGGTACCAGGCCCATAATACGGTGTTAGCTTGTCAATCTCTTCGTGAAATAATTCCGTCTGCATAAACGCTGCATGATCCTTTGTTATAGGTCAATACGATACGTCATAACTTGCTCTGCACAATGTACTGACCTCTCTGCTATTCCATCCAAGAACATAAAAAGCAAGCATCCTGTCGCTCTCGTTCAGAATACTCTCTGATAGAAGCATCTCTTGCATTTTTTCTCCTGCTGAGTAATTGCTATTGAGAGCATATGTCCATCCACCCCCATTTATGTTACCCCCTGGCGCAAGGTAACAATCTGTAAAGGTTTTATGCATGCTGTGTTCGAAGTCAGGAGTAAATCTCGGCGCGCTTTGCGGTAAGCCAATAAACGCCTATGCAACTTAGTTATAAAAAGAACTTAGGCTTAAGAACTGCAAGAGATCTACTGAAACATTCTGGCCCCATACGTACCATTTCGCAGATAGGAGACTCTAGTGCCTTGTAGAGTTCATTATCACTCTTCTGCCAGAATTTGAACAGCAGTGAACGAGGGTGGTCATCTGCTAATTCTGTAAGAGCGGATATGAAGCTCTTGCTATTTCTGTACGTAGAAGCATCGGGCCACTCTTGAGTGCAGGAAACTCTTAGTATCGGTTGCTAGTTATAAAAGGAGAAGCTGGTATGAAAGAAACTAAATACCGATGTACCAGCAGCAGATATCGTCTTTCTTTGGCATGGAATTTGATAGAACATATCCGAAATATTGAGTTTTCACCAGCCCTCTTTCTCTTACTTGAACCCGTAGATTTCGAAAATTGGTCAAGTTAAGAGAAGACCGTTTAAGAGTAAAGCGAATGATTTCGGAAAAGAGAGCCATTTTTGTTGAGTATGTTATGAAGTAAGTTTAAAGAGAGAGTAACCTGAGGAGATATATTACTAAAAACTGGAAAGTCAGAAGGTTGACAAGTTTACGAGATGAAGCAACTCCTCCAGTGGGAGTTATAGTAAAGATTATTACTTAATTACGGTGTTTATGCCCGCTGCTGTAAGTGCCTTGTCTATGATTCACAGTATATGCAAATTGGTATTAATAAGCTCATGTCCGCACACACCGCTTGGTCCGCCTAGAATGTCCGCATCTGCCCGCTTCTTACTAATGGGCTCTCGCACCCCGCTCGTACTAGTGTGATTACTATAATTGAACCATGCTGGGCCAGCGGCCTGTTGCCACTCTAGCCACTCAAAGAAAAACGTAAGTCAGTTGCATTAGTGCCAACCTAAATTCCGATTGTCGAAATGAGGGAAAATGACGGTCAGCGCAACTTCAACTACCCTCCAAACTAAATCCTTCCTTGTCGGAAGACGAAACTGGTCAGCCAGTTGCATATCGCCACAAGCGGCAGTGCTGCCAGCGTGTACCGAATGTCTAAGCGACCCGCGATAGACGAAGCAAGTACAGACTCTGGAAGGATTGCCATTTCGGTATGGAATGGATTGGCGGAGTGGCGACGACCCGAGGATGACTGGACTGGATTTAGCAGCTGGCAGGAAAGGAGAAAGATTCAAAATCGTCTAAGTCAGAGAGCTCGTCGTATGTGTTCACTAGCAAGGGAAATGAGAACATTCAAAGCAACTACTAAATGTGAACAGGAAGAAGAAAAAAGGACCAGGGCAACAACTCTAAGCCCTTTGAGGGAGTCAAAGACAAAGACACTATTGGCTTATATACGCAATCCAGACAGCTGGCCCCCTCAGATCAAACGTATGCCTCATGCATCCAGAGCGCAAATCACGTTGATGTGCAATCTGTCGAGTCTCTGCTTCAGCTCGGTGACAAGGACGGTTATAGAATCTTGCCCCATTCTGACGACAGAGAGAGAACTCGCCAACGGCAAGCTAAGGCGTATCAAGATTATACACTCAACTCACCCAAGCTTTCATTCTTACATCTCTTGATTCGGATCAATGCGCTTAATGCACTAGCACAGAATGCCAAACGAATTGGTAATCCAGTCCATGCACTCTGTCGAGACGAGTTTGTATCGCCCTTGTGGGCTATGGGACCCCTTCTACCAGACCACGCTGTACCGTTACCAACATGTCCTGAAATATTGCAACCCACAGTTCTACAGAGGACCGTATCTCATCATCCATGGCTAGATCTCCTGCCGCTTCCACGCCTACGAGACAATGTTCTCAAAGCGTTGTCATTTCAGGATTTTGATGAGGATCAGTTGTGCGAAGAGGTTTATCATCCTGAGGATAATGGAGAGGGGACTAATAGGCCAGCGCTCATAGTCTGTGGTAAAGCTGATGATATTCGTGGTTGGAAGGCAAATGTGCCTTTTCTGAAAAAGTGGGGATGGCTGCTTGTAGGATGTCCAGAGTTACTTGAATCCACAAATGCTTGGCGGATGCAGAGAAGGGAAAAGACACTGGATTTTAGCCGGTGGAAATTATTCAACCAGGTGTCTCAATCATGCTCACTTGATGAGGACCAGATCTTTGGCAAGATGTAAAGATGGAGCCAATTACCGGTCTCCCTGTTAAAATCAGAATCTTGGGGGATGGGGAGAATAGAGCTGGTTCCTCCATACGAAGGTCGGTCTATGGATATAAAAGGTACCCCGAAAGAAGCACTAATACTAGAAGGTGAGTATCTAAGAGTGGCATCGAAATAGTGGCAGTCGTATGTTCCACCATGAAGGGCGACTATTAGAGGGAGATGGACGGCAGACGCTGCTGAGGGTGGTGGAATCGAGGATAGGCCTGCCACAGTGCCATCGCTGGAAAGATTGACTTTGAATTGTTGCATTGGTATTTCTTCGAGGCTTCAGAACCGTCTTGATAATACTCACTGATCACATATTATGCAGCCAGGTTTGAGAGGAGCAGTTATAGGCCAAACTAACTTGACCTCGGTCCACTTGGGCAGCAATTGGAAATCGGTATGGTCCGGAGATAGCGAACTTACCCGTAGCCAATCTTAATAGCGTGATAAGTTTGAATTGGCAGCTCAAGGCCCAGCTCTATCATTCAGGTCGGAGGTGGTGGGTGCTGGATGGTGCGAGATCCCCGTGTCCGCGTTCCTCAGGTATTTGTAAGCTTCAGAGGCACTCCTCGGTTCTTCATACCCCTTCTAGCAGTTAAGTGCTTCGTCCAAACAAATCATATTCGGATCTGATGGCCACTTGTGGGAGATACGATAAAATTTGAACTGCCTTTGTCATCGTACCTGCTTCCAACTCATCTACAGTATAGAGGTTATTTACCATCCGCTTCCAGCCGCTGCTGCGCTAATGCAGCTGGCTGACGCTGTGGCCTCCATCCGTAGCCTTGAAGGACATTGGTAGTTTAGCCTCGCCTTTATACAGTACATAATCTGTAGGCGGAGCATAAATGTTGAAGTTGCAAGTATCAGAAAGGGCTAGTCTAGTACAAAAACTACACGACACAATAAATAGTGAGTTAGTCTTGACAATGAGCTCCAACCCAGTACCTTGCCTCTTTGTTCATTTCTGTATCGCTCAAACTATCCAGCCAGCCTCGATAGTCATCAAGACCGTGCTCCCGCGGCCCGGTCGTTACCGGCGGCTCCGGAAGTTAAAGACACAGTCTGATAAGACGGCTGACGAGACGGCGATGTAAATGAGCTGGATTGCCATATTGCAGTCATCGATAAGAGGACTCAAGAGGTTAATACCCAATTTTACCGCAGCTTAGGTCAATAGGAAAACGATCAACACCACCTATCCTCCATTGAGACAACTAGCTACATAATGAGAAGAAAAGTAAGGTAACCATCCGTGGTGTGTTGTTAGTAGTGAAATTCACACACAGGAAGCTAGCGCACGTCTAAAGTAAGCTTCGTTGTTAACGGGCCGAAACACAGTCTACATCTGCGACTTGTTGTGGGCTAGATATTAACATATTACATGGGAAGAAACTTTACAAGGGGGGATTCCTGGTGTTTCTCAATAGAACCTTTATGCACCGTAAAGAAACCTTCTCATTCTGTGGTAATAAACTATTCATTATAGTCAATTCATTGATAAGCCCTCAATTATATATATACCTTCCCAGTTAGTACCAGAGTGAGCTTCCCAAAACTCTATCACTCTGATTCTCGGTCACCAACAATGTCTTCAGATAAGATTGTTATTCTTGTTACCGGTATGTGGTCCTTAAATAGCCTTTACGGCAGTGTTTAATAGATATCCCAGGTGCGAATAGTGGAATTGGCTACGAGACAGTCCTTGAGTTAGCCAAGGAGTCGGCTAGATTTCACATCCTTCTCGGGGCCCGAAATATTGAGAAGGGTGAGAAAGCTCTCGCAGATATCAAGACCACTGCCGGTGATCTGGCCAAGGCCTCTATCTCAGTTCTTAGTATTGAGATTACCGACCAAGCATCCGTCGACGCTGCCAAGGACGCCATTGAAGACCAATACGGCAAACTCGATATTTTAATCAACAACGCGGGTATAGTCGTTTATCAAGATGTTGACAGAGTAATGGCATTCCAGCAAGCCTTTGAAACCAACGTCCTCGGTTCTTTGAGGGTAACCGAGACTCTGGAGCCGTTACTGAAGAAATCGAGCAAGCCCTTGGTCATATACGTTTCATCCGAGCAGGGCTCAATTTCGTTGCGTCTGAATCCGGAACATGAATTCTACAAGATTCAGGGCGACTCCTATCGTACAAGCAAAGCGGCTCTCAATATGCTCGCAGCATGCCAGCGTTACAACTATGCCGACGCGGGTATCACCGTAGTTTCATTCAACCCTGGCTGGTGCCTATCGAACTTAACCGGGGAACAAGGCCGTGAGTGGCGTATCAAGGGAGGGGCCAGAGATCCAAAGGAGCCAGCCATAGCGCTGGTCGAGATTGTCACTGGACAGAGGGATTCTGACATAGAAGCGAATGGGTTGGTACACGTCGATGGCGGGGTGTTGCCATGGTAGCCATTTGCAAGATTTGTGCATTCGTTGAACTCAATTAGTTGCCATTTGTGGCGTCTTTGATAGAAGTGATATGTCATTCTTTTTACAATACTTGATACGTAACAAATGGTGCTTGTACAGGGTCCGGTTAGGAAGAAACCTTGAGCTAACCACCGAATCTCAATCAGCACAAATATAATACGGTAATAGATTGTTTAATAAGGAGCCAGAGCATGGAAGATGCAAATTAAGAATGGCATGGCAGGTAAATTGTTATTGCTATATCCTTCGACGGTGGTCGCTTAGACATGATAGATAACGTCTGAATGACATGATTACAATTGATTGGAGAAGTCGATGGTGAAATGTCGTAAATCTATCAGCACTTCATTTCAATATGTGTTGGCTTGTTGGCTGAGAAAGACACAATCTTGGTAAACTAGTGAGGTAATAAGATCTAAACTCCGATATCCCCGTAGCCATCTCAGATCTGGCAGTGGGTCGGAATGGACCTCACGCCAGTGTGATTGCGCCAATGTAGCTTTGGGAGTGAGACAAGGTTTGTAGCGCGGATTGACCTTGGGGGCTAGATCTAATACTTAAGCTTCCGCAGTGTATATAGTATCCAACTTCATTTGTTTTCGGCTTGTGTTGGATCATCAGGCACCCATCAACATGTCAACCATGCGCGCTCTCGTCTTGAACACCAACGAAAAGTCCATCACGGTTCAGGATGTCCCAAAGCCCAAACCTGGGCCTAAACAGATTCTCGTATGCGTACGAGCTGTAGCGCTGAACCATGTTGACTACATGAATGCTTTCAAGCCACTTGCGGCTCAAGTCAAACGTGTCCTCGGTTCTGACTTTGCTGGAGAGGTTGTGGAAGCCGGGCTGGATCTTATCGATTCTGACGATCCACGCGTCAAGATTGGGGAGCGCGTGTCGGGCTTCCTGCAGGGTGGTGCGTTACTGGAACTACTGTTTGTCGTGAGATTGTTTGCTGATACCAATCTCCAAAGCCAATTCCGTCAATGATCGCGCAGGAGCTTTTGCTGAATATCTGGTTGCCGATTACGATCTCTGCTGGACCGTCCCACGAAGTGTTTCCTTTGAGGAGGCCGCTACTATCAGTTTGGCAAGCATGACTGCTGCCCAAGCTATCTTTTGGAGACTTCAGTTTCCAAGCCCATTTTCAGAAACTGAAGGTTTTAGCAAATTGAAGCTTGAAGAAGGCGAAGCGGTTAACGTCTTCATCTACGGAGCAACGTCCTCAGTCGGCCTTTACGCAGCTCAGCTAGTGAGGATCTCTGAGAAGACTTGCAACAAAAAGATTAATCTTATTGGCGCAGCAAGCCCTTCCAAGCATGCCTTGCTATACAAGGCACCCTATCTGTATGACTCCTTGGTCGATTACCGCAACCCTGTATGGCCGGAAATAGTTCACAAAGCAGCCGGGGGCACAGGGGTCAACTACGCCATCGATGCTATCTCCCAGGGTTCTAGTGTCGAGCAGACCGACAGCGTGATTCGGGATGGCGGAAAGCTTGCCGTCTTTAGAGCGCCCGCAGCAGGAGGCTTTGACGTCGCCAAGCTCAAGGTAAAGCCAATCTTTGGTGCAGTCTGGGAGGCTTTGGGCGTAGACGTTGTGTACCATGGTGGTAAGTGGACCGGAATTCGAGTTTCATGTTCTCGAAATGATTGACAATTGATTGAATTTAGGCGTGACAATTCGCTCAACTACCGAAACACGCGGCTTTGCTGCCGCATTCTTTGAGTTTTTGGGCTCGGGCGCTTTATCGAATGAAATCAAATTGCAACCAAACCCCGTTCGCCTCTTGTCGGGAGGATTTGACAAGATCTCCACTGAAGGGTTTAAATTGCTTAGTAGGAGCTTGGAATCAGAGCGAGGCCAATCCGGGGAAATCTTGAAGCATGCTAGTGGAGAGAAGCTTGCTTTTAGTCTTACTGCTGAATAGCTAAATAAATCTTAAACTTTCGATTTTATCATTTTATTGCATTTGCTGGTCCTCATGCTTCCGATGTGGTAAATATCTCATGGTGAGTGGTATCGAATAGCTCGTCCAGATAGTCCCAATTAGTTTCGTGTTGTGACTGGGCCTCTCCCAGTTTCCAGCCCCTTCTCTCAGTTCCACCTGGTGACGCCTGCATATCGTCCATTATTTGCATACCTTCGCTACTTTGTTGCGCCCTTAGACGAGAAATTGTAGCTTCCACTATTGATAAAACTCTGGATCGAGCCCTTGCTCCATCTTCTGATCTTTCACTTTGCATCATTGTTCTGACCCTTTCCAACAGAAGCTTCACACCCAGTTGGTCAATATGAAATCCCTTTGTCATCCGGCTCGTTGCGTAGGCCACAAGACACAATGTGGTTACACCGAGTAAGAAGTCATGCCAGGTGATACTCTTCATGAACCACTCCTCAGTCTCCAGCTGCCCTCCAGGCTTGCACTCCTCATAAGCTTGTAGGAGATCAGTTACCAGGGCATATGACGCCGAATAGCATTCTCGAACGCTTTTCTCTCGATGTTTGGCTACATGTGGACGATGAAGAACACATAGACTTTTGTAGTATACGAAAGAGATACAGAGGCGAGCGACGATAAGTTGAGGAGGGTCGATTATACAATTCTCGATTGGCCGAGGTCGATATAATTCTGGTAGGCTTCCGTATAACTGCTTGAGTTCGGCATCCAAAGAGTCAATACGAGCGTCTATTGCCTCGTGTAAAGGATTTACCAGCGCATGTTGAAGAATCTTGTCGAATATGGTCATGAATTTGTGCTTGAGAATGCAAAATGTCACATTCGTCAGCTCAGAATCCGGTCGTGAGGTGGGCAGTCGAGTGCTGTCTTCATCAAAATCGGAGTCGAGAAGATTGCTTGGAGCTTGTGTGTCTGAGATTGCTAGGCTGATTCTCGACGGAACACCCAGATGGAATGATACCAGAAGATCAAGCTGCATGAACATGCTCCATGCCCTACGTCGCATCTCTGCTGCGAAGGGACTCAGACTTGGAACGCTACTCTCTCTATGATAGCCTGAAACCGTGGCAATGTGGGCAAGCACGCTAAGAAGAGCACCCATATCCAGATGTATTTCGAGACAAGTGATGAAGCGTGAATGGAGATAAAGCAGGAGTGCCTCAAAGCAGTAGGCCTTGGGGCGGAAATACTCGCCGAGAGCGAGACACTGGGCGGCAGCAACTGCAAATCCATGCCCCGGTATCTCGTTTTCTTTGCCCGTTCGGGATATGTTGGCGGAGATGAACAGCATTGAAAAGAGAATCGATATCCAAAGTGGCGAGGCTGCGGCAGGATCGCTCCAGAAAGCCTCGTACTGCCTCTGAAATTGCAGTGAGTGTATATATGGCGTGATGTACAATCGAACGCGGAAATATGCGGATACGAGGCGATCGGTGCTCCTTCGCGATGGAAGATGAGTATTGAGTGCTTGTTCGATGCTGATGGCTTGTGAAAGGCCGGCGCCGAACATGATGTCCATTCCCATCCCAACGTCTGCCTGATGAGCACTTGTGTCTCCTTCATCTATGTCATTGCCCTCAAAAGGATCGAGTGTTGACCTGAGAGCTTGTATATCATCCAGCATAGCTGACCAATGTGTCGTACCGCTTACGGCCTGGTCGGAGCGAGAAGACGACGATGCGATTGTATGTTCCCCAGTGTCCATATCCAATGGCAAGTCAGCAGCCGGGGTCCCATTTTGACCTCCAACAGTGGCGATTGAACGTTGTTCCGCTAGTAACCCGACCAGATGCTCCAGATGTTCAAGACGCGCTTGGGCCTGTGTGTCGCGGAGACGGTCGCGGTCCAGATTATCGACGGAAACTTCGTAGGAGCAGGATGTAGCATCTCTCCTGCGAATACAGCTTCCACAGGGGCTTTCACGGTCACATTTGAGCTTCCTCTGCCGGCATGCTGCACAAGCCAGCCGCTCCCTGTACTTTCTCAGCCTAGAAGCGGACATCATGGTTTAATGCAGGACAAATTCTACTCATGACGACGAGGAACGAATAGAGCAAAGACTTTTATTATGAGGGGTCTTTAGGTTAATGCGTGCCTCCGTAGGCGCTAGCCCTCGATAGGGTTAGTGTTTAACTGGACTAGATAGCTTAAGTCCGCAATGCGTTTCTACTCTACTACTCAATACACCTCGGAACCGCTCAACAGGCTAGTCCATAGTGCAACATAATTTTATGAAGTAAAGGTAAAAGCAATAAAATAGAATAAAATAAAGATTTATTTTTTATCAACAAAATCAACCCTTAAGTCAAGCATCTTTAAGTCTCAACGTGGCCTTTAAGTATAATTAACCTTGTAATCATTCTAGTGGATGCTTTAGCGTCAGCTTTTCCAAGCTCATTTCCCCTCCGGCAACACGTCGGATTGCCTCAATACCAGCCTCAGCGCCCGTTACAACTGTGACAACAGGCAGTCTCAAGCATCCATCCTTTGCAGCCAACATATGCTCCATAATCCTGCGTATACGAATAGCTGAATCCGGATCTTGAGGTGCACCCATGGCGTTCACACTGCCGCTTGGCCGATATGAATTGCACATACCAAAGGTAGGGTCTTGGTGGACCGGGAGCGTACAGGCTAGGCGAAGACCCTCGGAAGCGCTCAATGCTCTCTTCGTAAGCTCAGGAGTGCTAGGACTGCCAGCATCAGCAGGACCCACGACTCCTTTGCCGACAGTATCGAAGGCCAAGGTTAAAACAATGCCGAGCGTCTTTTGAGCCTGTTGAATATCTTCAATCACGCTGCTACTCCTGTAGTTGAAGCAATGGGTGGCTCCTAATTCTCGAAGGATGTCATGGTTCTTAGCTGAGGCTGTTGCAAAGATATACTTGAGGCCAGCAGCCTTGGCTAATTGAATGGCCATCATTCCAACGCTACTCGCGCCGCCCCAGATGAGAATTCCCTTGTCAACAGGGTCAATACCCGCCACGCCAGCGGCTGGAAGCCCCAAGCCAATGATATTGAATAAGGCATCTGCCGCTGTGTGTGCGGGCATGCAGATAACACTGGCGTCTTTTGATGATACACCAGCTGGGATCTTATAGAGCAGCTCAGACCTCGCGACAACCAAGTCCTGATGGGTTCCGTGTGACGATGGCATTGGAATGACGACAGGCGAGATGCCAAAAACGGCATCTCCGACTTGGAATCGTGAGTCGGGGCCCGCTCGCTCAACGGTACCGGACATCTCGAATCCGGTGATGAAGGAACTGAGTCCCATGTAGAAGAAGTTGTAATTGCAGAGGTTGATGGCGGAATAGTCGACACGGACGAGGCATTGGGAGCCCTCAACTGTGTACTTTTCTGTCACAGGCTGGACAAGGAGCTTGCCCTGAGCAGACAGAAAAATGGACTTTGATGTTTGGGCAGACATGATGGCTGTTGATTGGATGGTGGGTTTTGTGAAACTAGAGTGATTGAGAACGATGGGGAGAAGCCAAGATAGATCTTAGGGTAGTATATTTATATTGTCTTGACTTCTGTACTCTAATATTTTAGTAGCCTCTACCCGGAGAAGCAAGCCCTCTTCGCCGCGTCCGGGCGGACTGTCTCAAATACCGGCGGGCTGATTTGTAGGCCGAGGTTTCTTCATTTCCCGACAATATCATCTAACGTACCGACACCGCACATCTAGCTTTTTTGAACCTAGCTGACTAGCCTTGCCTGGAGAAAGCCCGGGGCGATTAGATTAAAGTTTTCGACCGGACATAACAAGGCGCGACAGCCGAGCGCGCGTTACGGAATACGGAGCAACTAACTAATCATTAGGTAGGAGGACCTAGTAGTCCTCTGTCGTTCTGTATCTCCGAACACTCAAAGCTTGACCGCTTGACCGCTTGGCGCGACATGTTATAGTAGACAAGCACGGTTCCGTTAACAACCTTTCATGTTGATCGTTAATTGTAGTGTTAAACCAAGGAACGCTCCTAGTCATTGGAACTTCTGGCCCTTTCGGCGATAGAACCCAACTGTTGACAACCTTCCGGACCCTGCTATTGTACAATAATCAATCTCATACAACGTGATAAGCAGAATATATTTATTCCAAGGGTAGAGGGTCTGCGTGATGCTATAAGAGCTGAATGGTAACAGAGCATAATCCTCAAGGGACAGAAGGTTATTATAGAACACAATGGATCTTATTATTATGCTAAATGTAGCAAGATCATAATTATAGTATATAGAAGAGACATAATGAGATTAGTCTTAGTATTGTCATATGTGATTTAAGCTCAGTATCTAGCAGCAGCCTTGGCTTCACCTGTGGCCGTAAGTCGAACCCTACCAAGGCTGAACGCCTTGCCTTGATATAACTTTGCCAACTTCCTTATCCCTCACCCCTTCTAAAACATCCCTAACAATCGCAGCTCCAATTGAAGGATCAATTGCACCTTGTGTTTTGTTCTGCTCTTGGCCAACACCGAGACCGGTTGCCAGGTATCCAGGGCTAATAGCCCATACTTTGACGCCATCCTGGCCAAGAAGCCGGAACCACTCCCTAATTCTTACGTCAGCTATATTCTTCCATGCTGGCCAGGTTAAGAATACCTCATCATCATGTTCATCGCAGTCTTGCTGCTTCGGTATGCGGGCAAGTTGAAGTTATTCAAGGCCTTTGGCCAGCCTTTGCTCGGATGCTTATTGATGGGCAAGTCGGGATTTTCAGCCCCGGTAAGAGAGGATGTACCGCTGGCGATGAACATGAGACGGGGATCGCTGGACTTGAGAAGCAATGGGGCCAAGGTCCAAGTCAAGATATGGGTCCCGGTCACGTTCACATCATACGTTCTATTCCACATTTCCCTAGCGGACATCTTGCCTGCAGTCAGCTGTTGATCTAGTTGGGTACCTGTGATTCGTAGACAAGTTAGGATTGTGAAAGAGTATTTCTGAAATGTGTACAATTTACCTGCATTGTTGATGAGAGCATCAAGTTTGCCGTACTGAGTTTTGATATACTCAAATGCAGAACCAATAGAGGCATCATCTTCAATATCAAGTTGAATTGGTAGAAGGTAGCTTGAGGGAAACTCTTCCTTGAGGTTCTTGACGGCTTGCTCAGCTTTTTGAAGGGATCTACCTCCAAGCAAGACCTCATACTCTTTATCAGAGGTGCAAAGAGCCTTGACAATTTGGAAACCGAGACCATTGTTGGCACCTGTCACAAGCACGAGCTTACGTCCGTCCATTTTGAGAAGCTTCTTGTGTTGCAGGATTAATAAATAATGTAGATACAAGAAGAACGTAAACAAATCGACAATATAGTAGTATTTTGCCTTTTGAGCTTCTTGCGGTCTCGTAGCAGATATTTATGGATGAAAATCAGGAGATTTCCGAAAAGCAGTGTTGTCTCTGTCTCTCGTGGGAGATTGATTAGCGTCGGCCGGGATTTCCTTTCCCCACAATTTCTCGGCCATTAACTCCGATCATGATGCCCGGCCGTAGATGTTGTCTCGGCCGACAATCTCCGGTCCGGTTAGGTCCGGTAGGCGACATTTAATCCCAAGATTGTAGCGCGATTCAGACTGGACCTTCTATCATTTGCTTATCATCTAACTCAATTGCAGCTCTTGTCTCTAGCACATTGCCGCTTAAATGTCCCGCCTTTTATGCTTATACTGTTCCTTACCTGAGCCGTGGGAAAGATAACACGGATTGGACTCTCGGATCGAGGTACTGAGAAGGCAGAGGACATTAACACTGGAAAATATCTATAACAAGGCTCTCTTTAATATTGATAGGTAAATAATATAAAGAAGAACTTGCTGATTGTTTCATATCTCTTGCTTCGGGCTTGTACAGGCACTAGATTTTAACTATTTTGCTGCAATAGTTAGCAACCGAACCAGCCTGTTGAATAGCTCTCCCTTGAATCTTGATGAGTTTCCTTGGACATTTCCCGTAGCTCAAAGGCCATCGAAACTTAGTTGTTATAGCCGGATTGGATTACCTTTTGACATGGCAGACTGTGATAAGACCAAGATTAAAGATGCAAGTCCGAGGACAATTGTAAAGGTCACCGCCATCTTGAACGCACCGGTGTCAGTAAGATATAATGACATAGAGAGCATCACCTACCTTGGAGTTGCCATCCCACCAGCCGTCCTCTCTAGACTTCGAAGGTCCGAACTCAGTCCCAGCCCATAGCAAAATTGTCAAGCCGATTACCATGCAGAATATGGCCAAGACTAGAAAGGCAAGGCTGAGTTCCCAGGCGTATACCTGCAGCCAGCTAGGCCGAGATCTATTGTCAGATTTCCGTTTTCGACCAAGGCGGTTTCGGATCAAGCTGAGGCCGTCGGGATGAGCAGACAGGCGGTGCAGTCTCATGCTCTGGACGCCTGCAATCACTACTGAGAAGAGGGCAAACACGAGGCCGCTAAACCACATGGTTCGCACTGACCAGGGCTTGTTGCGACCGTTGGGGAGGACATCTGGCCAGGAACCTGTTGTGCTAAGACAGCTTGCCAGGAGAGCGCCCTGTGTAGAATCTCAGTGAGTGGGGTTCTGCAGGAAGGGATCTAGAAGTCAAGTACAAGTGTTCCAACAAAATTCAGTTCCTGCAGCTTATGGTCGCGCCAGTTCTTTGTCATTTCGTCTTGCTGAGTCTGGTCATCTTCATTAAGCATCTGAATAATAGTGTCGGCCGAAGTCGAGGTCTCTCCTAGGAAGCTAAAGTGAGGCATGATGACGAATGTTATTCTAGCTTATATCAGCCTCATTGTACTGAAGTCTCCTTGTCGGGTATAAATGAATTCACCTCGGATTTCGAACTAGTTAGCCTGCTCGGAGATTATAAGCAGTTGTCGTTTATAAGATGATGTAATGGAGGGAAGGAGAAAAACGCGGGGAAGTGGGCTACCTTCCTCTAGTATTGCATGTCGGAGAAAAGATCCCGCCTTCCATAAGGCTAACTAGGGTAGGTGAGTATGTCGTCATAAGTCTGTAATGAAATTCAATTTAAAATAATAAAATGGAAAGCTACTACGATTTCTATTAATTACAAGATATATATAGAATAATAAATATTTATTCAAGAGGTAATATTAATTAAGCCTTCTTTGCTTAAAACAGAGAGAAAGAAGAAACATTAGCAGTCTTGTGTTTTGTAGTTTACCGTAGTCGAGGTCAAATGCGTATCTCCCCGCACAATTTCAGAACTGATTTTCTGGTGAAGATGTCGGTCTCGCACCGCACATACCGAAGCGGTGACCTTCGGGCCTGTCCTGGCATAAATTATAAAGATCTACGACCGCGCTCAGTGCTATCAGCAAGACGGTCAAGCGTGAGTCTCTAGCACAGAAGCAAGTCTTAAGCTTCTGCTGTAGACTGTTTCTAGAATACTGCAGGGAGAAGTAGACACCAGCCAAGCGCGAGTTATCAGAGTCAGTCCGGTGGAAATCTTTCTGCCCAATGAAGGAAACATATCAGCCCAGTCACATAATGTAACATCACAGGGTGATTTAAAATTCTAGCTTAGAGTATTCGGGGTCTCGCGGTTGCTCAATGCCGGCGAGTCTCTAATGAAGTACGCGACGGACTCTGTTCAAAATGGCTTATATATATCGCGATTATAGTCTGAGGCGAACGGAATCACTTAACTCTCATCAAATAGTACTCACTGCGATACGTCTAACTAATATACTGCAAAAGCAAAAGCGACAGCAAGTAATACAGTTGGCAAGTAATATGCAGATACGGCAAGCGAGGTCTTGGTCTCTGACTGAGAGGCCGACGTATCTACCACGGTACTGACAGCCGAGGATTCCGTAGTGGTTGCGAAATCATCTGTGAAAGAGTCCGACTCTGTCTCTGCTGCCGTCTCTTCTGCTGTTTCTGCTGCAGTCTCAGTTGCCTGTCCATCACAATTGTCTCTTTTGACTCTTCCACCAATACAGCCTCCACCTGCGTTATTGCATACAGCATCCCAGGGACAGTACCAGTCACTGTCAACCCCGACGCAGAGCTTCGATGGATGGATGCCGGCGGCAGTTGGGCACGCAGGAGACTGGTAGTAGTAGATATCAGCCCTTGTGCAGGTCCCATGGTTCATTGGATATGTAGAATATCTGGATCGCGAGATAGGGATCTTACCGAATCAGTGACAGCTGCTCCACAGAGCGACTTATCCGAGAGGTCGCAGCATTGCTCATTAGATGTTCCACTATTTACGCAAATGGCAGATAGTGGACAACAGCCTCCGGCGCAGCACATTGCACCGCCCGAGCAGCAGCCGGGCTGATCGGGGCATTGAAGCTCCGTGCCAGCTATACCGCCGCTGCAGTCCGATACCGGGTAGGGTGAGACTACCTGTGCGGACACAAGGCGGCAGGCTTGAATGAGGAGGAAGGCAAAAAGCTTCATGGTAACGGTTGTCGGTAGTTCTTGATGCGCAGTGTTGAGTTTGCTTCCGTTTCTTGTTCCCTTGAAAAGTTCTGGCCAAGGTAGCTATATAAGACGACTGCGCAAGAATAGGCGCTACGGCATCTCGGCATCCAAAACGCAAGGTTATCTCAGTAGCAAGCACATCTTTGTGTCGTGATTGCTACCATAACGGCGCAAACGCGTGATTTTATTGGTTCTTTCTAAAGCTGAAAAATGTGGCGCGCTTCGGCAAAAGGCCTGTGCAGCTATGAGATGGCATCTCAGCCTCGTGACTGCATGCTGAGTAGCCTGAACTCGCTTATTTGGAGCGGTACTCACTACCAGCTTATGATTCAACTTAGCTTGCCTACCCGTGAGCAGCAAAGACCAGTCCGGATTTATATATGTCTATCTATTTCTTAAGACTAATGATATTTCCCGGTATTAAATACTTAATTTATAACGCCTGCAAGATTAATATCGTTAATAGTGTAGAAAATTTAATATAGACTGGGTCTGGTCTCATCGCTGGTTGTCTACTTCCAAGGAGAGTTCCCCGACGTAATATGCCACTATAGGCAATATTCAGGGATTATTCATAAGTGATGTAACACTGGAATTATTAAGGTTTAACTTAGTGCAATTTAACCTCAGTACTGTCTTCGCCACGGTATGACATTACAGAGTCGATTGAGTCTAGATTCTGAAATTATTAGCATTAGTAGAACATCCCTACTTTACTAATCTTAACAACGAAGAACACAGAGCTCCTTGACCAATACTAAAATGCTCGGCGATTAGACGTATCAAGGTAGAATGCACCTCACGTGCCATTTCGGCCGCATCACTGTAGACATATATGTGTGCACCTGGCTAAATTCCTTGGCAGTATGGCCTGCAATAGCGGTACTGAAATAGATCTTGACCAGGTTCAAGACTGCTTCTGGGAATGAGCTGCCTAGTGCATCTTAAGCGTCTTGGAAGTGGGCTTTAGCAGCCTGGAGAGGTGCGGTGGTCTTGGCCACGTTGTTATCATTGCTAAAGAGTTCGCCTTGTTTGGCCTGAAGTTTAGCAAGGGCCTTCTCATCATCAAACAACGTCTTTATCATCGGTTTGGGATCATTGAGAAGGTTCATTGGCTGCAGATCTGCTGAAAGTAGCGCAGCCCATTTTCAAGGGGCCATGAAGACTGGGTACATGTCTTCTGTGCCGTCGATGCTAAGTGACACACTGGCACCGAGATTCTCTTGGGCCTGTTGCAGTATTTCCGAAGCAGACTCAATATCAATGTAGCCAAGATATGACTGCACCCTATGATCTGAGGTCCATTAACTTCACGTATCTGACATGGTGGAGGATGCAGTTACTTACATTGACCGCGGACTACCAGCAGCGTCCATAGAGCTTCGAGCTTTGCATCGACCACTGGCACATATGTTTGCAGTAGCACTGCAAGATTGTTAGTAACGATAAGGTCGAATTATCTAAGTACTTACTATCGTAGGCGTCGAGCTCGGGTTGCTTGGAATTATCTCTTGGTCGGGCATCCATTTTGTATTGGATCCAACGGGCTTTCTCGCTCTCATACGTGTCCAAAAGTTTCTGTATAGATGAACCCGGGGAATCATTGGGTTGTCTACCAAATTGGTGCTAGCCTGAAAGTCTGGCGATTTATACTTCTGAGGAGGCTTGCTAATCCGCAATCCTAGGTCCGAAGGAATGCCAGCAAGCATGTCAGTGGTTGGGGGGTCAAAGTTAGGGACCTTCTCTTCAAGCCAAGCGTGGATCCTGTCCTGTAAGAGACCGTCAGCCAAACAAATCGGGATAGAAAGCTCGTTGTATATAGTTCACCTGGTCATTTTTGAGCGCGATGTCTGAGGAGGTTTGCTTTGCGTCAGCTGTCTGTGTAGAGATCTGGTGTATGGGCATATCTGTTCCCCAATTTGGGGTCACTGGAAGGGCTCCTGAGTTTCCAGCAGTTCCAGCCGCTAAAGCGCCGTTAATAGGCTGGTCAGGCATTCTGTTTTTGGCGAGGGGAATAGATGGTAATTTCGAGGCGCTATATTGGAGGTTATTTAGACGAACAAGTGCCACAACCATGCGTTTAAGTAGTGAGGATTGAACCCAAAGTTATGTTTCGTGTAAAAATTTAAATGATCAAACATTCTGCATGTCTGTTAATCTTGTCTTCCTTTATCATCTGGAACTTGTTGAGTTGCACGGACCTCGTCCGTGCGCCAATAAATCGCAGAAACTTTCCCTCTCACGGCAGACAGCGTGACCTTACTTAGCTGTATTGCCAAAAGTGCTGTGTGCCCATTGGTCATTGAGCCAAGAGGCTTCAGTCCATAAGAAATTTATTGGAAGTCTAGAACAAGTTATGGCTGGAGAAGCGTTGCTATGCGCCTTCAAGTAGTTAGCCTGGCTCAATATATTGGTTTATCTTGCCTTGATTTGGACCCAGGGCGATGTGGCTGGACACACGTGCGATTTAACGCGTATGGGTCTAACTGTCTAGCCTGACCTCAGGGTATAAGAAGACTTCCAACGTTAAATAAAGGTGCTAAATTAGCTTACCTTCCGTGTAGCTAATGCCAATGGAAAGTTCGCTTCCCTGGAAGCGGGTTTAAATCCAGTGTTACGCATATAATACATTTAGCATCAAGAGACTACAAAGTAATGACATTGACTGGTACTCCATTTCAACAAGTTATACTATACTAGAACACTATAGCAAGGCATAAGGATCCTGCGAGAATACCGAAATCCTGTCGCAGAGACTTTCAAACATTTGGTCCGCCAATTCCTCGCTTACATCTCCATTCCCATTGTAAACCAAACATACTTCAGTACTGTCGACATCTTGAGGCGTCGTCACAATACTGAGATCAGCGCAGTCTTCCTGCGAGCCCATTGCCCCAACTTGATACATGTTCCCCCCCATCACGAAACTCTCTGTACGCGACATACTCTGATGCTGAACAACAGTAGAGAAGCCATTGACTCCATCATCATCCCAGTCAGTGCACTTGTCGATGATCTCTCTGAATCCCAGTGTCTCATACGGCATATTATCCACTTGCTGGTCTTGTATGCATCGAAGGAGATCAAGAACATTCCAATAAGATTGTTGGCGAACACGTACGGGAACGACGTTCAGACAAGGACCGACAATGGTTTGGATCCCAGGTATGTTGCTGGCATTCCGTCCGCTGATAACGTTGCCGAAGATAACGTCGGTCTTCCCTGTGATCTTTGCCAATACAGTTGACCAGGCAGCCTTGATAACAGTTGAGGTTGTGATGTTGACTGACGCGAGTGAGGGTGTAGAGACAACCCTTCTTAAGACTTGGGTAGGGCTTGTTCTTAAGGAAGTATACTCTCGCTGGACGATACTAGTGGGGGTGGAGTCCTTCAAAAGCGCTGTCCAGTACGAGTAGCATCCCTGTCTGTTTGTCGCCAACACCCTCTGGATGTAGCTTGCGTATGAGGGTGCCGGATTGATAGGATCTCCATCAAATGAGGCCTTCAGACTCTGTAAGATTGTCGGGAAGCACACACCGTCGTACTGCGCGTGAGATATGCGGATGAAGACTCTGTGCCGCTCCGATGACTTGTGTCGTGCTACTATGAAACGAAGGGACGGTTCTTGAGGACGCGGAACCTCGTGCTGATGTGCCGCCTGAAGCTCAGAGGTGAATTGATCTATGCTCTCCACATCTTCAACAATGATAGTGGGTTGCACGTGGCGGAGGATGACCTGCAAGTAACGGCCTTGATGAGAGACGAACACAGTGCGCAAGATGTCGTAAGCGGCCACAACGTTTGTGATAGCTTCTCGTAGTAGCGCCATGTCAAGCGGGCCTGAAGAGTCCAGATGGAAATAATTGAGCTGACATCGTGATTTCAGAAGACTTCCGTGGATGGACTGATCTTGGAAGTCGGTAGTGGGGAGGACGTCGATGATGCTGGCTCGAGAAACGCCGATAACAGGACAGACATGGCTTCGCACGAACTGCTCAGCATCATCTGCGTCAATCATAGAGAGGGGCCTGTAAGGCTGGTCACTGATGATGTGCTTCTCCTTCTTGGAGGTCAAGATCTCTGCGTGGTCATGGCTAGAAGCCCTGTCACTATCCTTGTACGACTTGTCATTGAGGCAATCTAACAAGGAACCAAACTCGGGATTCTTGAAGATATCAGCCACAGTGAGTGGTAGGTCCAAGTCTCTGGCATTGCCCACCATGGACATGGCGACAATTGAGTCACCGCCGGACTCAAAGAAATTGTCGGTAGGTGAGATTGTGCAGCCTTCATACTCGAGACTGTCTCTCCATAGTGCGGATAGTTTGTTGTGGACATGCTTCATGTCGCGGGAGAATGAGTTGCACATGTTGGATGACATAGATGCTGCGTCGCCGACATCAATTAAAGTTGAAGATGCACTGATTCTTGAGCTTTGTGCTTTGGGGAGGTGGTTCGTGTCGTCATGTTCGGACGTCGAGCCATCAACGTCAGACGATTGCGTGTATGTATTGGGAGCCACTGGTGAGCTCTGTAGTAGTTGAAGGTGAGCCAGGGTGTCGTCGCTGTGATCGATGAAACTGTTTAGTAGCTCGGACATGTTCACGGCAAGATCCTGGGCCTGCGAACTGGAGAGTATGTTGGACCAGTAGCGGAAGAGAATGCCTTCGTCACCTCGTGTAGCATTGGCATTGACAGTGACGGCGTATTCGCTTGGGTCGTAGGCATTGAGTGCTTCGTAAGTAAGCGAGTCGGGCTCGGAGACACTTGTAGCGCCAGCGTTCTGGATGGACACAGCTGTGTTGAAGAAGCCCCGCTTCGACTGGCCCAGGGTATGGCTCACACGAGCCAAAGAGAAGTGCTGGTGCGGCAGACTGGCCATATAATCATCGCGAGCGGTGGAGAAGAGTGTCTTGAGAAGTGTCTCAGTCGTGAACTGGAAGCGGAACACAAGCATGTTGATGAGAGGACCGACGATAACATCGACGCCGTCGATACGGGCGTCGCGTCCGGAGGCTAGATAGCCAAAGCATACATCCTGGCGATCTGTATAGGCTCCAAGTAACAGGGCCCACGCCACCATGATGATGTTTGAGAATGTCACCCCGAGTTCGGATCCAAGAGTTTGTAGCTCTGAGAAACGGTCGAACTGGACCACGACAGACTGTAGTTGACGGTTAGCCATCAAGTCTGGATTGAGTGTCGGAAATCCTGTGTGTTGTGACTCCCAGAGGTAGCCCGTCCAAAAGTTCAGGCTTGAAGTGGCGGATTGAGTGGAAATGTATTTGATGTACTCCTTATAGGAAGGAGGTGGAGTTGGAGACAGGCTGTCGGTGTAGGCGTTGGAGATGTCTCGAAGGAGGATTGATGTAGAAGCACCGTCGGTAACTGCGTGGTTCAGCTCAAGCTTCATGAAAACCTTTCCCTGTGGCGTCTCGCAGATGGTGATCTGATACGGGAGCATAGGGCCATCTTGTCTATTGTTGGTCTCACTAAGTGACCTGGCGTTCAACTCGGCCATGACATGGATCTCACGACACTTGATGGTGCTGATGCGAGCCTCGAAAGGCTTCAAAACGACTTGATCGAATGAGCCGCCTTGACGCAGGCTATCAATGAAGATGGTTCGCAATGCTGGATGATGCTCAATGACTCTGTGACAAGCTTGGACGAGCTTTGTAGTGTCGATTGGAGAGCCGTCAGGAAGATTAAGTTGAAGAACAACGTGGAACAGGTACTGCGATGGGTCAAGAAGCTGGCTGAGTAATATGCCAGTCTGCATAGGCGAACACGGGTACATATCCTCCACCATATCGAAAGGAACGTGAGCGTTGGGAAGGTGTGTAGAGATGATTTCGTGCAGATCCGTGTAGCTAATGGGCAAGAGAGGGAAGTCGCTGAGTGTTGGAGCAGAAGAGGTCTCGGCAAGCCTTCTCGTAGTGTTGGTGAGGCTGTCCTGACAATTGGATACCCACTTCTCGATACCGTCTTGGTGACGCATGTGTCGGTTATACATCAACGTAAAACCAATACCATCATCAAGAACGGATATGGATATCTCGAAAAGAGCTATGCGGGACGTCTCAGGCGCGACGTCGGAGATAGCTAGAGTGTCTTGCTCAGTGAATGGAAAGTCAACTGCAGTGAAGAGAGAATCGCCGTGGTTTGTTTGCTGGGTGTGACCAAGGTAGTTCAGCAAAATCTCCATGGGTCCATCATGTAGGCTTCCTGAGCTGGTGAGATGGCGGTGGGCAAAGTACAGGCGGCCATTATTGGGGATACTCCGGCGGACATCCTTGACCTTACGAACATGGTCCACTTGATCGCCGTGTTCGAGACTCTGTCGTGATACTTGCAAAGGGCAGAGTGAGGTGAACCATCCGACGGTTTGGGAAGGATCAATGGTTTGATCCCAGGGTTCACGGCCATGACTCTCGTTGAACAGTGTTGGCAGCTCCCGACTATCGAAGGTCTGTGCAAAGGATTTGAGAATGGCTGTGATGAAGAGATCTAGTGGTTCGGTCTTGAGGGCTCTGTTTGAACCACCCAATATGGAGGATACGACATCAGCTTCTGTGATGACGAACGATTTTTGTTCCATGTCTCCGTAGACGTTGGGAGTGTTTGACATGCCCCAGAAATCCATGTCGGCAGGTCGTACAGTGAATGGAAGAAGTGCCGCACTATTGTTGAGGGAGTTGATATGGCCGATCTGTAAAGCATTCCATCTGCGGAACGAGAGGGGGTTGATGGGCGGCAAGTAGGTAGAGGTCAGTAGTGCTTCGAGGTCGTGGATGATGTTGATCCAAGAAATGATGTCAATGACGAGATGGTGGGCTACAAGTGAGAGTACCTGAGTGCCATGAGACAGTGTTAATAGATCGACGGCAAAAACAGGACCAGAAACATCGATGCTTCTTTGGCTGGCGGCTACGATTGGTATCATGTCAGGCTCTGCAGCGACCTCATGGTGCTGAAAGCCATAGGAACCTTGAGCATGTGAGACGATATGCTGTGTCCACTCCCTAGTGGGAGATTTGTTGAACCGCGCGCGAAGCATTGGGTGTCTTTCAACAAGAGCATCAAGGGCATCTTGGAGGCTGGACACCTCGAGAGTCTTGTTGATGGACAGGAGTTGACTTTGGTTAAAACGATCCCCACGGTCCTTATTAGCGCTGTTGTTGAAGAAGAGGCGTTGGATTGGGGACAGGTCGAATGCTTGATCGTCGTCTTCGTCGTAGTGGTCGAGCACTGGGGGCTCTTTAGAGGCCACAAAAGTAGACAACTCGGAAATTCCCTTAGCTCTCATGATATCCTGCAAGGTCAATGAGAGAGACTGGTCGTGACAGCGTGTAAGCATCTGAATCGCCATGATGGAATCACCGCCGAGGGAAATGAGAGAACGGTTCATAGGAGTTTCTGTCTCTGGAATATTGAGGACTGATGCCCAGATGCGCCTGAGCTGTTGGCTAACTGGTGTCATCACCCCGTCCACCGCATCTTGGCCATGATCCAAGTCGACAGCAACCTTGCAAAAGTCCGCCTCTGAATCAGCAAGCCAACTGATTGCGCTCGATCTGTCAAGCTTTCCAGACAGTAAGAGTGGAATGGCTTGGACTGCGAGCCAAACTGATGGTATCATGTAGGGTGGAAGCGTGGCGGCCAGATCGTGTTGCATCGCGCAGATCTGTGCTCGGGCAGTGTCCATCGCGGAATCGGGAATAGGGATAAAGCCAGACGCGGTAAGAGATAATTCGGTGGGTGAGGGATCCTCGATAGACGTGATGGCAACCAGGCGGCCCTTGAAGATGCCAGACTGCGGAAGGTTGACCAAGACCTGGCGAATGCGCGGGTCAGACTCAAGGCGAGCCTCAATCTCACCGAGCTCCATGCGCTGGCCGTGTAGCTTGACCTGGTGGTCCTTACGCCCTAGATACATGAGGGATCCATCAGGACAATATCTGACCAAGTCGCCTGTTTTGTACAGACGAACAGCCTCGGTGGTGAAGAAGTGCATCCAAGCTGGATTCTCGATGAACGATGCCGCTGTCCGTTCTCTGTCGTTCAGGTACCCGCGGGTCACGATGGGTCCACTGATGAGAAGTTCTCCAACACATCCTAAAGGGACAAGAGAGTTGTGATCTCTCGGATCGACGACCCAAGTCTGGTTTCCGTCCATGGAGTGACCGATGTTAGCGTTGGTAGTAGAAACAGAACTGTTTGCAACCGCAAATATGGTACATTCTGCTGGCCCGTAGCCATTCATCAGCTCGACCTTGTCTCCCCAGGCACTAATCGTTTCAGGTGTAAGGGTCTCGCCTCCACAGACCAGGGTCTGCAACGTGGTGAATTTGGAGGGGTCCTGGAGATTTGCGACCGAGGGCGTTAGGAATGCCCAAGTGACAGCGAGGGAATCCATGGATCCGGCAAGATCTGTCATTCTCATCTCTTCGCTCGCGATGCAGACACAGGCACCGATAGTGAGTGGAGCGAACGTCTCTCCCATGGCAATGTCAAACGCATAGGATGCAAAATGGAGTACACCCGAATCCGGAACCATATTCATGCGTTTCATGAAAGCCCTGGAACTTGTGACAAAAGAGCCGTGTTCAATGACAACGCCTTTAGGCTTTCCAGTACTGCCCGAGGTATAGATGACAAATGCGGCATCTCGAGGCGCGACGACTGGCAGATCCTGCGTGCAGAGTTCTGGGGCAGTGAACGAGTCAGAAGTAACCAAGACAACAGATTCGACAAGGCCCTGAAAGCGCTGCTGATACTGTGGTGCGCACAAAGCAACACGGGCCTTGCAGTCGCGTGTGATCTCGGCGTGGCGAGCAGAAGGATGTGCAGGATCCATGGGGACGATTGCACCGCCGGCGAGTATCACGGCGAGCATCGAGACTGCCGTCCACAGAGACTTGTCCATACAGCATGGGACCAGTTCCTCGGCGCGTACACCCTTTTGCACGAGTATCCTTGCTAGGTGTGAGGCGTGTTGGGAAAGATCATTGTAGCTGAGCTGACCATCCCAGGCACGAATGGCGGTGTCGTTGCCCTTAGATGCTACTGACTGCCAGAACAATTCAGGAATACTTTGCATTGCAGGCTCGAGTACACTACTGTTCCATCTCTTGATCGTCTCCACATCCTCTTGGCTGTACAGCCGAAGTTGTGATACTTTGTGTTTGGGTTCTCGGAGTGATAGATCCGTGAGTTGTCCCACCAGAGCCTCGAACTGCTGAGCGATGCGCTGCGCCTGCCAGCTAGAGATGAACTTATTATCGTGGTGAATCGTCATGACTAGCTCATGCGCCTCGATGGAGCATTCGACAACAAGTGGATACGTGAAGAAGCCTCGCTGACCGACATCGTCTTGGATTGGGTTGAGAAAGTCATTCTGGTCTGTTTCACGGTCGGATGATTGTATGACGAGCAAGTTCTGGAAGTCACTGGCCACTGATATGGCATCGCTAAGGCGTCTGATGCGCTGGAGGCCTGCGTGCTGATGGGGAATCACCTCCGTGGCTTGGTGATGAAGACTCTTGAGCAGATCGCCAATGGTACTGTTACGATCGATCTGAACTCGTGACGGAACCGTGGTTAATGTCGGTCCGAGGATGTCTTGTACATGGTCGAGGGCGATGTCACGTCCAGAGAGCGTCTCACCGAAGACGACATCGTCAGAGCCAGTGTGAGACCCCAGTACAAGCGCCCATGCTGCCCGGACGATCGTTGGGATCGTGATGTCCATTCCGAGATCACTCTTACTGTACTGGATCGTATGTATAAGAGACTCATGGCCTGAGTGCGCGGTTGGTGCCGAAGAGACCTTAGGGAAGTGGGTTACAGAAACGCTGTCTTGGAACCTAGCCTTCCAGAACTCGTCAGAGGCTTCAGTATCAACGTCGGCTAGGTACCTGATAAAGTTGGCGTATTCCACCACGTGTTCATCAGCAGTGTCTCCATGGTAGAACTGAGACACTAGCTTGAGCAGAGAAGGCATACTCCATGCGTCGTATAGCGCGTGATGAACAACCCAGACAAAGTGAGAAGGCCCATCATCGAGCGCCTTAACAATACTGTAGCGGGCTAAGACTCCACCATTGTGATCAGGTACTGATCCAATCTTGGCTGTAGTAGACTCAAGGTCGTCATGATACTCCCACTCAATGTCATGAGGAGCAAGAACGGCTTGGTAGGATTTGAGCGATGTGTTCACGATACGCGTTCTCAGAATTCCGACTCGATCAACGGTCTTTTGCCAAGCGAGCTTGAAACGCTCCAAGGAGATGTCGAAGGGAAGTTGGAACACATAAGTAGCGACATATGCGCCTGGTTGCTGCAAAGTAGAGGCAACAAGGCCGTCTTGAAGGGGGCTGCACGGGTAGATGTCCAGAATCTGGCTCTCCTGCACGCTGCATCGACCAGCGATCTCATGCAGAAGTAGTGAAGGGTCTTCGATGTCTTGGAAAAGTGAAAATGGTTCTATAACTGAGATTCGAGTCCCGTCCGAGTGTTTGCAAGACATTGCCATGTCTGACAGGACTGGGTTGCCGAAGATGGCCATGACGGTAACGACAAGGCCTTCCGCCCTCGCCGCTGGAACAAGCTTCATGGCGTCGACTGAATCACCGCCAAGTCTGAAGAAGCTATCATCTTTGCTGATCTGGTCGATGGGGACGTTCAGGACTGTGGCCCAGGCTTTCTGCAGTTTGCGCTGCATCGCCGTTGTAGGGAGGTTTCCGCTCCGAGACGAGCCAGAGAGCTTGTAGGAGGCCATCAGCTGAGTCGGCACAGACCTGGAAATTGCCTTGAGTCTCTGGCGATCAAGCTTGCCAGCCAAGGTCAATGGCATCTTGGAGAGCGGTATGTAGATTGTAGGTACCATGTACGATGGGAGAGCGTCCTTAAGGGCCGACTTGAGGGTCTGGGCAAGGTCTATAGAAGGACTCGACATGCTTGCAAGGATTGGATCGACGTCTTGGGTAGATGTATCCTCGACATCATCGTCGCTGGTAAAGAAGACGGCTAGTGCCTTGGTTGACGTCTTGCTCTGCGGAACGACTATTTCAACAGCGGCTTGAATGTAGTCTGGTAAGTGAGCTTGGACATGGTACTCAATTTCCCCAAGCTCAATGCGTTGTCCATTAAGCTTGATCTGCGTGTCCTTGCGCGACACGTACTTGAGTGATCCATCCGAGTTGTACGTCACCAGATCACCAGTCTTGTACATACGACCGATGCAATCTCCATCAAGCTTCATGCCAGTACGCCACGATGGAGGCTCGATGAATGCCTCTTTCGTCTTTGCCTCGTTGTCAAGATAACCTCTGGCCACAATAGGCCCTTCCACGAGTAGTTCGCCGATGCCACCGATTGGCATTAGACGACTGTGGTTTCGCGTATCGACGACCCAGCACCGACTACCTACAGCGTGACCGACAGTACCCGGGTCGTTGTTGACGGTGTTTCCGTCGTGATCGACCTTTGTACTCGTTGCAGCGATAACACTCGTCTCACTGGGCCCGTAAGCGTTGACGAGAGCGGCATGGCCAGCCCATTTCGTAATGTGATCTCTCGACATTGCCTCGCCGCCAGTGACGAGGACTTTTAGCGTAGGAAGACTGCCAGGCTTGAGAACGCTCGTGACGGATGGTGTGAGGAGGGTCCAGTTGACGTTGAACTTGGTAATGACGCCTGACAAGTCGTTCATGCGGTCTTGGTCGTTGGGGATACAGATACAACCACCTACTAACAAGGTGGAGAGTATCTCCATGACGCTGGCGTCAAACGTGTGCGACGCAAACTGCAGCACGCGAGAGGAAGATGTCATCATGATGGCCTTGGCGTGAGCGGTGCCTCCAGTGGTAAATGATGCATGCTCGATAATCGTACCCTTAGGAACACCTGTCGTTCCTGAGGTGAAAATGATGTAAGCAGCGTTGTCAGGCCGAACTGTGATCTTCGGCGAGTCCGGCAACACGGGGGGTAGTAACGACATGGTCTCTTTACCAAGGGGAACAGCGTAAAGACCCAGGCTGTCGAACCTGGCTTTCAAAGACGTGGAGCAAAGGATGAGCTTGGCGTTGACGTTGCTAACCAGGAATTTGATACGTTCTGGTGGATGAGTGGGATCGAGAGGAACAAAAGCGCCCCCGGCTTTGAGGACTGCCATCATGGCAACGACGGTCCATGCTGACTTTTCGAAGCACAGTGGGACGTACGTCTCCGGCCCGACACCGAGAAAGGCGAGGTACTGAGCGAACCGCGAAGCTGTCGCATCGAGTTCAGGATAGGTAAATGTGGCATCCCAAGCGTCGATAGCGGGAGTATGGTCTGGCAGTCGGTGGCAGTTGTGCTCAAAGACGTGGTGCACACAATCGTTCAAGACCTCGGGCTCAGCGTTGTTCCACGACATCAACTGCTCTCTACCATGGTCACTGACAATGTTCAGTTGGCCTACCGGAAGTGATGTGTCGCATGTCGCAATCGAGGAAAGAACCTGGTCAAATGTAGAAGCAATATTAAAAGCCTGCGCGTCTGAGACTTTGTCTTGCCAGTAACATAACTGCAGTTCCACATTCGAGTCCCAGACCTCGACATTGACAGTCATGTCATACTCGCTAGGGTCCTGCGCATCTCTGACGTCGAACGAAAGGGTACCTGTCGTCATGTCTTTGGAGACCGACCTACGCTGGAAGGAATAGGCGGTGTTGAAGAGAGGCTCGTTGGAGATACCCACGGCGTGTTGGAAGTTGGCAAGCGAGACATTCTTGTGGTTTATGGCCGTGGCGAGGTCTTGCTGGATGGTTCGTAGGGCATTGTTGAGGCTGGTGGATGGATCAAGGCGGACGCGGCAGACGAGCATGCTGATGAATACGCCAATTGCCTCGTCGATCCCACTGACGGGTACATCTCGGTCAGCAACAAGATAGCCGAAACACACGTCGTCAAGGCCTGTGTATGCTTGGAGTACCAGTGCCCACGCCAGCTGTAGGAGGTTGGAAAGAGTGATGCCTCTTTCGGCGCAGAGCGCCTGTAGCTCAGCCGCATGCGAGATACCTTGGGTAAGGGTCCGAAGAGACCTGGGTGCTGTGGTCCCGTCAGTCAGCAGGGGTAGGCAACAAGGCTCAGCGCCGTCCAGATACGTCTTCCAGTACTTGGCGTCCTGGGAGCCTCCACTTCGCTGCAAGAAGGAGACGTAGTCCCTGTAGACTGTTAGGTTGGCAGTATCCAAGCTGCCCTCGTAGGCTAGGACCAAGTCGCGGAATAGAAGTGGCATGGAGGTTCCATCGGAGATGGCATGGCTCATCTCGAGAACGCACTGCACTGTATCTTCCGCGGTGTTGAAGATTGTGAGACGGTGAGGCGGCTGGTTGGTAGGGAGACCGAGAGGTGAATGGTCACTGAGCTCTTTGGAGGGACACTCAATGATGGAAATGTTGGCGTCGTGGTTCCTCAGAACGACTTGACTGATGGCACCGTCCTGAAGTGTACTGCCGACAAACGCAGTCCGAAGCGTGGAATGCCGATGTACAACACGCTTCCAAGCTTCCGACAGTCTTTGCGCGTCAATCGAATCACCCGATCGGGTGGATGTGACCGAAAATGTGATTGAGTAAGAGTAGTACTCAGGGTCCTTGATCTGGGACAAGAGGATGCCCTGCTGAACCGAGGAGCATGGATATACCGCTTCAACGTTGTCCGGAGAGATACCCACCTCAGCGAGAGCCTGTGTAACTTGGGCTTCCTTCATGAATTCCAGAGGAAGCAGAGACAGATCCGGGGAAGGCTCGCGTGTAGCCTCAGATAACCCTTGGGCTGCTCGGTGTAAACAGTCCCTACAGTTCTCGATCCATCTGCTGATAGACGACTGGCGTTCCATATGGCGGTTGAAGGAGAAGTCAAATACTAGCCCTTCGTCGGTGAAAGAAGCAGATATCTCGATGAGTGCCAAGCGTGGGATGTCGGCCCCAATGTCGAACTGCGAGCTCAAGGAGTCCAACATGCTCCCATCGACAGCTTTGAACACAGAATCCTCTGTTCCAAAGTCCCGTGTATGGCCAAGGAAATTAAAGGCAATTTCCACTGGAAACTCGATCTGGGACTTCGAGTCAGACAATATGGTATGAGCAAAGTAAGGTCGACCATTGCCGGGAAGCTTTTTCCGAAAGTCTCGCACCCAACGCACAACATCAAGGATGTCGTACTCAGTGGGAACGATCTCGGGGAGAAAGACAGGACAGAGAGTGGTGAACCATCCAAAAGTGCGTGATAAATCTATAGTGTCATCGGGAGGCTCTCTCCCATGGCCTTCGTTGAGTATGGGGGGCATGGAAGAACGGTCTGGAAAGGTTTGACGGAAAGACGCTAACAGTGATGCTAGCAAGACGTCGACGACATCATGGTCACTACCAGGGAGTAGGACCGATGTGTCATTGGGTATCGTCATTGTCTTTGTTATTGAGTCGCCATGAATATTCGGTACGCCTTCCATTCCCCAATAGCCGAGGTCTGATAGAGGGACTGCCATATCGTGGAATACATGCGCATGTGAGGTTTTCCGAGCTTCGCCAAGTTGCTTGGAAATCCATGTTTGGAAAGAGATTGACTTGGAAGGGCTGTAGGTAGATGCTGATAAAAGCCCTTCTAGATCCTGTAGCAGGATGTTCCAAGACACGACATCGACAATCAGATGATGAGCCACGAATGTGACGATCTGGTTGCCAGTGCCCTCCATCTCAAACATGTCGACAGCAAGTATCGGCCCATGAACAATGTCTAGGGTAGACTGACTCTCCGCTACTAACTCCAAGAGACGCTTCTCGTCAACGGCGCCGTGTGAACGGAGGGCGTAGGAGCCAGGAACATCGCCGGTGATTCGCTGGGTCCATTCTCCACCAGCCTGAGAAAAGCGAGCACGCATCATGCTATGCATCTCGATGATAGAGCGCAGAGCATCCGAGAGCTGTTGTGAGGTGATGTTGCAGGTCGTAGCCAGAGTCATACTCTGGTTGAAGTGGTGGGAACTTAGACCAATACCCTCAAAGTAAAGCTTTTGAATCGGTGATAGTTCAAAGGGCTTCTCCAGCTGTTCTTTGTCGTACATGACTTCCTTGACGTTGGTAACTGCTGAAGCAAGATCGATGATTGACTTGGCTCGCATGATCTGGCTGACAGATACAGCCATGTTGGAGGAGCGGCAAATGGCCATTAGCTTCATGGCGGATATTGAATCACCGCCGAGGTGGATAAAAGATTGCTTGAATGGAACCATATCGATCTTGAGGTTGAGGGCCATGGCCCAAGCAGCCCTAAGTTTGATCTCCGCCTCTGATGCATCTCTGTCCAGAGCAGACGCATCTTCCTGCGCGTCAAGAACGAGGTGGTATTGTTCAAGAGACATGTTCTCAACCCATCTAAAGGTACGCCTGCGGTCAAGCTTGCCAGAGGGGAGTAGGGGGATATGGTCTACGACAATCCATAGGGATGGGATCATGTAGGATGCGAGATGCCTTGCAAGACCTCCACGAATACCCACCAAAACGGATGGAGCATACTTGGTCAGAATTTGCATCTCTTCCTCTTCGGTCATCTCTGCCTTGGTGGTAGCAACAGAGTGTAAGGATAGAATGCCGACCAAGCGGGCTTTGAAAGGGCCAGAAGCCGGAACAGCCGCTAAACAGGACTCGACGGCTGGGTCCGCGCTCAAATGATGCTCAATCTCCGACAGTTCAATCCTCTGACCGTTGACTTTGACTTGATCATCCTTGCGTCCATGGAACTCAATCCCATCCTCAGTAAGTTTGACCAAGTCTCCTGTCTTGTAGAACCTGCGTTCCCTGTCGGCAGCAGCCGTTGGGAAGTGTCGACACCACTTTGGGCTGGTGATGAAGGATTCTGCCGTTCTCTCGGGGTCATTCAAGTACCCTTGAGCGAGGATAGGACCTTCTATGACGAGCTCGCCGACAGCGCCGATGGCCATAAGTCTGTCGTGGTTGGTGGCATCAGTGACCCAGCAAATCCCCCCCACAGCATGACCGATATTCGACGGAGAAGAATCTAATGTAACGCTCGGGTTGACAGCAGCCACCACGGCAGTCTCACTGGGTCCATATGCGTTCATGAGACGAACTGACGGCGCCCACGAGGAGATATGAGCAGAAGACATGGCCTCGCCGCCGAGCACCAGTGTCTTCAAACTAGGGACAAGCGAAGGCTGGAGCAGCTGGGCCACCGAAGGCGTCAACAGAGCCCAGTTGACGTTCATTCTGTCGATGGAACCTGCGAGATCGTGGAGACGCTCGTCGGAACTTGGAACGCAAACTGTACCGCCGTGAATAAGCGTTGTGAGGATCTCCATGATACTGGCGTCAAAGGTGTATGAAGCAAACTGCAAGACGCGTGACGACTCTGTCATTCCCATGGCGCGACCGTGTTCATACGCGCCTGTGCAGAATGCGGAGTGGTCCACAATGGTTCCTTTCGGCTTCCCAGTCGTGCCGGAAGTGAAGATGATGTAGGCTGGGCTGGTGGCGGACAATGATAGAGGCGCTTGGTTGGTTAGGTCGTCTTGGCCTTGGGTACCATCGTCTGCTAGAGCCTGCGAGACGGAGATGACCTGCGATCCGAGCTTTGTCAATCGCTCTGCGTGTTGATCAGACGATAAAACGACTGTAGCCCCAGTGTCAGTGAGAATGCCTTGGATCCGAGCATCGGGGTGCCCTGGGTCGAGAGGCACAAAGGCAGCACCCGACTTGAGAATGGCTAGCATGGAGACGACGACTAGAGATGACTTGTCCATACAGAAAGGAACGATGGAATGAACTGAAACGCCATTTGTCACCAAAACACTAGCAAGACGTGTAGATTGACTGTCCAGATCAGTGTATGTGAGGCTTTGATCCCACGACACGACGGCGAGCTTATCGCGTGGTTGAGCAAGTGTCTGAGCCCCGATAGCGTCATGAATGAGGTGTCCAGAGGCTGAGGGAAGAGTGCAGTTCATATCACGCAGCGTCTGTAGGTCGCCGCCGCTCAGCAAAGGTACATCGCCAATCTTCTCATCCAACAGGTCAGACGACGACACGGACTCAAGCATCAGCGCAAAGTGATCCATTATACGTTGCATCTGAGCCTCAGATACAACGTTGGGATCGAAGTGGACGACAGTCTCGACCTCGCCATCTGCGAAGTGGCACGATAGCATGAGCGGATACGACGAGTAGAAGTTCGTACCGGCCATCTCGTTTGACTGCTCGCACCAAAAGGCATCAGTCGACTCTCGAGGTCCGTAGTTGATGGCCAAGAGATTCTGAGCGCCGCAAGCAAGGGCCGTGTCAGCGCTGATGTTCCTGATAGACTGGATGCCAGCGAATTGGTGTCTTCTCACAGCTGCCGAGTGGTCCTGAACAGAGGCAAGAAGCTGAGAAACGGTTTGCGAAATGTCGATGACTACGCGTGTTGGTACAGTCGCCAACGTGATGCCCGCCATGTCCTCAATCCCGACGACCGGGGCATCGCGTCCTGTCATGGTCTCCCAGAAGACGACGTCGTTAGTCCCTGAGTAGGTAGAGACCGCCATTGCCCAGGCCGTGCGAATTCTGGTAGCGGCAGTGATCTCTGATCCGGATGTGTTCCCCAAGGTTGCTTTATGAACCATCATGCTCGTCGCGGAAGGCTGATACTCGGCGTTGGGAAGACGTGGGAAGTGCTGGGTGGATATGTTGGAGAGATGCGACATCCAGAAGTTGGTGTCTTGTTGCGGGTCGAGGTCTGTAAGGTATTTGATGAAGTTGGAGTAGTCAGGGCCCTTGACTTGCGCGGGACTCAGATCGGCATGATAGCATCGCTTGACCTTGTCGAGAATGAGAGGAAGACACCAGCCATCATAGATGGAATGATGAATAGTCCAGACAAAGTAGTTGCCTGTAGAAGCATCGTCAACGAGGCCGTAATTGGTCAATCTTGCACCGTTATGTAGCGGAAGTTGGCGTCGAATTGTGTCGGCATCCGAGAGGCTGGCAAAGGTAGACCATTGAGGTGTTTCCCCGGCGACAACAACCTGCACGAACCCGGCACATTCTGTATGAACAATCCTCGTTCGCAGCGTCGGCTCAGCTTCCACCACGAGGCTCCAAGCCTTCTGGAACCTGATGGTTTCGATGTCGGCTGGCAGTCGATAGATGAGTTGTGCCACATAAGCTCCAGGCTCCTTAGTAGAGAGAGCCATGAGACCCTCTTGCAGTGCGGAACAAGGATAAATATCTTGAATATCACCAAAACCGATACGAGTAGAGTCAGCAACAATTTGTCGCAACAAATCGACCGAGCACTTGTCAGACAACAACGAGAACGGCCGGTATGTCGTGGATGGGGCCTTCGATAGCGGCACCGCCGACTCCGCCATGTCCAGTAGGGAAGGCTTCTGGAAGACTCCAGCCACGGTCAAGTCGATGTTGGAGCATCGAGCAAGCGTCACAAGCTGCATTGCCCCAATTGAGTCTCCTCCAAGCTTGAAGAAGTGATCTTGGACTCCAATAGACGCCACGTCGATGTTGAGCAGCTGAGCCCACATAGAAGCCAGCTGCTTCTCTATCTCGCTAGACGGCGCTCTGCCACTCTTGAGGGCAAGCTTGTACAACTTCATCTTGGCTGCCGGGACCGAATCTCCAAGGGCCCTCAGACTGCGACGGTTAAGCTTGCCTGACGAAGTAAGAGGCATCTTGGAGACGGGAAGCCACGCGGATGGGACCATGTAGGCAGGGACTGCATTGAACAGCACAATCTCAAGCTTCTTGGCGTGAGACCTGAAAGAGTCATCCATATCCAGCACCATGCTATCATCGCTGGTTTCTCTAAGGGAAACATCGGCATCAGCACAGATAAAGCAGGCGAGCAACTTTCTGCCCTGCGATGTGATGAGCTCCACGGCAGATTCCCAGCCCTTGGGGAGATTTTCCTCGATGTGGTGCTCAATCTCTCCAAGTTCAATGCGCTGGCCGTTAAGCTTAACCTGGGTATCCTTCCTCCCAAGATAGGTCAGTGTGCCGCCAGAGTTGTAGCGCACAAGGTCGCCGGTTTTATAGAGCTTGCGATCTGATCCAGCGTTCTCAGTCATTCCCTGGATACAAGCGGGGGGAGGAACAAAAGACTGGGCCATCTTGCCTGGGAGGTTCAGGTAGCCTCTAGACACGATAGGACCATCGATGAGGAGCTCACCAACGCAACCAATTGGCACGAGGAAGTTGTGATCGTGCGCATCGACTACCCAAGCGACGCTACCAATGGCACTGCCAATGTTGTTAGCCTTCCCTGGCTGGGCGATATCTCCAGAGAAGGTCGAATTGACGGAGCATTCCGACGGCCCGTAGCAGCATGTCAGAGACACAGAGTCGCGCCAGATGCCAACGCACTTGGTAGTAACCGCTTCACCTCCAAGAGCCAGAGTCTTCAAAGTCGGAACCTCCAATGGCTCGAGGAAGCAAGCCACAGTAGGTGTTATGTCGGCCAACGTGACGCTGTAACGATTAATGGCTCCAGCCAAATCGTTGAGCCTCTCATGGTCCGAGGGTACGCATACACAGCCACCCAGACTGATGGTGCTGAAAATCTCGGCAAGACTGTTGTCAAAGGTGTAAGAAGCGAACTGCAACACCTTCGAGTCTGGGCCGTAGCCTAGCTTAGGGCCTGAGTACATGGCGTTGCTGGCGATGCCTCTGTGCTCAAGCACTACGCCCTTGGGACGACCGGTGCTACCAGACGTGTAGATAACGAAGCAAGCGTTGGCTGGTGTGACTTGGGGAAGAGGTGGCGCGGGTGACATGGAGATGGTTCGGAGTAGATCTGCGTCCACAGCCACGACTGTCTTGACGATGGAGCTGAGCTTGTGTGTTAACGAGGGAGATACAAGGGCAATAGTAGCACCTGTATCGTCGACACGAAGTCGATGCGCAGCTTCCGGGTGCGCTGGGTCCAGAGGCACGCATACACCGCCAGCTTTGAGAATAGCGAGCATCGAAACTATAGCAAAGGCAGATTTCTCGAAGCAGACCATCACGAAGGTCTCTAGGCCGACGCCTAAGGAAGTAATGTGATAGGCAAGCTTCTCAGAGGCGGCATCAAGCTCGGCGTACGTGAAGCCCATATCCCATGAGACAATCGCGGGGCTGTCGGGGCGCGAGGCAACTTGCTGCTTGAACAAATCATGGACACACCTCTCAATGGCGTCGGGTATCCGCTGGTTCCAATGGCTGATCTGGCTGCTATGCCAGGAAGCCAAATGATCGTGCTGGGAAATGGGCCGGTCGGAGTGATGCAGAATATTGCTGAGCGCCTTTGTAAAAGTGCTAGCAACATTGGCAGCCTGTCCATCAGACAGTGTATCGGACCAGTACATCAAGTCAATCGCCATGTCGTGCTCGCCTGCTTCAATATTGACCGACACATTGTACTCGTCCGGGTCATAGGTAGGACAGCACTCCTCAAAAACAAGGTCTGTCTGCGGCGTTGGCGGTAGCTTTCTGTACGACAAGGCTGTGTTGAACAGAACAGCGTCGGAGAGCTGAAGAGCATGATGGACCTGGGCCAATGGAGTTTGGCGATACTCTAGACTCTCGAGATAGTCTCTCTGCACTGATGTCATGATGTCGCCAAGATTGGTTGTGCTGTTAACGTTGACGCGACATGTGACCATATTGATGATGGGACCGACGGCATCGCGGATACCTTCGATCGGCAAATCACGAGCTGATGTCAGATAGCCAAAGCAGACCTCGTCAGATGCAGTGTATAAACGCAACGTAACCGCCCATGCAGCATAGATGGCGTTGACAATAGTGACTCCCTGCCGCTCACAAAGACTCTGCAGCTCAGCGAGCTCAGCAAATCTGACCCTCAAGTGTCGCAGCTCCTTTGCCTCTGCTGTCTCCCCGTCATCCAGAACTGGGAAGAGACAGGGCTCGATACCAGCTAGATAAGACTTCCAGTAGTCGATACCAGGTTGGACAGGCTGGCTCTGAAGAGCTTGGATGTAATCGCGATACAGCGGGCCTGTCTCAGCCTTGAGGAGCCCTTGATATGCAAGCGCAAGATCGCGAAAGAGGATTGACAGCGAAGTTCCATCCATGATAACATGGCTGATGTCTAATCTGCAAAACACCTTGCCGTTCTTTGCTTTACAGACGTGGAAATGGTGAAGTAGTCGGGATGCGTTGTCGCCATGGTTCGTAGGTACTTTCAGAGCTGCAACCGCATCCTCATCTGCCCCGCTCTCAGAAACAGTGAATGGAACTTCGACTTCCTTAAGCACAACTTGGTCGTAGATGGAATCCTCCAACGTAACGCTCTCCAAGAAGACCGTTCTGAGAATAGCGTGGTATTGAACCATGCGCTTCCAAGCAGCGATGAGTTTCTCAACATCCACAGTCTCTCCGCTCTTGCTCTTGACCTCGTGGAGTGTGTAGGCAGCGTAGGCAGCGTTCTCCCTTGTGGTGCTGACCAAGAGTCCTGACTGCATCGGAGAGCAAGGATACGCGTCCTGAATGAGACTAATGTCTGTGATGCCAGCCTCGGGGAGTTTCTCCTCCGTGAACACCCTCAGCCGATCATAGGTCAGAGACAGGAGCGGGAAATCGCTTAGAGTAGGCTCAGGTGCCATTGAGGCCAGGGATGTAATGACTTGGCTGAGACTCTGTTCGCAGCACGATATCCACTCGCGGATCTGTGGTTGGTGTCTCATGTTCTGGTTGAACCCGAATGAGAACCGAAGAGATCCCTTCATCATGACGGCGGACACCTCGAAGAGGGAGATGCAAGCTGTAAGAGGCCCAACGTCTGCACCTTGGTTTGCCTCTCTAATCTCGCCGGCGATGGTGCTCTCAGGAGTGAAAAGAGCACCATCACGCTCCAGCTGCTGGTACTGGCCCAGGTAGTTAAAGGTGATCTCTAAAGGCCAGTGCCGAGAAAAGGCCTCTTGACCGTCCTTGGTAAGCCACCGACTCGCAAAGTAAGGCCGACCGTTATCGGGGACTTTGCGCCTTGCGTCCTTGATCATCTTGACTGTATCGATGAGACTGGACTGCGAATTTGATCCAGCGAAGACGGGGTAAATGGTAGTGAACCATCCTACCACGTTGGACAGGTCGATTGAACTATCCCAGACTTCCCTGCCGTGGCCTTCTGCAAATATGGCTGGGATTGGACGGTCGGTGAATATCTGGCCGAAGGAATACACCATCGCTGCCATGAGAACATCCGGGATCTCAGTTCGTAAGGCATCATGACACCTGGACACAAGAAGAGATGTTTGGTGTGGCCCAATGTCAAAGCCTTGACGGACCATCTGCCCATAGACATTGGGAGTGTCTGCCATGCCCCAGTACTCAGCATCTCCGTCGGGAATACCCTGGATCGGTAGGACTTGGTCCGGTGTCTGCGCCTCAGCATGCTCGGACTGCATCTTACACCAGACCTGAAATGGAAGAGGACGATCTGCATCTTGCACGGCTTCGGGCCGGAGTAGTATCTCCTCGAGCTCTTGGAGGATGATTCTCCAGGATACAAGGTCGATGACCAGGTGATGCGCCACGACGAACAAGAGCTGCTCTTCTGTTCCTCGGTCGATCAAGTCGGCAGCGACAAGTGGGCCTTGGATAGGATCTAAGCAGGTCTGGCTGTCGACAAGCGATTCATCGACCTCCTCCTTCGAAGGGAGCTCCAAGGTGCGCAGGCGATACGAGGACGTCATGTCATTGGTGATGCGTTGCTGCCAATCCCCACTGGCATCCTGCTGGAACCTCGCACGAAGCATCGAGTGCCTGAGAATCAGAGTCTCCATTGCCTTTCGTAGATCTGCCTGATCGATACGCTGGCTCGTCCGAAGGAGAAAGCTCTGGTTGTAATGGCCCTGGTCGTAGTTCGGCCTCGCGAAGTAGAGCTTCTGGATAGGCGAGAGGGCAAACGGCTCTTCGACCATCTCGTGCAAAAGCGCAGGCCTTTCTATATCCTTGACCTGTAGCGCCAGTGCTCTAATGGACTTGCAGTTGATGATGTGCGAGACTGCTAGGCCGAGACCACGTTTCTTACACTCGCTCATGACTTGCATCGCTGAGATAGAGTCACCGCCGACGCTGAGGAAGGACTGTGTAAAACCAAGCTGCTCGTCCTTGAGGTTCAAGACGTAGGCCCAGATCTTGTGTAGCTCCAGCTCAATCTTGCTTTCGCACTTGAGATCCTCGGGAAGCTGGGTAACTGCTGTTGCAGGGTTGAGCTGTCGATACAAAGCCTCGCTCATGTTATCGATCCATCGCGCTGTCTGTTTCCGATCGAGTTTCCCAGATTGGAGACGAGGAATGAACTCGACGGCGAGCCACATAGAGGGTATCATGTAGGAAGGCAGCCTCTCCCCAAGTAGATCCTTAGCCTCGGCGATCTTGTCCTGTGCGATACTCTCAAGCTCGCCCTCAATGAGCTTATAGGGCTGACCATTGGGCACGAGATCCTCATCCAGGGCGTCGCAGAGCTGCACGATGGCCAGAAGCCGACCATTACAGAAGCCCTCTTTCGGTAAGACTACCATGCCGTGCTTGATGCTAGCACTGGCATTGATGTGATGCTCGATCTCTCCGAGTTCGATCCGTTGCCCATGGAACTTGATCTGCGCATCTTTGCGACCGGCGATATGAAACGTCCCATCGTGATTGTACTTGACGAGATCGCCCGTCTTGTACATCCGTCTAGGACCAGTTCGCGACGACTGGTTCTTTGCCCACAATGGATCTTCAATAAAGGCTTCGCGCGTCTTTTCAGGCTCCTTGTAGTACTCTCGTGCGAGAGTATGGCCTTCGATGACCAACTCACCCACTGCACCGACGGGCATGAGGCGGTCGTGATTGTCCCGATCCACGATCCAGCAGTTTATGCCGACCTGGTGACCAATGTTCAGCGGATTAGTCCCTTGTACCATGCCTCGATGAACATGCGAAACAACAGACGTCTCAGCAGGGCCGTAGCAGTTAATCAGGTTGATATGCGACCACGAGCGGATGACAGCCTGTGTCATGGCCTCTCCACCAGTTACGAGTGTCTTCAGGGTCGGGACGTTGGCGGGGTTGATGAACTTGACGAATGTCGGGGTCAAAAGCGCCCAGTTTGCTCGGAGCTCGGTGATGGCCTCTTCCACTGCGTTGAGGCGAGCGTCTTCGCTGGGTATGCAGACGCATCCACCCAAGATCATACAGGTCAAGATCTCGGTGATGCTCACGTCAAAGGTAGACGCAGCGAATTGGAACGATCGCGTGTTAGAGTCCATCATCATGGCAGGGCCGTGGGCCAGTGCACTCGACATGAGAGCTCTATGCTCAATAAGAGCGCCTTTGGGTTCGCCCGTTGTGCCACTTGTGAATATCATGTAGGCTCCGTTTCGCCATGATCCACAGTCAATCTCGTCGCTCTGTTCAGGTAGTTGGATGAATAGCTGCTCATCGACTGGGATCAACTCTGGAGCCACGCTCTCTAGCATGCGCTGATGGTGAGGGGAGCACAAAATTGTCTTGGCGTCCACTTTCTGCGCGAGAGCTTGTAGGCGAAGAAGTGGCTGCGAAGGGTCGAGAGGTACAAAGATGCCGCCTGCTTTGAGGACCGCCAGCATGGAAACAACAACCCATTTAGACTTGTCGAAGCAAATGGGTACAAACACTTCAGGCCCGACACCTGAAGCTTGTAGACGACAAGCAAGAAGATCTGCCAGGGACAAGACCTGTTGGTAGGAAAAGCTTCCATCCCAAGCGCAAACGGCTTCTGCATCGGGTCTCAACGCTCCTTGCATTGACACGGCCTGGTGGATGCACTTGTGCACATCTCTCATAGAGTTGCTGTTCCAGGCCAAGACTTGTCGCTCATTTCGCTCACTGAAGAAGCTGATCTTGGATAAAAGAGTCTCCGGGTGCTTGATAATTTCCCTGAAAATCTTGTCCAAGGTGCTGCTGACGTTCTCTGCTTGATCTCGGCCCATGAAGGAAGGATCCCATATCAAGAGCGTTTGGAGAGTCACAGGATCTACCATCAAGCGAATCTTGCACCACGAAGGACCTTTTCCCATGTCTTTGCTTGCATCGTGATCAAAGCTCTGAATTGACAGAATAGTGTTGAACAGTGTTTCGGCCTTGTCGTCGCTCATCTGAACCAGCGATGAAAATTTGCCGGTGAGAATCTCCTTGATACGTTGATTGGCAGGCAAGCGAAAATGCACAGCTTGTCTCATGCGCTCTGCATGTCCCGACAACTCGGTAACGCTGTGCTCACTTTCAAAGCCGAAACACACATCATCCAGCCCTGTGAAGCAGCCAAGAAGGATCGCCCATGCTGCCCACAGAGCACTGCATGTGTCTCTCAGATCGTCAAGTGCAACGTGGTAGATCCGGCCGGCATATTCCAGGTGCTCAGAACCTGTCTCAGAAACATCGAACTGCGGGAACATGGCAGGCTTCAGATCCGAGACTGACTGATCGGCAGTTTTGACACAGCTGCAAGATACAGTGGGTGCCATTGTTTAGGTTATGTAAAATTATTCGGTGAGTATTTGCTGTTTAGGACTTGTATGGCAGTAACATGTAGACCATCAAACGAATAATATGTGAAATTTTTGCGTCACAACAGCAATAATTTTCTCTAAGGTGACTACACTTATTCGGATGCAGGTTATAGCAGATATATCCTTGCTACGGATCAGTAACTCACTACCAAGAGACAGCATTCAAGGTGTCATTCAGGGATATACACAGCCAGCCATACCGGATTAGAGGACTATTTTTCAGCTCTACAGCGACATGCAGCCTATTTCGCCATGCTGGCTGTTTTTTCTTGATTCTGAACAGCAACACACTAGTTGTCTCCGCCCATTGGCCACTCACAACGCCGTTACACCAATGATAACATGGCAACTCCAATATTCTCGCTCTTTCCTGTCTCTCCCTTTCCTCATTTCTCTCGTTCCACCATATACGAACAGGTTACGGGACCCGGAAAGCCCGGATGTGGCCCGATGTGGTATGGAACCCAGAAGTATCTTGATGAACTGAGACATTAGAGGCGGATGAAGGTCCAGGATGCTTCAGGCGATCGACTTGACAAAGCAAACTTGGCCAAGCCAGTGTTGAGAGCACGTAGGCGGCGCAGCTGGACCAGAAAGAAATCAGATAATACGAGTGGAGCCGTGATGGCAAAATCTATCCTTGTCGCTTGATTGCGCGACTCACACTCAACAAGTGGTGGAGTGACAAATATGGCGCGCAAAGATCAGGAAACTAGACGATGCATCGAGATACTCCATAAGCCGGCTTGACGCTGGAAAACTGCAGCTAGTCACGAGCCGCCCATGCAGCCGTTATGTTCGTTTGATGGAGAAACGGAACTGTTTGTTTCACTCCCTTCTTGGCGGTGGACCGTTGGGACTACATTAGTTCGGTTGCACTGCCGGGGGGAAGAAGCTTGGCAGGCCTCAGGAGAAGGCATTCCACATGATATGACTAGCATGAGTCTATGTCAGCACGCAAGGGGGCGTAGTAAAATACTAGGACCTGTGTCCTAAGCGATTCAAAGTTTTAGGTAAACTTGGCAAAATTTGGTAAAGATTCGGTAGATCTTAGACCAAGTTTTCTAGTACATATTTAATGTTAGAAGTTTTCTTGCGCCCCGGAGGCATGGTATGATAGGAGGGAGGTCTGGCTTGCAGGAAGTGAGGTCATGTGGCGGTTGTAGTACCAATATAAACACAACCTTTTTTAATCCTATTTCGTGTTTTACGCCAAATTTAGTATTCTATGTAAATGTGTAACCTTGTTCGATCGAGGACTTCTGTCTAAATCTATAAATTATAAAGACTTGATATAATTAAATTCATTAAGATGGTTATTCAGTACTAAGGAAGAAATATGTCCTTGTTTGTAAAATTAGCAAGATCTCTCTTCCAGTTCTAAGCGCCTGCAAAAAGGACTTTGGTTAGTCGCGGACATGACTCACGGGCGGCATATGCATGTAACATACCAGTATGGATTCTAGTGCAACACCACAGGGATAAAGACCACGTAAACTGGAATACGAGTCGTCAAGTGGAACTAGTTATCTAATTCCATGATCTGAGCAGTCCTACTCAGTGGGTACAGAAAAAGCAAAGAATTGCTCAACAAGAGTGAGTGATGATCTCTCTGAGTCTTGGAAAGGAAGGTCAACAAGAGATTATCCCGATGCGTACCTAGCCTCTGAACAGGATTTTCAAGAGCCAATCAAGCAATTAGCCTGGGATTTGGCACTAATAGCCGCTGCCGTGCTTGCATTAGCCCCCGCCGGTGAGGTAGCGTCGATGGGGGCCTAGCTCACTCTAGCTATACCGGTTAGGACTATGATCGCCGCTACGGAGCCAGCTGAACATTACCCCGGGAGATTGCCTTAAAAATCGCCGATCTTTAACACATCAGTCCCGTTCCTAATGCTCCGACCGTTGCAGATTGATCAGATCATGGCGTCTCGGAGCCCAAATGTAGAGTACGTACAGTCGACCGGTCCGCCGGATCGTTTCCACCGGCTTCGTATCGACCATTGTGCTACGCCGTTGCGAGCCGTGCCGTGTCCCTTGCCTACCTACCCTGTATGTACCCTTGCACCATGTCTGACGTGGCTCGCTACTCCATGATGACATTTGTCTTTCCACATTTTTTTATCCTGGTTTTCAGTCTGTGGAGCTCTTCCTCGGCTACTCTTGCACAGGGTCTCTCTAGTAACAGGGACAGATTTCTCGGCTCACTTAGCTTGTAAGCGATTGATTGATCCCCCGTTGATCAAACAACCTTAATCGATTCTTCCAAAACATTAATTTTGATTACAGATTGTAAAGATCTGGTCTCACACAATCTTTGGTCTCACGTCAGTCACAATCATGGTCTCGCTGTCATGCGACGACTTTTTTGGTCCATATGCTCGTGGTTGTAGAGGCGGCTTCGACTTTACACTGCTCTTTGAAGAGTCAATCCTCACTATACCTATCACTGCTCTGGTGCTTCTCGCTGCCCCATGTCGAGTCCTGTACCTCTTGCACAAGAATAGGGTCAAGGTAGAAAATAGCCGCTGGCTGTACTGTAAAATTGTGAGTTAGTTGATGTGCTCACGTCGTGTCTCGGGTACTGACAGCCTCACGACATTGTGTCTCGGTCTCTTAGCAGCGCAGATCAGCTTTCTCATCTCGTGGACTCGCTCTTCCGCAATTGCGACCAGAGCCTCTCTTGCCACTGCTGCCTTGTCTTTTGTCGCATCAATTGGCATATTATGTCTATCCTACGTTGAGCACGTCTATTCGTATCGACCGTCAACGGTGCTCATCCTCTTCCTGCTCTTCACTGCTCTTTTCGATGCTGCTCGAACACGAACACTATGGCTCCAAGGCTACAATCGGCCGGCCGCAATCACTGCCCTCATCGCGACGGTGATAAAGATTGTCATGCTCGCTGTCGAGGCAATCGAGAAGCGTCGTTTCTTGCGGCCCCAGTACCGTGCCTTGCCCCCCGAAGTCACTGGTAGTGTCTTGTCTCACTGGTTCTTCTCTTGGCAAATACCGCTGTTTCGCGCTGGCTATTCTAAGCACCTGGAGATTGAGGCGTTGTTTCCTCTCGAAAAACACTTCAAGTCTTCGTATCTTCAGGAACTTTTGCAGACTGGGTGGGCTAAAGGTATGCCATTCTGCCAATTCTGCAGACACCATGTGGCTTACAGGACACTGACAGTGGCATAGCATCTAAAAAAGGCAACCATGCTCTGATGCTGACGGTCCTGAGGACCTTGAAGTGGCCTACCCTGTCCATCATCTTTCCACGTCTGTGCTTCATCGGCTTCACATTTTGCCAACCATTCCTCATCTCAGCAACCCTCGAATGGGCAGAGAAAGACAGTGACTCTGATGACATGAACCAAGGGTATGGCCTCATAGGCGCATGGTTTCTTGTGTTCATGGGTCTAGCAGTACGTGAATCTCTGTCGCTACAGGCGCATCCTACTAACGTTTCATGCTACAGGTGACGAGTGGCCAGTACCAACACCTCACGTATCGCGCCATCACCATGGCACGCGGTCAGCTCGTCTCTATCTTGTTTGACAAGGCCACAGATATCAGTATTGCCGCTGCTGACCCCAGCGCAGCCCTGACTCTGATGAGTGCCGACATCGAGAGAATAGACACGGGTTGGCGCACTGCCCATGACGTTTGGGCCAATTTGGTTGAGATTGTTATTGCAGTCTACCTGTTGGGACGCCAGCTCGGCATTGCGTGTCTGATTCCCGTCGGAGCAGCAATCTGTGAGTCCATCTAGAAATTATCCATGATAGAGAATGTACTGATGCCTGTAGTCTCCATCGTCGGGTCTGTTATCGCGGTCAGTTTTGTCATGGCTCGTCAAGCCGCATGGCTAGAGGCCATTGAGAAGAGAATATCTGTTACGTCGCAGATGCTAGGCAGCATCAAGGGCGTCAAGATGTGTGGACTGACCGACGTGCTCAGCACTCGTATCCACGCCCTGCGAAACGACGAGTTGCGCATTTCCGGCAAATTCCGTAGGTTGTTGATCTGGAATATGGTATTAGGTAAGTACCTACCTTGCATGGTTCAACCAGCTTCGAAGGATGGAACGTTTACTTACGAGACATTCATAGCATACCTCGCTCCTATTTTTGCCCCAATCCTCACCTTCGCAACGTACAGTCTTGTCGCCCAGTCACGGGGAGGAGACAACAACCTGGACATAAACCGCATGTTTACATCTCTATCACTGTTTGCACTGTTGAACGAGCCTATTTCTTCGTTTGTTACGTCATTGTCCTCTCTGATGGGGTCCGTCGGGAGCTTTGCGCGTATACAGGCTTTCCTCAACACAGACGTTCGCGTCGACAGCAGAATCATCTCATATGATGACAAGAGCGAAGGGTCATCTACCCCAGTTTCTCTGCGCAGCGAGAAGGAGAAGGACTCGGTATCGTCCGAGAAAGAGCCTAGCACTATCCAGAGAGGCCCATTACTTGTCGATTCTCTGGACGGCAACTGTATTGTTGTCAAAACAGGCGCCTTTGGATATGACTCTACGCAGAAACCTATCCTCAGTGATATCACCGCTCATGTTCCACTGGGCAATCTTACCCTTGTCGTGGGGCCCGTGGGCAGTGGCAAGTCAACTCTCCTCAGAGCATTTCTCGGAGAAGTGGCAGTCATAGCCGGATCTATTCAAGTGATGAACTCGGAAATCGCCTACTGCGATCAAACTCCCTGGCACATGAATGGCACTGTGCGAGATAGCATCATCGGCTTCTCCCACGTCGACGAACGTTGGTACCAAACGGTCCTACAGGCTTGTTCTCTGACGGAAGATCTCGCTCAACTACCCAAGGGCGATCTCAGTAGGATCGGGAGCAAGGGGATCGTACTCAGCGGCGGTCAGAGCCAACGAGTCAGCCTAGCGAGAGCTGTCTACGCACAAAAGAAGATTATCATCCTTGATGATGTCTTCAGTGGCTTGGATATGCACACTGAGAACGCTGTCTTCCATAGCCTACTCGGCACTCATGGCCTCCTGCGCCAGTCGAATACAACTGTCATCTTGGCGACCTCTCGTGGTACGTTGCATACTTCATCTTCCTTCTCATACTTACGCTGACACTGCTGTAGCAAATCGACTTTCCTACGCAGACCACATCATCAGCCTCGATGGTACTGGTGTAGGTTGTGTACAGGGAAGCTTTGACAAGCTGACCAACGCGGACAACTACGTGTCCCGCTTGGCTGTAGCGTCTGCGAACTGGACATATAGCCAAGCAACTTCTGTCTCTTCTTCTGCAGAACCTTCAGCTGATACGTTGCTGGATGCAGAGCTGCTCCTCTCGGAGGAAGCCAAGGATGACGCTGGTCGTCGCACTGGTGACATGGCAATATACCTATACTACATCCGCGCTATCGGCTGGGTTCCCAGTTTGATCTTCATCTTTGCCATTTGCGCCTTTATAGTCTGCCAATCCTTCCCCACTATCTGGCTCAATTGGTGGGCAGCAGCCAATGCTAAAGACCCGTTTGCACGTCTGGGTTATTACCTGGGCATCTACGCGATGCTCGGTGGGCTCGCGATCATCTTCCTAGTCCTCAGCACCTGGCAGATGATTGTCACCATGGTGCCGCTGTCAGGCAATAGCTTCCACCAGAGTCTCCTCAAGACGGTACTCAACGCACCCATGTCCTTCTTTGCTACTACGGATGCTGGTGTCACTATCAACCGCTTCAGCCAGGATCTTCAGCTCGTCGACATGGACCTGCCACTGTCAGCGCTGAATACCTTTGCCACGTTTGTGCTGTGCATCGCTGAGATGGTTCTGATCTCTGTAGGTTCGTACTACACAGCCATCGCGTTTCCCTTTCTGTTCGTTGCGCTGTGGGTGGTTCAGCATACATATCTTCGAACATCTCGGCAGCTCAGATTCATGGATCTTGAGGCAAAGAGCCCGCTGTATGCGCTTTTCACGGAATCTGTCGCTGGACTGGCGACACTGCGTGCATTTGGCTGGCGTGACGCACTGGAAAAGAAGCATCATGACCTTCTAGATCGGTCTCAGAGGCCGTTCTATCTTCTATACGCGGCTCAGAGATGGCTGACTCTTGTCCTCGACTTGTTTGTTACAGTCATTGCTGTACTAGTCGTCGTCCTTGTCACACAGTTGAGAGGTGTACTCCCAACTGGGTTGATCGGCGTGGCCCTTGTCAACATCATCCAGTTCAGTCAGCACCTGAAGCTGCTGATGACATTTTGGACAACCTTGGAGACACACATTGGTGCCATCTCTAGGATCAAATCATTCACGTCTGATACTGCTTCAGAGCACGAGCCGCAGGAAACAGACCAGCCGCTGTCAATCTGGCCGTCCAAGGGCCAAATTGTTTTCGACAATGTTTCTGCGGGGTATACGTGCGTTCATTTGACCCAAACCCCACAACTAGTTGCTGACCAGTATGCTTGTAGACCATCTGAAAATGTCTTGAAAGGTATATCCTTATCGATAGAGACAGGTCAGAAAGTTGGCATTTGCGGACGAACCGGAAGGTAACATGCTCTCATCGTTCACTAGTCATGCCCAAGCTGACCTATATACACCCGCAGCGGCAAGAGTTCCATGGTATCTTGTCTTTTCCGTATGGTGGACCTCCACCAAGGTAAGATTCTCGTAGACGGGCTCGACATTAGCACGCTTCCCCGCGAAGAAGTTCGCACTCGACTAGTTGGCGTGCCTCAAGATGCATTCCTCATCGAAGGAAGTAGCGTGAGGCTGAACGCGGACCCTGCTCAAGGGCTCTTAGATGCCTCCATTGAAGACGCCATGAGGGCCGTTGAGCTCTGGGACATTGTAGCAGAGAAGGGAGGCCTTGAAGCGCCTATGGAAGCGCTTCACCTTTCACATGGCCAGAAGCAGCTCTTCTGTATCGCACGCGCTCTCCTACGCCCTTCCCCCATTGTAGTTCTGGATGAAGCTACCAGCAGGTAAGCCGTAACGGTTCATTTACCGCCGTCTTGACATCAACTGACACTATGACTAGCGTTGACTCGCATGTTGATGAGCTTGTACAGCGCGTTATACGTGAGCGGTTTGAGAACCGCACCGTGATTGCGATCGTGCACAAGCTCCAGTCAGTCCTTGAGGACTTTGACATGGTAGCTGTGCTTGATAAAGGTGAACTACTAGAGTTTGGACCTCCGCGACAGCTTCTGGAGAAAGGGCCTGAAAATTCTGCATTTGCTGCTCTGTATGCGAGCCTAAGCACGGGAGACGAGGAAACACCACAGGAATGATGTAGAATGATATTCTGCTAGACATGCATGATGGTACATGGCACGATTTGCTTCGGCACCAACGAAGTGATTCGGAGCTGGACAAGTGTACTTCTTCCTGTTATGATAGCTGCGAGTAGATGGCTTGTTTAGAGCCTTCATCATGATCGCTCAAGATCCAAGATAAGGTCACCAGCTAATCCGCCAGCGATATTTTGCTCTCAAGGCAGAAAATCAGTGAATGGCTTCATGTATCTATCCTACGGCGAGAGACTGACTACGGGCTAACATCAAGGTCAGTGAGAATGTGGCCATACCTGGAGGGACCACGAAAGCCTCCCATGTCATACTTTTATGCTTGCCGCGCTACCCGCTGTCGTGTGGCCTCAATTCCAGATTTTCATCCTGCAGTTTCGTATTGCAGCAATTCTTCCCTGCTCGAATATGGTGATAATGAGTCATGATGTGGATATTGGTCTTGCAGCTGCGGCCAAAGCTACTGGATCATGTATTTGCGCCTGCTATTCCTGGAACACAGAACATCCGGTAGCCTCACTCTCCGAGATCGACATGCTAGCACTGAAAACGAAACATGTTAAGCTTCTCAGACCTTTTTCAGCTCTTGACGTTGGACCGGAGCTATACTGTGTGCCGTGAAAGAGGCTTGCAGCATGCAGTAGTGGATTTGGTGGCTGGCTGATCAGATATCACTTACAACAGGCCCCGGCTGCCCGCTGTTCTCTTTTTTGCCGACCAGAGCCGTGCCGTGCTAGCCGTGCTTCCCCTTGCATTACTGTGCCGGGGAGTTACTTGCCCTTTTTGTTCCAGGTTGTTTACAGCCCTATAACCGTAGCATGCTTCTACCTGTCTTTCGTAGGTCACCACCATTACATCCACCACTTTTTGCCCTACCTCAGGCCTTTGAATACAGGCGGTCATGCGTCTCATTATCAGTCTGGTTCTCTACTTCTTCATTATCCCGAACGGGATATTGGCTTATCCTGGCCCCGCTGGTCCAGCATCACGGCCTCATTCCCTTAAGCGCCTTTCAGAATACAAGTCCTCCGCGTCAGGATGCAGCTCTGGTCAAGAGGTAGTAATCAAGGCACCAGTGAAGAATGTTTTCCAAAGTCTCACGGACGAAGAATACGCCCATGTAACGGCGTATCTTCATCAGCAAAGAGATCTTAACTTGACTGCTGTAGTTAACTCAACCTCGTGAGTCTAGTTTCGCTTAACTACCTAACAAAGATTTGTTGAGGTTTTCTGCCTATTTCTCACATAGTGTTATCGTGATACATCAGCTAATAATGCTCAGCTGGGATAATGTAATCGTGTCTTTGGACCTGCTACAGCCGAACAAGACAGATGCCTTAGCTTACCTCGAAGGCCATGGTCCTGCTCCAGTCCGCTATGCCAGAGCAACCCTCCAGTTTAACTCAAAAGTGCAGCCCTACATTCAAGAGTACATGGTCGGGCCATTGCCAATTCAACAGGGCTTGACGCATCATGAAGAACTCAACTATATGTTCACATCTGGCCGAGGCCGGATCAATGTGTACAACGCTGACGGTGAAGCCATCGCTGCTTTTAACCTCAAGATTGGCACTGAGATAAAGGACATCACCAAGGAACTTCTCAACGGTGTCCGTATATCCCCCAATTATGAGTCAAAAGATCTCTTGACTAACGATCTCAACAGACCGCGACAGGTGCCAAAACCGATAATCTGCTGATTGCAGGCAGTGACCCTCTGATTCACCATAACGATAGGGTCTACCAGTGGAACGAGTTCTACTCTGCTCACACTGGCGAATTCTACTCAGAGACAGTATTGCCCACCAGTTTACAATTCAAGGTTGACCTTACGGGCCGAGATCCATCCAAGTGGAAGGTGGTGGGCTGGTACTACGACGGCAACTTCTGGCCAACGACTGCCGCCTTTCGCAAGGGCATCAAGACCTTGAAACGAAAGCCAGGTCCAGTAGTTGACGGATCGTGGACTTCTACTGATCAACAAGGCGATAACTTTCCCCGCGATCATCTGTACCCTCCCATTTCAGTCCAACCTGATGGTTCCCGATTCGGAGTGGATAAAGAGCAGAACTACGTTGAATGGAGTAAGTTCTTTGGACATAGTTTTCGCACATCTAGCTGACGATACGTGAAAGTGGACTTTAGCTTCTTTCTGTCTAATCACAAAGAAACGGGTTTGCAGTTACACGACGTTCGATTCAAGGGCGAACGTCTGATCTATGAGTTTGGTCTTCAAGAGGCTCTTGCGCATTACGCTTCACAAGACCCGCTCCACGCCTCATCAGCGTATCTTGATTCCTCATACGGAATAGGCACCAGTCAATGGAACCTCGTCGACGGGTTTGACTGCCCATCTCACGCTACCTATCTCAACACAACGTTTTACATCAGCGAGACTACCCATGTACATCCCAACAGTCTGTGTTTATTCGAGTACGATACTGGTTATCCTATCCAACGACACTTGACATCGGACTATGTTTCTGCAACCAAGAACATCGTCTTCACCGTACGCAGCGTTTCCACGGTAGGCAACTATGACTATCTCTTTGAGTACTCTTTCTACTATGATGGATCCATCACCGTGACTGTTCGCGCCTCGGGCTATATCCAAGGAGCCTTTTGGTCCGGAGACGGTGATTATGGTTATCATATTCATGATAATCTGTCTGGATCTATGCATGACCATGTCATCAACTTCAAGCTGGACCTGGACATCAAGGGCAGGAACAACAGTCTGATGAAGACAGAGTTTGTACCGCACACTCAAGTGTAAGAAACATTCCGACGTTTGTACTGCAGCCTGCTGACTTTGCACAGATATCCATGGTCCGATGGTCAACCTATCAATACCATGAAGGTTAACCGCTCGTACATTGCCAGTGAGGACGACGGCAAGATAAACTGGGCACCAAACGGAGCTGCCTCATATTCCGTTGTTAACAAGGACAAGCTGAATGACTTTGGGGAGGCGCCCGGTTACTCCATAACCCCAAGTATGACAACCTGCCCATACACATGATCTCGACCGATGGCTAACATGGTCTGTAGATAGCGGTAGCACTGCGTTTCTGACTGTTCAGTCATCCTCCGCCCTTGGTCAAGCCGCCAATTGGGCCAATCATAACCTCTACGCCCTCCAGCACCACGACACTGAACCAAAGAGTGCATATGCCTTCAACAGCCACGACTTGAATCGTCCAGCTGTCGACTTCAATAAGTTTTTCAATGGGGAAAGTCTAGACCAGGAAGACATTGTTCTGTAAGTACCTGCTACCATGGCATGGCTATTATTCAGAACTGATAATTATTGCAGGTATTTTAATCTCGGCATGCATCACCTTCCCAATACAGCCGACCTGCCCAACACTGTAACGACCAAAGCTGTCTCTTCCATGATAATCTCTCCGCAGAATTACTTTTCCGGTGACGTATCACGACGGACTGTGCATCAAGTCCGAATGTCCTTTGACAAGAACTCCAATGTCACCGAGGTCAAGAGGTTTGGTGTGAAGCAGCCGACGTGCGCGTTTGATATGAACAGAGCGGCACCTGACCTGAGCAAGTTTGTTGGGGAGATTGAGATTCCCAAGTTTCCATGGAATCCAAGTGGTAGTCTACAGACGAACCCTGGTGGCTAAGGGACAGGCCATTTCCTACAGGTGGCACTGACGCCGAGCCCTATGATGCAGTAGTATATAACTTGACGCATCTTCTTCACAATGATGAGAGATGTACGGAGTCTCATAGCTTATTTTCAGGTCATAGCCAATTGAGTGGACCATGTTACAGCTACAATATCCCAAAAGACTTTATCTTCTTCTCTTTTCACACGTAACCGATGATTTATCTGCCCACGATTCCTTTCATCGTGCGTGAGGCAGACCAGGCTCGTAAGAACAGCCTTTTCCTACATAAATTAAGCCATCCTTATAGAAAGTTTCTTACTGCAAGGTTGCTTCAGCCGGCTCCCCAGCCCACGCCCTCCGTAGTAGTTCAAGAATCCATTTAAACTCCAAAGGTCGCGGATTGGGGTATTGGTTACTAGTGGCAATCTGAGCCGCCCTTTCAATATCGCTCTCTTTCATTCCCAGCTCCTTCAGTCCATGTGGTACCGGTAGCTTTCCCAGCAGTAGCTCCAATCCTTTCACCGCATCCCCATCGCTTCCGGGGAGAACAGCAGCTAGCTTCGCCATCTGGTCGGGGATACACGGTGCGTTGTAAGACAAGGAGTGGGGAAGCATGACAGTGTGCGTTTCAGCATGAGGAAGCCCAAACGATCCACCTAGCGTATGGCAGATTTTGTGATGAAGTCCCATTGATGAGTTGCCTAGGACCGTGCCGCAAAGCCACGCGCCGTATAGAGCCTGGTCGCGAGGGGCGTTGGAGTCGGGGTTTTGCACGATCTGGGGTAGAGCTTCGGCCAATGACTTTATTCCCTCGAGGGCAAGTATGGAAGTAATAGGGTTCGCATTTTGAGCGTAGAGTGCCTCGATGGCATGGGCGATTGCGTTGATTCCAGATGTGCTACATATGGTAGGAGGTAGCGTCAAGGTGAGATCTACATCGTAGATAACAACGGCAGGCAGGATCTTGGGATCGGATCGAGTGGTCTTAATGCCGTCTTGCGTTTCGCCAAGAATGGGAGTCATTTCCGAGCCAGAATAGGTCGTTGGAATGCTGATGTGAGGCATACCTGATCGAAGAGAGATGGCCTTTCCTAGTCCAACAACCGATCCTCCGCCAATAGAAACCACACAATCTGCTGATACAGAGCCAAGAAAGGAAGTTCCTTGTTCCGTTACAGATGTTGGAGTGTGCTCTGTGGCGTGGGCGAAGATTCCAGCGACGTCGAGAGAAGCATCTTTGAGGATGTCGGCCAGTTGGTCTCCGAGGTGACGTTTACCAGGTGTGCAAAGGAGGAGTGGTCGGGAGACTTGGAGGCGCTTGACCTCGGCTGGGATTTTCGTTATACTACCTGAACCAAAGATAACTCGATTAGTCTGAACATTGTACACGAAGTCCTTCATGTTGGCTTTGCAAAATCGGTGCCGTAATTGATGTTACAAATTCCTAAGAGACGGTTCTTTTCAGAGACTGCTACACGGAAATTGACTGTTAAATTACCCCACTTAACTTGTTGTTTTGTTATATCGGGCCGGAAGATCCGGAAGATTCGGAAAACCTAGTGTTGAGACCGGAAGGCGGAAGATTTGGATTTGAGTTTGAGGTTTTCCGAGATATCGAATATTCTTCCGGAGGCTAGAGTAGCACTTACGAACGCGGGGCCCCGCGTTATAGGGTGATCTACTGTACATCGGATCGTGCATCCCATCCTACCAGTATTGCCCCGCATCCGGAGATAGATCCGGCTACAACACTGCCGGAGATCCATGCCCCAGGCTGAGAGTCCAAACATAAAGCATGGACTTCCCCCTGTTGCAGATCGTCTTCAAGTAGATCTTCATTCCCGGGCAGTGCACATACGCACCCCTCTATTTCATAAAACCTCAACAACAGGCTACCCCTACAAGTCACCTATACATGCATGAGCTCTCAACAGCATGGACGATCTCAAACCGAAGCAATCAATGGATGAACAACTCGGTGACAGTACACTGTCCTCAGATCTTAAAGATTCAGAAGGCTACATAGCCCAAGTTGACACGGAACACCATGGCAACCTCAAGCTCGCCAAGGATGGGCATACCGTTCTGATTCCGCAACCTTCTGACGATACACGCGACCCTCTTAACTGGAGTCCTGTCAAGAAACATGCCATTCTCTTCATCGTCAGTTTCGCCGCTTTTCTTCCAGACTATGGCAGTGCTGTTGGTGCCGTTACGCTCATCCCGCAGGCAGCGTAAGTAAAGACTTGGCTTGTTCACAAAAGAGATCACTATGTTGATACGACACCTTTAGGCAATGGAACATGAGCCAGGACACAGTTAACCACTCCCAAGTTGGTAATGTTTTCATGCTTGGTGCAGGCGGTATCTTCGTCGTAGCCCTCTCTGCATGGGCAGGCCGTCTCCCCGTTTTATTCTACTTCCTTATCATCGCTACAGCCACGGCCGCTTGGTGTGCTGCTGCTACGACTTTTGAGTCTTTCATGGCTGCTCGAATCCTGAATGGCTTCTTCAGCACTGTCGCGCAAGGTGGAGGATTAATGTTCATCTTTGACATGTTCTTCTTCCACGAGCGTGCTCGCAAGATTAATATCTGGGCTGCCTTCATTATTCTCTCTCCGTATATGGGTCCATTGTTGACTGCCTTCATTATTACGACAGAGGCGTGGCCCATTGCATTCTGGGTCTATTTTACTGAAGTATGGCCGACTTGCCAAACGACTGAGTTCAGAACTGACCATGTTATAGACTTCGCTTGCGCTCATCCTTACAATCCTGTTTGTCGAGGAGACATATTACGACCGTCGCATCACTGCCGCCAATCAGCCACCCAGAGGATCACGCATCGGTAACCTGTTAGGCTACGCCCAGTATCAATCTCGCCACCTCCGTAACAGCTTTGGTCAAGCCTGCATACGCCCCATTCGCGTCATCATCAAGCCAACCGTCTTTCTGTCTTGCCTCTACTATCTACTGACCTTTGCATGGGTCGTTGGTATTAACACAACCTTGTCAATATTTCTTACACCTTTATACAACTTTGGTCCTAAGCAGATCGGCTTTTTCTACTTTACACCTGTTGTTGCCGCTATTCTGGGAGAGGTAATCGGCCACTGGCTGCACGATGGAATTGCCACGCAATTCATCAAAACGCACAACGGTCACTTTGAACCCGAAATCAGATTGCGTGCAATTTGGTTCAGCACGCCGTTCATGCTCGCCGGTTTAGTCGGACTGGGTTTTGCTCTTGAGGAGGGGTATCACTACATGATTACAGCCTTGTTCTGGGGCTTATACGTCTTTGGTATCATGGTAACTACAGTCGCTCTGAATGCATACAATCTCGACAGCTATCCCGAAGCATCAGGGGAAGTATCTGCATGGATCAACTTTGCGCGAAGTAAGTTAATATGCCACTACTCATACAACATCTTCAGAATACCGCTGACACCATACAGCTACTGGGGGGTTTATCATCAGCTATTTTCAAGTCAAGTGGGCAAACTCGGTCGGCGCTAAAGTCAGCTTTGGTACCCAGGCTGGTATTTGTGCTTTTGCGTTTCTTATCATTATTGTATTGCAGGTATTCGGGAAGAGAATGAGACTAAGGAGTGGAAAGCTACACTTCCCCACAGTTTAGAGCATTTGTCTATGGGATATTAATTATAACATTAATGTGGCTTTCATCTTTGAAAGGATTTCCAAGCCACAAGATGGCTCTATACTAGATACATACCTAGGACATACATGATCTGACATTCTCTAAAGCTCTTGTGCAGAGATGAGGTCTATCCTTACCTCTGGGAGCAAGAAAACACCGGTCCTTGATTTAGGGTATTAAAATAAACTTAGCAAAGAGCCCCTAAGCTTAGGCTAGATTTACCTAAATATTTTTAATGCTTAGGGTCGAGGTCCTGTGTTTTCTTCCCCCCCTAGCCTTAGTACTGCATTTTTTGTTTGGAACTTAACTATTTGCCTCTTCCCTCGACCCCACTCAATGACTTCCCGTAATAGTTGGCCAACAGGAGCACTCGCGATTTTATTTATTCAGTGGCCTCAGGCAATGCAGTCAGTATCCCAGGTTCTGAAATTGCGGGGGATTGCATACCAACTAAATCTAGTTTGTGGATCTACCTTGGCACTTTGGTGCGGATTTGAGGATCTGGACAACCTAATGAACGGAGCTCAGCTGGTCGCGCTGTTGAGCAAACTTGGACGTTGAATCCCGCATTTCCCGGCCTGTCTTTGAGGGGAACAAGAACTGAAATATATCCTTGGCTTCGACGACCAAGAAATCTAGCAAGAGGGATGAGTATACCTCTCATGCTTGGTAAGTCATCCTTGTACTTGCATCTAGATTGGCTGACCCGAATCAATGTAGCACAGAATGCCAGCGACGCCAGGTCAAAGTGAGTCTCACCTTCTCAATTGGTATAAACACTTTAGTGCTGATCTGTTGTCACAGTGTTCTGGACAATCACAATGCCACAACTGTTATTTTATATTTCTATTAAAGTATGTTTCTTTTATATAATTTTAATAATTATTTCCTAAAGCTTTGAAATATTACTATTCAGAACATAATAGGCTTCTTTATTTAAGCCTCTTATGACTTCCTCAATCTGATCTGCAATGTTGCCAAACGAACTGCGCCCATGACCTGCATAAGTATGGTACTGCATATGTTCTTTCCAGAACGGATCCTCTCTATCCATGCATTTTCCAAGGTCTTTCTAGGATGTCATTACAACAACATTGCCATAAGAACTTTCTAATCGAATAATATTTATAGCATAATCAGTCGAACACCCACCACATGACCATATACGACCGTCTAGGCTACTATCCAATCTTGACCTTGCTAGACAATTAATCCAGCAATCATCTTTGTGAGTCCATAGGCATTGCTGCAGGACTTTGCCTGGGAGATCAAAATCCTGTATTGACTTCTTACGAAATGACCACTGGCCTCGACGCCACTTGAACTCGTCATCTGGGCGGAAGAGGAAAGGGTAGAGGTCAGACCAGTCAACGTGCTCACAGACTGTCGATAGTTCGGGGCAGTCATGGAGAATCCAGCCTAAACTGCAAGCTCCCTCAAGGATTCCTGACACTTCACGACCGGTGCTTCGTCCAGGAAACAGTGTTCTTTCTGACTTAATCAAGATGTGATCCTCTTCTGAGTAATATATATTCTCCTTGCGCCGTATGTGCGGATCCTCCTCATCATTAACATAGAGTGTGATAAACTCGATCATGTCCTCTAGGTTGGCTGCAAAGTCTGACTGGTAGGTAGATTTATGTCGGAAACGGCTTAATCTCGATAAAGCTGCCATGATGTCAAAATGGATCTCTTTCGAAAGGAAAGGAGAGAAACTCTGTTTCTCAAGTTTGGGATCTTCGTAATGAATACAGGCTCGTCGTGCCTCCTTGGGAGTGAAATTACGGCTCTTTGGTGGCTCATGAAACTTTTGACAGATTTCGCAAAATATCTCAGAAAGCCACATGCCGTCAAGTTCGAGGCGGCGAAGAAATTCTGCACGATCAAATTGATTGAGCTTCAGAGCATTGCCGATAATGCTGTGTAGCCAGCTGGATGTAAAGGCAAGGCTTGCGCGGTCGACCGGATGTAGCGCTGTCGCTATTTTGATAACGAGTTCTATGGGAAGGGTTTCGAGCCCTATATTCGAAGGCTCTCCAGGGTCGGCGATGCTGTAGAGTGTGAGTTCTATATCATCACTTGCCGATTGAATGTCGTCAGTGGCAACATACCGCTTTTCTGAACCATCAAGTCTCAGCATCTTGAGGTGCTCTTGAATCTCCATAGTCGGTGCTGGATGAGATGCCATCCATAGACTGGCACATGCGTTTGGATTTGTGGCTGCCTTTCTGAAGGTGAATATTGTAGAGGGACTGCGAAACGTAGTATGAAGTAGATTTGAGAGGGTGACTTGGTGCACACTGTATGCAGCTGTCGTTCTTAAAGATTTCTGAGATGTACAAATGAAAAGAGCAACGAGAGCAGAAGTAGAAGTGGGGGAGATGAAGTACTGGAATCATGTATGATAAGGTTTATTGAGAAAAGTGTATAAAACTAATGTGGAGGTGGCTAAACTCCAGGCACCACAATAAAGTTAGCAAATCGGTCAAGACAGGATTTAAGTTACTGACATTATCATTTAGATTAAGAATTCTGTCAGAAGGAATGTGAACTCACCCCGGCGCGAGGCCAAGCACTGGGATGCCACACATCTGGTCAAGCGATGCCATGCAACGACGAATTGGCTAATAGCAGCTTTCGATACATTAAGAGCGTGAGCTGGACGATGAACCGCTTGTTATGCTCACCCTCTTCAGCTACGGCATGGATCCCATTGGCGCGTACAACGTGTTCGTCTACCAGGTTGAGGTCAAGTGGGAGGGAAAGAAGTTGCCCTTCCCTATCGAGCTGGATGACATGTTGGCAAGATGTACTGCAGTTGTCACATTCACCCAGCCCGGAAAGAAAATTGTGGATTTTTCCGTTCATCCATTGACGGCAGAGCTGGATGCCACTTTGACTATTGTCGAAAGCTCCGCAGTTGTTTTCTCGTCGCCGATAGCCCAATGGCACTATTGGATTCTGAGTCAATTACGGTCTCCGAAGAACGCTGCCAGGGTTAGGGAGGAATGTATGAGATGTGAGATCGACAAGGCGGTCAAGGGAATGTCCAAAGACGGCTCCGAGAGTGGATGGGCAACACGTTCAGCACATGAGTTTAAGCTAATTCGCGAAGAAGCCTCTGATAAGAAGGCCGAGAGACCGCCATCGTCGGTGTATCTATGACGAAGTATGCTTCACTAATATTATTGTGTCGACTGACAACTAACAAAGTTAAACAGCTGTTGGGGCTCATCATCGCAGGGCAAGATACAACGGATGCTACTCTTTCCAACAGGTCGCACGTAAGCGTGTGCCGCGGGAAATAGTGGTGGAAGGACTGCACGGCTTGTGCGACGCCATCTCCAGTTCGCATGGTTTCCGATATACGGAGCGCTGCCGTCTTTTGTAGCGGGTGCAAGCAGCGTCTCGATAGCGTTGGTGAGATTGTCGATGGCGAGCTCTTTGTGGCGAATTGGGAATGAGCCAGCGCCGGCTTTGGCTACCATTGATCCCTAGAACGGTTGGCTAAGTACTCGTTAATCATATTGCACTATGGGAGGCGGGCTAGTTGGGTGTGTGCTTACTCCCCGAAGAAAGGGATGATGAAGGTAGGGCAAGCGTTCAGCAGTCCACAAGCCCTTGTCCCAGCTCCGCCATGGTGTATTACACCCGCAACGTGTTTGAAAAGCCATTCTAGATTCAAAAAAAAAATACTTTAGTGCAGAATCTAGCCGCGTTGAAAAGCTGGTCGGTCAGCTTACCATGAGGGCAGTCGTCGATAAATATAGCGTTTTGGGCGCTGCGGCCTTCACCAAGTTTGGCCCATCCCTTAGAGATGATGGCGCGGGCGCCGGACCTTTGTAACGCCGCTAAAATCAGATAGGTCATCCTTGCTGAATCATCCATGGCAATACTTCCGAAGCCGATATAAATAGGTGGTGGCCCTGCCTGCAGGAATTGAGCGATATGATCGGGCGGACTGTATTGCGGTTCCTCCCGGAAAAAGAAGCCACACACATCTAGGACCAGTCTGTTAAGTAGCAAGTCCTGTATCTTGCAGATACAGAATGTCGTTGGAGGGGTCCCTAGGACTTACCGATATAAGGCAGCCAGTCTGAGGGCTTCAGTACCAAGGCAGGAGACCAGCAGTACGTATATGGCACCTGATGGGTGCTGAGAAGGCTGGGTGCGTTGGAAGACGACATGGGGTCCAAATTCAGTGTTTCTCTCCTGCAGTCATTGATGATGTCTCCGAGCCTGCGCCGTAGTTCAGTGAATAATCCTGGCCTATCCCTCTTGAGTAGAATACGTACCCTTGCCATGTCAGCGTCTCCACCATCCCATATGGCAAGTAGTTTGTAAGCTTCGGATCGAGATTTGACTGCTTGATATTCGCTAACGGATGCGGAAAGGCCCTGGTGGGACTATAAGGCATAGTGAACATAAGATGCAGTGGAATGCCTAAAGCTTCTGCTAGGTGGATATGCGCAAAGCTTGGAGGGTTTGCGATCGTAGCCTCAGCAATGAAAGGGACTCCTGAGATAGGATCGGGTTCGATACATGACAGCCAAAACTTGCCCAGCATCTCCTCGACCATATCCTGCTTGTAGCTGATGTCGCCAGCCGTAAGCGAAGATACAGAGGGGACAAGGCTTGGGTTCTTCACCATATACTTTATCCGCAGTATCAGAAAAGCCATAGTGGCAAAAGTCCCTAGATATAGGTGTCAGAGTTACTGCCATGAGATCCGAAGGGTCTTCGCCCGCGGGATAGAATTCGAGGTTGGACTGTCGCACAAAGTCGGCAAAGACATCGTGGATGGCAATGCGGACCCGATGCCCGTGCTTTTGTAGTTCTGTGCCGAGCGCAATAAAGGGCTGAACGTCGCCTGTGTGATAGGAGCAGAGCAGGTGATTAGCTAGACCAATGCAGATACGAATCTGAAGGGAACTTGGTGTTACCTCGGCTGCCAACAATTTGCAGCGCTATATTCAGTGCACAAGGCGCCCTTGCATCGATATGAGGTCGTACCGCGGCGTTGCTCGTGTAGGACTCAGGTGGCATCGCGTTTTGCAGGACATTTTGTAGAGAGCTTTTGACGTCAAACGTCAAGTCGATACGGGCCTCATCTTTTGAGCAGACAATAGCGTTAATGGTTGTGATCTATCGGCTTGAAGTTGTTGGGGGTTGGCCCTGACTAAGCGTTCACAGCTACTGTAGTATCAAGGTGAGTACCGTGGGCTTTGATGAAAGGGCGCTATCTTCGCCTAGGGTCCCCTGCCGCGCATTGTCTGTTGTGTTTACTGACATGGCGCAACCGTCGATGATCTTAGGGGAGTTTTCGGTGAGAGTGCGGACGGGGTAGGTAATGATGATATCTAATGATTTTTTGTTTTTGGGATGTAGCTAGCTTGTTGGAGGCGGCTCGGCGTTATCAATGGAGGGTACACTAACAACGGCTTTGGCCGTCGAGGCCTGACATTCCAGTAAAACAGACTGATCTAGGTATAGTAAGCACTGGCGATATAAGGATGAGACCTACGATCACGGTATTGGCCATTTTCCACAAACCCAATCGCTAATATAATTCTATCTAACAGCAAATAATATCCATCTAGGGCGTTCTGAAGAAACGTCGTCGACAGTGCTGGGGATGCTGGCGATCAGACACTATGGGCACCGAAAGGGATTAGTGCTAGCCAGCTGTGGGGCAGTTATACGAAATAAACGAAGTGTACGAGGCTGAACGAGGTACCGAGCCCAGAGCATCGATATGACTGGTGGTTCCCCCAAAAACCCGACCCACCGTTGATTTGCCAAACTACTTTTTGCCACCGAAGCCTTAGCAATACGATTGCTTTCAGTCTTCTCTTCGTTCTGAATCACTTCCTCAGTCAATTTTTCGTTCTTCATTATACGTCGCTTAGAGTTCAAGCAGCCAGCCCCGCCAACTGCTTACTCTTTTGTTTGTCTGGATCGGCTAGACTATCTCGGCATTTCCAGGTCGCACGTCATTGATCATGGGGCCGTCATCAACGAGACCTCGGGCACGGAGGCCACACCACAAGTCCAGGAATGGCTGCTTCACCTGCAGAAAACGCCGAGTCAAGGTAAGCGTGTCTCCGAATTCCTTTTTCCCCCTTGTCCGACCAAGGCTGAAACAAGGTTCTGCCCCTTGTCAGTGTAGCGAGGAACACCCGACATGCCGGTCATGCCTGAGCCGCAGAACCGTTTGTAAATACCCAGACGGAGTAGTCGAGTCTACTTCAACACCTGTATCTCTACCGCCGCTACCCTCCCTCGTAACTCCACCACTGGGCGTGTCAGCGTCACCCTCGGGATCAACGGGAACCCCGGCTCCAGCACTCCAGAATCTTGCCCATGTGACCAACCGAGCATTGGAGTTGGATCAATTACATCTGCTTCACCACTGGACAGTATACACAAGCGTTGATCTTTGCAGATGCCCTAAGTCACTGCACATATGGCAGGAGGTCCTTCCTCAAATTGGTTTCCGATATCCATTCGTCTTGCATGCGTTGCTGGGCCTCGCCGCTTTACACATTGCTTACACTTCTCCAACCGAGCGAACCCAGAGTTGGCTAGTTGGCATGTATCATCACAACGAGGCCTTGACCGGATTTCAGAGAGAAATTTCCACCGTCACAGAAGAGAACAGCGAAGCATTGTTTATCTGGTCCGTATGCAATGTCCTCTACATCTTTGCTACAACAAATCCCCTTCATCAGGGTACAGACGGAGGCCCGACCTCGTTGACATCGGCACAGAAGGAAAAGGTCCTAGGTGCAGAATGGATACCTATGATGCGCGGTTTGGAAGCTGTGCTGCAGCCTACCCATAATTACTTGCTATCTGGGCGAATGCAGGCCATAATGAGTACGGGGAACTGGGCTGAACTCGACCCAGAGCAAGAATGTCAGGACCCTGAAGATGTCCATTTCTGCCGCGCCCGTGAGTCTTGGAGCGACTCCGACCGTTCCAAGGTCTATGAAGAGGCGCTCCAAGTTCTCCGGAAATGTCGACTTTACTCGTCGCAGTTCCGCGAAATGGACTCTGAGACGAGGAGCAACTGGGGATATAACAAAGAGTGGTCTGCACCTCTGATGTTTATTCATTTTGCACCCGAATCGTATTTCTCACTCCTCCGGCAGAGACAGCCGCCAGCTCTGATCCTGTTTTCCTTGTTTGGAGCACTCCTGCATAAGATAAGGAATTACTGGTTCTTGGAGGGCTGGGGCAAAGCGGTAGTGGAGGTAATAGCAGATATCTTGGGGAGTTACTGGAGAGAATGGCTGGTATGGCCTTTACAGGTGATTCAAGAATAAGAATTAATTAGTTTAATGCTATCGACATACTCAGGATGCTACCCCAGAGAGGCAATGCCCCAAGAAGATTATTGGTATAATCGATGTATCATATGCCTCAAACAGGCTACCCAAAGCCTATCAATCTTGTGTGCCATGGAGCGGACGAGGATATGGCTAATATCACCGGCGACTACTACACTGAAAACAGCGCGAATGAATGGAGCGACATACTCGAGACTAGCAATACTAGAGCCGGCAGCCTAAATCACAATTACAGAACCGACGTTTCCATGTGATTGCAGTTGCGTAAGTGACTGACCAGTCTTATATAACGATTACTTCAACTCACCACGAATCATTCATCAGAGTACAGGGATCGCTCGGGGATTTAAAGAACATAAGGTTGTTTACTTGTCAAAAACCCCTGTACGGAACCTCCTCCATTTTGTTCTAGTCCTGATGAGGGCAAGACAAGGCATATTTCGAATACCGAGTTGCCTAAACGGGCCAAGGCTGACTGGGATCGGCAGAGCTGAAGCGCTCCATTTTACCCAAAGTACCGAATATTATGTCACTGCTGAAAAAGATAAGATCAATGTCAGCACAGCTAAACGAATATAAATAAATCTGACATCTGTCATCTTCCCCTCATCTCCATTCCTCATTTTCTCATACTATTACTAGCATTCAATTTCATCACCATGGCTCACCAACAAGGATACCCCCAGCACCAACAAGCGATGCAGCAACCAAGCAATGATAGAGGTGCTTTTCCAGGCGGTACCTACAGCATCGCTCACCGCGACACCAACGCCGTGCTCAATGTTGATCTCCAGCAAGGCGCCATGGTGCGCTCCAAGTCGGGCGCCATGATTCACATGTCTGGCTCTATCGAATTAGCCAGAAAGTCCAAGTTCTCTCTGGGAAAGCTCTTTACGGGTGGCAACTTGTATGAGTCGACGTACGCCGGCCCAGGTCGCGTTGCGCTTGGCCCGACGCTTTTTGGAGACATCATTACCCTGCACGTTGATGGTCAACAGTCTTGGACCATTGGCAAAGATGCTTTCCTCGCTTCTACTTCTGAGGTCACCAAGAAGAGAGAGACCCAGGGTATTGGCAAGGCGTTGTTCTCGGGAGAGGATCTCTTTGTCTTTCGTATTGAGGGTCAAGGCATTATGTGGCTGACGAGCTTTGGTGCTGTCGATCGACTAGATGTAAGATTTCCCAGGCATTTTACTAAAGGGCACTACTAATTATTGATGAATAGCTTCGACCTGGGGAAGATCACATTGTCGATAACGGTCATCTCGTCGCTTGGAGCTGCAAGTACTCCATCGAAAAGGCTGGCGGAGGAGCGATGACTGGAATGAAGACGGGCGAGGGTCTGGTCTGCCGTTTCACTGGCCCTGGATCGGTTTATGTACAGACGCGAAACATGGATGAGTTTCAGTCATTTATTAAGGCAACTGTTGGGGCTTAGATCTGTTCGACTTGTCGAAGCTGACGTTTCCTATGATCCCCTGTCCCTCTAGTATTTCTCATCTAAACCTATTAGATAGAAATGTGTCCATAACGTCTTTCCTGGCAGTGATGATGAAGGTGGTGTTGCGGACACAGTTTGATCTTCGCGTAGTTCTATTAAACACAGTTCTTCGTGGTTTTTAATTAACCCAGGGCTCAACTGGCTTTCACCAAAGTCATCTGAGCCTCTCTTAGTGATGATAGAAGCCAGTTCACTGTCTGCTAATAGAAAATTGTCCTTGACTTCCAGAATTATATCAGCTTCTCCAGTGCAAAATTAGGATAGGTAACTCACGAGGCGCGGACAAGAGTTCAAAAGATTCTGCAATATCGAGAACTGCTTGACTGTTATTCCGGAGCTTTGTGAAGAGAATGGTTTGCCAAGACCTAGCTTCTTGATGAGGATCAGCCTTGTTTGCTTGTTATCCTATACTTGTTAGGTGAGAAAGCCAGAATTGGCTAACTCTTTCTTAACGAGAGTGATACAGTTGAACATACTGCATCATAATATACTTCAGCAGTAACGGTAATGTAAGAACATTCTTTTTGGAATTACTATGTCAGGAAAATACATTTAAGAGCCCAGTTTAACCAACATACTAGAGCTGGCGCCAAATACCTAAGCAACAGTTACTTACTAGACCTCCTCCTTGACAATTTGATTTAAATTCGCCTAAAGCTTCTTTCCTCCATTAATCTTGTTGGTTCTCATATCCCTCTGGCTTCTCCATCCCTTGAGAATCAAAAAACTTTGATGTACCTAGTGGCTGTGTTAATGAAAACCTCCCAATCATGAGTCATTGCGAACTTACAAGAATAACCCTTCCAATCGTTATTGTCTTTTGGATTGCAGTGGCACCGAAGTTCGAGTCTTTTCTTAGAATCGGTTGGACAGTGAGTAAAGGGGTTGTGCCAATACGCGATGTCATCAAAGAAATGAATCTCGGACTTATCAAGCATGAGCCCGGCTGCGATTGAGTGAATCGGAGCGTCACCCCATCTCTCATAGAAAAAGCCGCCGGCTTGATCGAGATGGTTAAAGTAGTCTAGATATTTTTGACTTCTGAAAAAGTTCAAGTCGCCAATCTCAAAATTTGACCACTAGATTCGAAATGTCAGTCTTGTCACTCGCCGCTGTATTAGTATTATGCGATGACGTACAAAGTGACACTTGTTATACGTTGCCCCATTATCATCACTCAAAAAGTCCATTGAGTTATGTGGGCTTAGATGATCAGGATTGTTCTTGAAGAATTCCTTGGTGGTGTCCCAAAGGGTAGGGATCGTCTCGATATACTCAGGAAGACTCAACACGAAGCTGTACTTTTTCTTCGTTTCCATCATATATCTGAAAGGGTCGTAATCGAGATCGCAATAGAGGTTGATATCTGGCTCCACCCGCCAGTAGTAATCATAGTTCATCATGAGGGGTTGCCGAAAAAAGAAACCCGATTCAAATCTGCACATATGGCGGTAGCTCACAGAGTCTCCATAGATGATTTGCCTCTGGGCCATATCCTCTCTGATTTTCTTTGCTTTATCCTGGTCAATCCAATCCGGAAATGACCAGTTCTCTGGCGGGATCAAGCCGTAATAGGTTTTGCCTGATACAAGGGCGCTGGTTACTCGTTTAAAAGTCGCATCGAATGGCTTCTCATTTAAGAACACCCAGTCATATCCGAAGTTTCTATTGAAGCGATCTTCAACTTGGCGGATTGACTTGGCTATGTTCCATACATCGCTGTTCCGCGCAAGGGTGACAAATGTAGCGTTCACGCGTAAAGAGTGAAACGGCGGCCGTTTTGGTGTTTGCTTTGACAAACCATTGTCTGTCTCTCCGTGAGATGCGACGGACGACTCAGCACGACAGTTCCGAGATCTGAAGTCGAAGGCATTACACTGAGAGTCTGAGAATACGTTCGCGGGGCTTAGATATACTAGTAATCCCAGTACCTACATATGGTGTTAGGCGTCTGAGCTACAATCTCGACCGGGTACTAATGAGGGCTTACCAGTAATATGAGGACAATTAGTCTTAAATATAGCCTGGATCTTTTGACAGACATCGGCGGAGGTCCAAAGCGCATTTTAAACTGGCTGGTATGGTGTCATAACCTACTTGAAGAAGTATTAAAGAAAGTCAAGAATCAGACAAATAAGAGAGAAAAACACAGAAACCAGTACACTAAGAAAATCAACTGACAATGGACAGTATAAGAAGGGGACTTTGTCCAGTACTTAATACAGGTAGCATATTGAATTATAGTATATCTGTTTGCAGGGAATTTAGGTTTGCTTTTACTCCCTGACACTCAAGGGCAATATTTATTTTAGTATGCCTAAATTCCAAACCTAATTTTGACCTTGCCACTTAGCCTTTTACCCAGGAACAAACCTACTAGTATAACCTCGATTTAGATTAGCTTATCCCTTAAAAGATTTAAAAGTTCAACAGTAGTACCACCAATTCCACATAATTTATAAGGTTTACCTATTCTGCTACCCCTGGCGCATATCTTAGCTCTCAAGGGATAAAACAAGTTTTTTACATCCCTGGAGTGGCGACACTTTACGACGTTGATAGACGAGCAACAATCAATGCTTCTGTGTCCAAGCATTTAAGACTCCCCATTGCCCCTTTGACCCGATGTCTTTTTACGAAACGGACCTTGCATAGTAGCAGCGAGTTTGAAAATGATACCGGGGAAAGTTGACTCTATCGTCGAGACGATATCTTCTTTGTGGCTGATATTGGGGGTTTGTCATAAGAGGTAAATGACACTGAAGGGATATACGGTAGATTGGGGCAGTCAAGTGCTATCACTGTAGGGCATCTACTAAGCAGAATATTAATTGCAGTCAATATATCCCCTTGAAACGCCGGCTGGGCCTTGATCGATGAGAAGAACGCTGAATCCCAAGTTTGTAACCCCCAAGGACAATTTTGGGTTTCCTCAACCAGGGCTTGAGAGACATTGCAAATTTGTCCTCAAGACCGTAGTCAAGATAAATTCACATCAAACTGTAGCTATTGAACTTAATGGTCTTGTATACTCTAGTCGACTCCTCGTATATTTGATGCTGTAGACAATTATCCTCAAAGTCTCGGCAATAATTGTAAACCAACCGCCTACGGACCCGAAACTCCGCTGGGACGGACGTGGAGCCGGACCAATTTTAAGATTAGCGTGCTTGTCTCGGGGAGATAGTTGCTCCGGAAGCAGGAGATCAGAGGTCGATTCGGCAGTGGCTTGAACCTAAAATAGTATAGAGAGCCGATTACTCAACAATACCGTCATAAAACCCGGCGGATTGATAAATGCAGTTTTCTTTCAACTCTAATAAATAGGTTAAATCTAGTATATAAATCCTCTGTTCTAGCAATCAGTAATATTGATATCTACTTTTTTTTTTATCCTGAATTGTTATCGTCATGGCTACCATGAAAGCTCTCGTCTCCGGCCGGAGCATCGTCACACGACTCATCAACGCCACGCGCACCAAAGCCATCGGCGGTCAAGGCGGCCGTGTCCAAGACGATATACCCATCCCCAGCATCTCCTCCAACGAAATCCTCGTCAAAGTCAAAGCTGTAGCCCTCAACCCAACCGACTTCAAACATCTCGACATTATCTCTCCCCCCAACTCGATCATCGGATGTGATTACGCAGGTGTCGTTTATAAAGTGGGTGATTCTGCCAAAGATAAATGGAAAATTGGCGATCGTGTTGCTGGCGCTGTTCATGGGGGGTTGTATCCTGACAAGGGCGCTTTTGCCGAGTATTTGAAGATCGACGCAGATCTGGCTTTTAAAGTCCCTGAACACATCAGCGATACTGAGGCGACTACATATGGAGTCTCGGCTGTGACGGCCATGCTGGTCCTCAACGTCCATCACGGTCTTCCCTTCATCAGTACCAAGCCTGCTACTCCCACGAATGAAGCTATCTTCATTTACGCCGGATCAACAAGTGCAGGTCTATACCATATCCAACTCGCAAAAGCAGCTGGATACACCGTCGTCACGACTGCCTCGCCCCGTTCATCCCAGCTGGTGAAACAATACGGTGCCGATGCTGTCTTCGACTACAATTCACCCTCCGTCGCAGAAGATATCATCAAAGAGTTTCCCAAAATCACAAAAGCGGTGGATTGCTTCTCCGAGGGCAAGTCAACATCCATCTGCGCCGCTGTACTCAAACCCAGTGGCGGCAAGGTAGTTACACTGCTGCCAAATGGTAAATCCAGTACTCCTGGCGTGACCTATGATCTTGTCATGTCGTATACGGCTATGGGGCATGCCTTTCAATGGTTACCGCCAATTGGACCCAAGTTTGAAGCTAGGCCACAAGATCGAGCGGCTCTTGTTCGCTTTTATGAGACTCTACCACAAATTACACATATCTTGAAACCTATTCCGACTATTGAGTTGAAGAGTGGCTTTGATGGTATATTTGAGGGGTTGGATAAATTGAGGGCAGGTCAGGTAGCGGGAGGCAAGCAGGTTGTCCGGTTTAACGCATGAGAGTAACAGACCATTGCTTTAAGCTGTAATAATTATTTAAGGTAGATAACTTGTTTGGGGATAACCTCCCTTCAGTGCATTTCTCTTAACATTTGAGTGCCTGGGCAGACCGTCGTTATCAGCCATTCGTCTCCAAAGTCGAAATCGACAGGCGCATTGCCTCCGCCCCTCTTCTCATCCTCCAGCGATTACTGATCTCCACGAGCTCTTCACAGCCGTCCACTGCCCATGACCACTTTGTCAGAAAACCAGGTGTTGCCTCCCAACTCTGCATGTCATACGGTTCACCCCAAATTATAAGTCCATTGCGTCCGGCCGTAAGTTCGTCCGTATCTACATAGTTCTCCAAGGCCAAGCCTCGCGGTTGTTCGGTGCTGGCAGAGAAGCTAAACGGCGTTCCTCGCTGCCAAGGCGCAGCGGTATAGCTCATGAGATCACCAACTAAATCCCGCCACAATTCGAAATTGTCAAACCGGCCTTCGCGTCGTATAAGATTGTCGCGGAGGCGGGCGAACGGCATAATGTTGATCCAGGGGAAATGATACTGAGATAGCTGCAGTGTAGTAGGGGCGAGAGAAGAAGGAATATTGGGGTTTGGGGGGTAGCGGGTTGTATCGTCTAGGCAGGGGCCAAAGACGGGACAGGTTGTTGGGTCTAGTGATATTGTGTTGATGGTACGTTTGATGGAGATGAAGGCGCGGTAGACGTTGAATTGGATAAGATGGAGGAGCTGGTCGGATGGGAGGGGGAAGTTGACGTTGATGGGCTTGGGGGTTGAGTGTATGGTCATTATTTGATCGGGTCGATCTGTATGTGATGGTGGCTGAACAGCTGGAGTATTCACAGCAGTGAAGGGAGGTGTACAAGGCGGGTGATAGTTTCTAGACACGGCTGTTGAGTCTGCTTCGTTGTCTTGAGGATAGTCATCATCAACCTCGTCAACACGCCAACGCCTGACCTCAAATGAAATGGATATCTGGTCTATCTCAAAGTCTTTACCCTTGATCCGTTGTCCTAGACACATTAATAAGCACCTCCAGTCAACTGACCAGGGAACAAACTCACGACGGGCTCTCTGGTTCTTCCGATTCTGCAGCTTCCTTCGCAGTTTATTCGCCTCGGCAATTGCGGAGTAACTCTCCATATTCATGTGGCGTGTATTATTGATTTTGAGATGTAGTAAGGACAAGATGAAATTGACGGCCGAGTTCCTTCGGCGAGTTGAGAAATGCTCCGCGCTAATGGCGCAAGCCGATGGTCAAGGCCCGCAAGCTAAACTCGATGAGGATAAACTGTCATCAGCCCCACCTGTACTCCGTTCTCCCTGGAAAGTAAGTGGGATGGGCTAGACTCGAAAAGGCAGGAATGTCATCAGCCAGGTACACCAGCTCACCCTAGAGTTTAATAATGAATAATCGCGATCTATGTTTCTTTCTTTGACTTTATGTTCACTACACGGTGATAATGCTGTGGATATTACTTTAAGTCCATATGGAGATGATTTGTAAGTTGTTCTTCGTGATGTAGTGCTCCTCAATGATAATCCACAATGAAAAGTATAAGCATTGTTAGACTGAGGGTACAAATATAAAGGGCAGAGTTCAGCATCACTCCTGGACTCTCCATCAATCACAATCATTTCTCGACAATCCGAAACTGCAACAAGCTTTCCAATTCTCTTCTCTTAAATCTACAGCCAATCATGTCTCGTTATACCGCCTCCCACGCCACCACCAAAGGCCCAGGCGACGCTCGCCCAACAGCTCTCCAGATCATCAAAGACGAAGGTGTCGAGGAAAAACGCCAGGGCCAAGTCTTCGTCATCACCGGCACCTCCTCTGGCATCGGTATCGAAACCGTCCGCGCCATCGCCGCTACTGGGGCGACTCTATACCTCACAGCCCGAGACCTCGACAAGGCCAAGACTGCACTTGATGGCATCTTCGACTCTTCCCGTATGGAACTGTTCCAGATGGATCAGGGGTCTCTTGAGTCTGTCCGCGCTGCTGCTGCTGCTATTCTGAAGAAGGCACCCAAAATCCACTGCCTTATTGCCAATGCTGGTATCATGGCTATCCCTGACCTTCGCTTTACGGCTGATGGCCATGAACTCCAGTTTGGCACCAATCACCTGTCTCACTTCTTCCTCTTCCAGCTTCTCAAGCCGGCCCTTCTTGCTGCTGCCTCGCCCGACCTCCCCTCCCGCGTTGTGGTTCTTTCGTCTTCCGGCCATAACATCCATGGTATCAACGACTCTGATAACTACGCCTTTGAGCACGGAAACTACGACCCCAACGTCGCTTACGCCCAGTCCAAAACAGCAAATATCTACATGGCCAGTGAGATTGAGCGCCGCTATGGCGCACAGGACCTACACGCCACTAGTGTCCACCCAGGTATCATTTCCACAGGGCTTACGAGACACATGCCCCCCGACGCCTTCAAGGGTATGGAGCATATTTATCCTGTGATGAAGAGTGTTGAGCAAGGAGCTGCAACTACGGTTTGGGCAGCTGTTGGTGAAGCTTGGAAGCATGATGGTGGCAAGTACCTTGTCGACTGCGATGTTGCTAAGCCGGCGGTTGATGGGGACGACAAGATGATTGGGCCCAGTTATGCCCCGCACGCTTATGATGTTGAGAAGGCGAAGCGACTGTGGAAGGACTCGAACAAGCTGGTAGGATTGGAGGATGAGGAGTAGTTAATGGCAGGCCGCATGTTCTCCTGTGACGCCCTGGGTCCAAGAGTTATTATGATGGTTTTGACCGATCTACGAAGGAGGAAGAAGGTCGTGAGGGAGGTGATAGACATTAGATAGCTTACTTAAGAAAGAATTGACCATTGCACAATCACATGTTTATTTCATGTACACTGGCTTTAATTTGATTCATCAACACAGCTATAAACCTGGTTTGGAAGAAGGTGCGACCGTTACATTGATATTCTATATAAGGATGTAACAATGTCTATTTCGGACCTATGGAGTCAGGTACTTAAATGGATCATTACATCTAGAGCTTAAGCCCCATTTCTCAAGCAGCTTCTCATTACCAGCCCACTCCTTCAACACCTCAAAGCCTTCGTAACTGACCAATATCATAATCCCCAATTCATCAAGGTCATTCAAACGAGCCCCCTTGATACTCTCACGAAACCTCGACATCTCTAATCTCAGCCAAGTCTTTTGCTCTCTGGCTTGTTGCCACTCCGCCACCGACCCTGCGTTCCATATGGCTGCGCGGCCTGTGAAGCCCAGCTCCGCCAGCCTCGTACTCTGTTGGTACCAGCCGAATTTGAGAAAAGTGTAAATGCTCTCGACAAGATCTGCAAAGATCATTGTGCGTTGGATGCTCTCTGTTCGGACCCAGTCTTTCCAGAGCTGATGAAATTTTGAATTGCTAGAGGTAGTTTCTTGCGCCAGTGCTTGCAAGATATCAATCCATCTAGCTATTGACTTGGCGTCCTGCTCAGCCTGATCTTGTAGTGAATTATCATCCGAGAATAGCCGTATGCACTGGTACACAAGCATGGCCTGGATAGAGGGTAGGAGGTCAAGACTCATGGTCGATTGAGAGCTCAGAGGACCCAAAGCAAGTGCTGTGTCTGTCGCCTGTATAAGTAGTTCTGCTCGCCGTGAAATCTCCGATGCCACAAGAGATGCATTCGCTGAGTTGCGCGCTGTGTAAAGGGAACAAGCAGCGAAAGCATCTCGTAGTGCAGTGGAGTTGCTCGTTTGAGAGCAGTGGATAAATGATGTCTGTCCCGATTCTGCAAAAGCCTTGACCTGATGGACTATTCGGCTCGCTTCATACTCTGCACGCTCCTTTAAAGTGTTGTTTGTGTACACAGGTCTGTTCTGGGACCCCTGCGATGGCACTAAGGAAGTACCAATGGTATTGTCCTTGTAGGGCATCTTCAAATTTGGAGACGGGTGGCGAGGAAAAGGGTCCGGGGTGAATAATGATATTGTTCTTCCTCGGCCGGTGATCTCATCTATGAGTGGCACCAGAGGAGGGGGAATGGTAATGGGAGTTGGGAACAGCGAAATATCATGGCCGACTTCAGGCGTGAATGAGTCACAATTGGGCTGAGGGGGTCCGGTAGTGTCGGCTTGATCATTCCAAACAATTACATCAGATCCTCTTAACGTCTGCTGTCCGTCTTCAGGTGACATCCAAGCATAGAAACAAGTAGCTCTTCTCGCGACACAGCGTCCACACTGCGGAAATCCGAGGTCGCACCGCCTTTTACCCCGGACACAGGCCGAGCACGACTTTTGTCTTGACGATACCATATCTGCGAGTCGTGTGTTCAGTGGTCAAAGAATTGTGCCGCAGATACTCTAGCGGCTGGGAAGATAAGTCGGTCAGCGCCGAGCCCGATCATTCCGGGCCTGTTTGACTAAGATGCGGAGTTCCGCACGCTAGGCTCAAACCTTGTGTGGATCCACTCCCGATTTACACAGACATATCGAAGCCGATGATTTAAGAAATGGGTATAAATAACTGCTGAAGAAGCCTTCAAGCCATCTTTTTCTTTTGCATCTCACAGCGCTTTTCAAACTTGCAAAACACTTACATACCAGATATTCATCCGCCATGGCCAACAACCTTGAGCCCACCCTCCCCGTTTCTGCCCTGGGCAGCTGGATGGAAGATCTCTACGCCCGAATCTTCGCTCAACCAGACGATGAAGTCTCAGCAAGTACCATCAAAGAGTGTATTTCAGAAGATTTCACAGCCAGGTAATTAAATGTCTAAAACAAGTGTCACCCGAGTGAAACTAATCGTGTGACCTAGGATCAACCATGACCACTACACGCGACAGTCATTCCACGATATCATCATGAAGTTCCGTGTCGATAACAAGACGACTATTCACGAAACAAAGGAGCTTCAATGCTGGGATGCACCCGATGGCTCAGGTGCTGGCTGCGTCTCCCAGTATCTTCGCTTTACCGACTCTAATAAGGAGACTGGCGTTGGTAGCATGTCTTCTACGTTGCTGATTGCTAGCATCAAGGTGGTTGATGGAAGGAAGATGCTGGTTGAACTGACTGAGGTGATGAAGGCAGCTGCTTAGGCCTTTTAGTGGATAGTTGGCTGAGGTCAGCGCTATTTTACCCACTATGATACATAGATTGGGATCACCATAGACTACTAAGCTATCAAATATTTGCTTTAGAACTTCGCATTGGCAAGTCTACTGGATAAATACCAGAAACCTTTCAAAGTCTTGCCCGAGTCGCTACCGTGCCGCCTTTCAGCTCCTGCGCTCTCCATCAACCAACACATCTATCCCAACACTGCTCTGGCTCGAAACTCCTAGCCCAATAATATCCCCGACGCCCATTTCCTCATCCTCTCCGTAGCATCACCTACCCGTTCTACTTGGTTCTCAATCAGTATAAAGTCATGACACTCACGCTCACCAACTTCAAACACTACAGGAATCGACCGGCATTTCTCTTGAGCAGCCTTCCCAAATTCAACGACCGCATCACAGAAAACCTCGCATCCACCAACAGTGACGTAGAGCGCTTTCGTTATCGTTGGGAGATCACTTAGCCATGATAAATCTCCATCCATGGCGAGGGCTGGGTGAGCTTCGTTGACTTTTGGCTTGAGGTCGGCGCTGCTAAATGAGTGTATGGAGGTTCGCTCGAGTAAGCCGACAGAGAGCATGTCGACGTTGCCATAGTCTTTGAACGAGGATGTGTCTGTCCGATCGCTGAGCCAAGGAGAGACCAAGAACATTCCTGCTAGTGGACTCTGAAGCTTTACTTCTGGGACCGTTGGATTGGGATGCAAGAGGTGATAAGCCAGCTGAGCTGTCAAATTCCCTCCGGCCGAGTCACCGCCGACTATCAGATCACGTGGATTTACGCCGCTCTGGAGCAGATGATTGAGAGCGGCGGACGCTTGGCGAAGCTGATCCGGATATTTCCCACCAGGCGCCAACGTATACTGCAGCACCGCAACAGCGACCTCCTGACTCGCACCAGGTCCACCATTCACATATGCCTCCCAGCACCAAGTCAAGTGCCCCGGCAGAGGGGGCGCGACGTATCCGCCACCATGCAAGAAGAGGACGAATTTAGATGCCTTCTTGCGATTTCCAATCCACATTATAGATGCATCAGTTCCGGCGAGTGACTCCATGTCGATGTTTAGTTGAGTGTGATGGCCCTGATCTCGCTGCTTCTTGATCCAGGCTGTGTAGACGTCTATCGTTGGCGTGCAGAGGAATTGGATCTGGCGTGGGTTGAAGTTACCGAGGAGGATGCGTCCGACCATGCAGCTGAACCAGAGATGTAATGCGATTTTGTGTTTGATGGCAAGGGGTAGGCCTCGGATGAGAATGCCCACGATTGTGCCGGGTACTTCAGATTGTGAGTCTATGAGGCTAATGACACTGTGATGTGAAGTGATAACTTACCTAGGAGTATTCGTACCGCAAGGCCCAGTTTCTCAAAGAGAGACAGTGTTGGGATAGTAGTTGACTTCATCGCTGCTTGGAATCTTGGTCTCCAATAGTGTAGAAATCCACAGGTCGGACATATAGGTGAAAGAATTGTGGACTTACAGAGCCTTGGCTTAATATACTCCATCGGTATATAATCAGCCACAGAGAGTCAAGTGATACAAATAGAAAACCCTCCTCGGCTTGGGAGGGCGGCAATTGTCTACGGCAAGAAATAGAGTTTACGCTAGTTTAAGCTTGGTGAGATACAGTATAGTTAGGATCCCCAGACTGAAGCTACCTTCTTGCTGTGTGGGGTAAAGGAGATCTCGTGGTACTCCTACCGAGGTACCATACTCGCCAATCCTCTCCTGTAGCAAGGGGCAGATCTCATGATGTCATATTTCAGACGGACTCTGAGTTAATATAGCACGTCTCTGGCATCTTAAATTCTTTGGCCAGTTTAAACAAGCACCCACGACTTAACACGACTAGCTCGCGACAGAACATGCTTGCGCCGATGCAGCCGGAAACTAACCGAGACTTCTAACGCACAAATCGGTTTTGTGTCACACCAGAACGAATTTAGACAATATGCGTCACGTGCCAACGCCTTTTCAACCTGAGTTGTATTACTCTTGGACTAGCCTTATCTGCACAAACTGCACTTTACAATGGCATTTGTTTTAGCATCCATTTCCCCCGTATCTCGTGGATGCTTTAATGAAGTCAACTAGAACCACCTCTCGTCCAAGGAATCGCGTGACCCAGATACTGATATAGATACTACAGTTGCTTTGCTATCCTACGCTGTTTTGTTTGTGTAATCCAGGCGAGAGAGAGAGACAACTTAAATCAGCAGACAGAACCTAGAGAGAACAAAATGAGACCAGCCACTTCATAAGAGAAGACACTTTGTACAATTCAGCTTATCGGTTGTATTTCCAAGCTAACTGTTTAGAACCTAACACCAACAAGCTACAAAGTTCTCATCCGCCACGAACCGCCTGATGCCTCACCGTTAAACTAAGGCTGTTCAATAATCTCCATGTTCCATCAATGGTCACCACGTGGGTAGATTCCCGTCTTATATCCGTTGACATGCGTTAAGCCACGCGAGAATCCAGGTCCATGACTCGTACAGGCTCTAGACCCATCATAGCAATTTACCGGAAGTTTCCACTGCCGTTGCATCGAGACAGAGGAATACCGCTCTGTCTCTTGATACACATGGTAATAGCACCAGCAACCCACTTAACTCCCTCATAAGACCCCTCCTCATGCGAATCAGCCATCCACGTACCAGTCTGCGACATAGACCCAACACATCCTCTGAACTGACGTCCATAACGACGGTTAGTCCAAGGTCGAGTAATAACAACACCGGTCTCGCCAGACTGCACGGTGCCGCGGACGGTGACGGTGGCTTGAGTAGTCCAAGTGCGAGAGTAGTCAACGCCAAAGCTGACGCCGAGACGGTCCTTGACGGCTTTGAGATCGAGACCTCCGCTGACGGAAACGGAGTTGGCGATGCTGAAGGATGATGCGACACTGACGTCGATGCCGTTCTTGCCGGCGCCGATGACGACGGGGGACATTTGCACGTCCCAGTCGACAAAGCGCTGAGTGCGGTCTGTCACGTACGAGGTTGTGCCGCTACAGGACTGACGCTCCTCGAGGTCACGGGGTGCAACGACCTTGGAGCCGGCTTCGAGCCAGTCTTGGTCAATTTCAGGAGTGATGGGGGAAATACCCTCTGACTCGAGAAGTTTCTCATAGACGCTGACATGAACAACTTCCACTGAGAGTACGTTAACTTGTGATGAGCTGAAGATTGGGAAGGTGACTTACTGCGGCCTTCGCCGTAGAGGATGACTTCATCTTGCTGGAGGATGTGATCGGGGGACCAGAGGGTGGAGTTGAGATCGCGCTCTGTCATGAAGGGAGCAGCACTGGCGATAGCGGCCAGGCTGAGAAGGATGACCTTGGGGGCAATCATCCTCGAAGAGTACAGAGGGGGGAGTATAGAGATAGTTTATTAAGATGTTGGAAAAGAGGGTGTTGGCGGATGAGAAAGAGTCATTGTTGTCAAGAGAAGCCCAGCCCTTTATACCCAAGTATGACAGACCAGAAACTTAAAAGCTCAAGGTATATGGCTCTATCAACACCGTTGAGAATTCACTCATCACGACAGCATCGGCAGTTGCTTTCTCACCCGATTTCGGGCGCCCCCTCGCAAGTTGCCGGGCGTGCTAAGCTTGAAGCTATTTGCGTAGCTAGAAAGAAGTTCCGTTGACAAAAGTTCAATGTATCGATGATTATTGGGTTCATCTAATCTAGGTTTTGCCAAGACCCTTACCTCTCGTGTATCGGGAAGGTGACCAGCTAGTTGATGGGTCCAAATGACACTGACCATCACAACAACAAGGTTGATTTAGGCGTCTGATTCATGGATTAATTGATCTCTGGTCAAGTAAATTTCAGACCCATTGCTATAACGACTTTACTTATCGTGTTTTCGCTCATGGACCTCTTGTTGCAATATCACTCCTGTGCCTCGTGGGACACCGATAGGAATTGGATAGATGATCTATCCTGAATATGAGTCGTATGGCATGACTCTAGCACGAAACTGGCAGGTCAAGCCTGGTGGGAAATTATAGCTTCAGACAACAGTCGGACGATGACTACGCCCTGTGTCAACATGAAGGAGTTGGATATTCCGTCTTCGGAGTCGTCCCTGAGATTTAGCCGTGATGCTGAACATATAAACACCCAAGATCCTATCGTTAAAGTCTAGATCATCCAGTATCACATTCTTCTCTCCCTTCTTCCCATTTCAAATCTTCATTATCCCTATCTTTATCATCACAAGTCACAATGCAGTTCCTCAGCATCTCTTCTCTCCTAGCTCTTGCGACTCTGTATGACCCCAACCTCATTAACCATCTCGCCACTAACAACCTCTCAACAGTGCTTCTGCAAAGCTTCACAACCAAGCTGTCTGCGTCAGCAACCGGAACTACAGCCCCATCGGAGGAACGGCATGGAGCGTCAGCTACAACTGGAAAGTGAACTATGAAATTCTTCCCGACGCCACCAACTGCGCCTGCGCCTACTACAGGAACCGCAACACTGGCAACAAGCAGTGGGACAAGTGCCCTGACTGTCGTTTCGTGGGTTACCCCAGATGCAATATCTCTGAACGAGGCGCTAACATGGAGCAGGATGGTCTTGTCTGTGGGTCCAAGGGCTGGCATATTGGCGGTGACGAGGTGAGTACCGTAGCATATTATCCCCAGTCCCTGTTACTGGGTTGTTTGAGTTTTTGGCTGACGATGAATCTCAGTTTACCTACTACTGTGAGAAGAAGTGTGGAGCGCAGGGAGCAGAGGCGAACTAGTACGGAACAGCCTTGCCGTGAGTCCCATCAAAAGGACCCTGAAGGACAAGCAGGACATGAGTAGAAGTTGTGATAGGTCAATACCAAACAAGAAATTCGTATTCAACGTCGGAACACGGCATTTGTGTCAGCTCGGCCTTTACCGCTCACCCTGGTGCTGGAGGGTTAGATGCAGGGGTCCCGTAGTTTGACAGATGAGACATGACTCGCACTGATCATCACTGGGGACATATTCATAGATAAACAAATAGGGAACGGCTCGTGATGCATTAGCGCTCCCTGGTTATTTGCGACGAGTCATCGCCAGTATTTCCACGAATAGCGTTTGAAGAATGGTGGTTTAAACTTTGCAGGGCATTTTGCGCGCATTCATGGTATGGTCAGTGCTGATTGGCTCATCGTGGCGTTGAGATGAACAGACTTCCAGATTCGAAGTTTCGTGCATTTCGCACAAACCTTGCTAGTTGAATGCCATCAAGCTTATCAGACTCATGCTTCTTTGACTAGGGACCTGGTCCCTGTTCTCAATGGCATGTTGACGGCCCACGTGCTTGAGCCGAACCCTGATGTCAAGCCCTTTTTTGTTGACCCACCAGAGCCTTGATGGTCATGGCAGTGGATAAATGGATACCCAGCGCAAGTTGCTCTTTTCCACCCTTTGTTGAGCTGCGGGAATAAATAACTAACTCAAGAACCCTTTGATATACGTATTGGCGAAATGAGTATATGTCGATCAATCTGGTAACAATGGGGTTGCAACTGGTTACCTGGTCCGCGGAACGAATTCCTCGATTCAATATGTGTGACGTGTGCTAGTTGACAAAGCCACTACAAAATTGTCTCTCCACCAATTTATGCTGATCAAGCTTGATGTGGGTGTAATTTCGCAAGTGGAGAATTATATGACAATTTCCGCCATCGAATTTGACTTCTGTTCCTGGAGCCTTGGAATAGTTGCATCAACAAGCAGAAAATAATCAGCTGTCGAGCTCTCTAAGCGACTCTTTCCACTGCCCCAATTTTGAGGCTATACCATGCTGCGACTACTCAAAGCATGGGTCATAGCTGAAAGCCAATATATCCAAGTTGGGTGAACGAGCAGGACAAGTACGTCGGGCACGAAGGAGACGCAAAGGACAGTATCAAAAGAGTCTGGCACAGCAGAGACGAAACTAGAGCCTCACTGAGAGGCGCAATTTCAATCACCACCCGAAATACTCATAGTTTGGCAGTCAGCGCTGTAAGCACTCTCTGTTCGCGGATAACAAATCATCTTACCCTGCAGTGTCTGCACACACTGGGGGTTCCGGAATCCTTGTGCAATATGCCGCCTAAAGTTTGTTTGTGAGAGTGTTCTGAGACCTGGCATCTGCTTCTTGCATCAAGCATCTTAGCTCGCGCTTATGCGGGTTGGAAGTCTGTGCCATGATGTCATGCGCTCTCTATGTCACGAATACTCATCCAAACGAGAATTCTGCTTGTCTCAACAGACTACAAGAAAGCAGACGCAAAAGATACGTAAAAATTCCATAAAAGGCGGATCTGATTTTTTATCATCGGTAGAAGTAAAGTCAGACCGTCAAGGATATGTCCGCTTGATCGATACTTGAAGCTTATGACATCTCAACCAGGCATATCAAGCCAAGGCACTGGAAGTTTCGGATTAACTTCAGCCATTGCACAGCCCCAGTCAAGATTGCCATCACATAATTTATCAATCTCACAACGGTGGCAAAGATAGAGTTCACTTGACATCGACATCTCAGAGTGTATTTATATCCCAGTCTTATCCGACAACACCAACAGGCATCCATCATCGCATCTCGCCACGCGACATTCCATCACCCCGAGCGCACTGTAGGAAAATACTTTGTTTGCGCGAATAAACAAACACAACTTATTATATATCTAGTTCTTTGAAACAAACTCTGCATCCTGCCTAGAGATGAGTGCGTCACATCTTCTCTATAAAAGCAGAGTTTTCTCCCTCCTCCCAAACTCCTCTACCAAAGAAAAATTCATCAACGAGAATCCAGCAAAAAAAAAAATCCATCCACGGATTCTCGTTGGAAATGTCCTCGCAGCCAAGCTCAAGCAAGGAGGCAATGGCCAACTACCCACGGCCGCCTCCTCGACCCCCAGAGAAACCGAAACGCGATCTCCAAAGCCGAAAGGTCATCTTCTTCACGCTCGACACCCTCTTCAACCGTAACTATGCGATCGAGTGCGCTCTGGAGAGATGCAGACAGGTCAACCCAGACCTTGCAAGCAAAACCTTGGAAGAACTGAAGCGAGGCTATCGCGATGCCATGGCTGAGGCGTATCGACGGCTCATTCACACTCGGCTTCACGGGTCAGGTCCCGCGGTTTTTCCTCCGAACAGTACTCCTCAGGTTTTGAATGATAAAGTCGGCATGATGTTCCAGCAGCTCAACCTCAACCCGCCATCGGCGAGTGAACGCAAACGGATCGGGGGTGAGTTCGGCGCTGCATTCAACCGCAACCGATTTGAGACTCACGGCGCTTCTCGCACTCTGCTACGGTTGCAGCATTTGGAGTATACCATCGTTGTCGTCGATGAAGCTCTTGACTGGGATGTTGTGAAGGATCTCAACTTTTCGCAGTATATCGATGACAAGATCATTTCAGAAGAACTCGTGGTGCGCAAGCCTGATCCTCGCGTATTTCAGAAGGCGTTGAATGCATACAGTATACCTCCGAACAATTGTATCATCGTTGGGTGTTCGATAGAGGAGGACGTAGTCGGTATCCTTAATGCTGGCGCAGACGCAATCTTGTACATGCCAGGCTATCATCACACGGCTATGGATGTTAAGGGCACGCGTGTTCTGGTTGTTCGAACTATGGCTGAGCTATTGTGGGAGATAAAACGCCGACCGGAAAACAGTCATCTTGTCCCGCTGCAACAACAACAACAGGTACCTCCTGTACCTTACCCAATCCACCCACAAATGGTATACGCACCACAGAACCAGGGACATTCAAATGATCAGAACCACCAACCATCAAGCCAGTCTCACCATCCACCATCTGACCCAAAGCCTGTTGAAGATGGGCATGCGGGCCAATCTCGGAAGAGACCTCGACCTTCTGCCACACTATCCCGGCCAGTCACTAGCAATGAGACTCCACGGAATCACAGGCTGCCAGATCGCGACCACTCAAGTAGGGACTACGAAGGGAATGTACGTCCAACACCTCCCTTGAGTCCCAGTACATCAACGCGGACTTATTCGCCCCGGGCGCCAACACCGGCCAGAGAACTCGAGAGACCAAATGGTGACGGTCCCGATAGGTCCTGCCCTACAAACAGTCCGCTCGCCCATAGACCTCGGAGCCCATCACCACCACGGACGCTACCTCCGATGAGAATGTATCCGCCCACCGAAGAAGATGTGATTTCTAGGCCAGCCAACGTCGAGAATCTGTATCAGTCACGCTCTCCGCATGAGGGATATGGGCATGGGGCTTCGAGAGAAAGGCACACTACGCAAGCCGGGTACCCACCTCCACCTGGACCTCCTAGAAGTCCGTATCGACCACCCATCCCAGCCCACGTCAGGAACCATGACCGGGGACGCTCTCAGCAAGATTGCGATCGGTATGAGACTTCGGTGAACAGGTACGCTACTCAAAGTGGATGTCCACCGCCTCCTAGAAGTCCGCATCAACCACCAACCCCAATCCGCGGCCTGTATCGAGACCAGGGACGCTCTTGGCACGGCGTGCAGGAGTACGAGTATGAGACCTCGGGGAGTAGGTACACTACACAAGGTAGATATCCACCTGAAACTCCAATCCCGTATCGAACCTCCAGCCTCCGCAACGCCGGGCATCATGACCAGGAGCGCTCTAGGAGCCCTCAACGCCACTATGAGGTGTCCAGTAGGGTAAATTCTGCCCGAGATCAATATCAGGTTGAAACGGCAAGTTCGTATCAAGCCCCGGATGAACTTCGACACAGAACCCACTCTCACCAAATCGCTCCATCGAGGGGTCTTTCAGGTGGGCGCTGGAGAGACAAATCCCCAAGAAGGATTGCAACAATCAGCGAGGTAAGCTCTCACAGGCCTTGGGAGACTGGTAATGCCGAACCCGTGAGGGAAAGATGGGAACCTCCGGATCAACGCCGACCTCCACGCCAGGAAGAACGCCGTGTGCAGCCGAACCCCCGAGAAGCTATCGACTTGACTTCACCAGAAGTCACTGTTGCAAGTCCTGACAGCCCAGTGGACCGACTCAGCGATGGAAGTTCGAGCATGACTTTACCCGAGGATCAGGACATCGAGCGTCGTGACGGAGGGTCAACGACTGACAGCATGTCTTCCACTGACACACGTACATCACAGTCCTCTAGCTCACAGAGTGCACTTCCGAATGACACAGTCGCTGGACCCTCAGGCCAGCGTCAGAGGACATCTCAAGAGCTCAGGGAAATTGCTCAAAGCATGCTTGATCTGAGCCGAGGGCGTCCACGAGTTTCTGTAAGTAGCTGCCCAAATGGCAACGCGAAACGATATGTTGCTAACTTTTCCAGGTCGGCGAAGTGCCAAAAGGTGGCGAGGACCAGGGCCAACAGCAGATGGTTAAGTAATCATCTTGTGCCTGGTTCAGTGATTATACGGACTGGAGTCTGCAAAACCCTTAGGGTGGATTTTGTAAGACGGTTTTGGATAGTGTATTTAGCGGACCAGATGGTTTAGATAGCTAAATTGAATCTGGTTCGTATAAACTTGCTAGGTATGGGCAACTTTCAAACGTGAATGTTACAGAGTTGTTTCCCATCCGCTGGTGTCTCAAGCCTTATACCACCCTATTATCCCACTCTATTTAGTTGACACCAGTCAGTGATGAGCGGTAACCTTATTCTTCATTGGCAAATTTATGTGACTGCTACAATTACTCGGCGATACTTAGGTACTTTTCTTGCTACCCCGGATAATTTTCGAGTCTAGATGCACCCGCCAAAACCAGCACAGCGGGACTGAACAAGTGACAACCGACCCCTTCACCCAAGCCTTCTAATTCTGCATCTAATATGAATAGCAAAGAAGTGAGCTCTACGTGCTCATCAGATCCTTCACCTTCAAATCATCCGCCACGTTCATCAGAAGTGTATCATCGAGAGAAGCAGGACGAGGCTTGGTTCCGTCGAACTGATTCTGAGTCTTGTAGCCCGCAAACTCCAGAGTACGAGTCTTTGGATCCTCCTGCTGCCAGAAATACCAGAGGCGATCGATCTGGGTATGGTGAAGGAAGAAGATAGGATCTGATACGTTAACAATGGCTTCCAACAGCGTCGGTGTACTGTTGACGGGCTGCGTCGTCCAGTTCGCACCATTCGACACGCTTCGACGGGTTCCCACAGTTAGAGACTGCCGCTGCCGCGCAAAGAGCGGGAAAAGCCAGAGACAGAAAACTCATCTCGGTGATAGCTTGTCAAAACAACGAAATAATATATTCAAAAGTGATAGGCAAGTGAGACGAGTCAATGCGTTGCAAGAGGATCGACCCATGTGTCATTTACAGTTGAGGCTCGTGACTGAGAGCTTAAATCAGTAGACAGAACTTAGACCTATGGGCACTTTTATTGGTATTCTTATATATCTATATCCTGCCTTTACACGATACTCTGTGCGGATCGACAAGCTTCCTTGCTAGTCGATAGTGAATACGAGGGATACGCTACGGCACTTCGTTTAGTTTCCGAGTTGCTGTCTCTTGGAACCTATTCAGGGCTTGCTATCTCTAGAATTCCCCAATGATCAGCATGAGTATCCACATACGTAGTGACATTTTATGGAGATCGGCTCAGTATAGCCCATTGAAACGAAGCTCTGTTTACAGGACGATAATCTAAATTTTAGCAGGTCAATACTCTAATTTTAATTTTCCGCTTCTACATAATGTCCGATGAGTTGGCTTTGCTTACAGCGCCTCGAAATCTTTTCTATCAGCACCTTCACGTCAGTAAGGCAATGGCCTCTGCAGCTCTGCCAAAAGCTCTCGGACCCGCGAACTTGTTTCAGCTATTTCGGCTCACGGGTTAATATGGGTCGGCGAGGGACCGATGGTGCATTGTGACAAATTGATACTCGTGTAGCAAGTCCTACAATACCAAAACTCCGAATTGCAAGGTCGTCCTAGCTATGGAGAGTTGCAGTAAAGGTAGTCTCCCGGCCCGACAATCCGGCATCAAGAAGAACACAAAGAGATACAGAGGAGTCATAGACATCTTAGGGTAGAAATTAATCGCGATAGCCCGTCATATTAAAGTACCAGAACTGAAACCCAGACTTGGAGTTGTCGGGTATTGATTACTAAAAAGGCGGCAGGCTAAAGATTCATTACACAAAGCTCTAGTCAGTATTGATTGAAAAGACCTTGATAATTACTCTGATCTTAGGAATGAAGGGACCTTTATCAGCCACATAATAACTATATGGTCCACCATGCAGAAAGGTCTCATTGGTGGCAGTGATGACCAGTTGGACAGTTTATCGTGGAGTTGGAGCCCACGGGTAACATTATCCCCAAAGCCGGATAATGGAGATATAATTTGACGCACGCAACCAAATAGGTGCAGATTCCTGCCTTTGCATCTATTTACTGGTCTCTGACCTCCAATAGAATGTACGTGTTCTCCTTTTGTCAAAGATCTCCTAGTAGTCGCTTCTTGGACTAGCTGGTAATTAGAAATGAAGAACTAACGTTACAGTGTAATAGTCCCAGATATACCCTTTCACTACGCCAGTACGTACTCAGAGGAGATACTAGATTTTGAGGCCTTCTACACCAAATGGGCTTGAGGAATAGCGACCAGCAAGTTCTTTTTCAGGTGTTACTCCGGGATGTATGACGTGGAGATATGCATGCAGAGCATGTGAGTTTCTTACCTGCAGACCCAGAGGAGACAAAAGGTTAAGTGATACGTCTCAGAACGGAGATGATAAATGAGAAGTCAGCTATTGGCTCTTGGCTTTTGAATATGGTCGTATTTATGCCAATCTGCAATGTAACGCATAAGCGTGACAAAGCAACTGCATATGCGCGAGGCTACAACGGTAGACGTCGCTGTATTTTACCACTGGCCGGCTAAATACAGAATGTAAAACCTGATATGAGACACTTCTTAGTTTTGAGTCGAGGTACATTGGCTCGCTGCCTGGTATACGTGTATTAATGTGTTAGGGCCCCAATTCTAGTCCTGTTTGATCCTCCAACCTTTCACAGCTCCACCATAGGAAACAGTAAAAACGACCGTCACCATCTAATAGAAAGCTACAGCTAAGAGCGATGAAGTCATTTTATCTATCAGATCTCTCAGCTTCCAGCGGAATCGGCATAGCTGCCTTCTGCCTGCTATCATCCTGGTGGCTCAGCACAACCTTTCTAGCATGGTATCGCCTCCGTCACGTTCCAGGCCCCTGGTTCGCAGGACTCAGCTACATATGGAACGGCTGGATTGCCTACAGCGGTAAACAACACCAGTTCTTCGTTGCCCTCGACGAAAAATACGGCTCACTTGTCAGAATCGGGCCAGAGGTACTCATCACTTCAGATGTTGAGCTCGTCAAACGCATGTCAGCGACTAAGAGCTCATATGGCAAATCGTCTTGGGTCGATGGCGTACGATTCAATCCGTACCATGAAACTATGTTTGCAGTGAGAGATCCACGACAGCATGATCGCGCAAAGGCGAGGCTGGCGCCTGCATACAGTGGTCGTGACACGCCTAATCTCGAGGGCGCTGTTGACCAGCAGGTCAATAACCTCATATCTTTGATTCGGCGTCGCTATCTCTCAGAGCCTGCCTCTGGTATCTTTCGTACGCTGCCTCTTCTCAACGTCTTGTCGTATTTCACCCTCGACGTCATTTCGAAAGTGGCGCTTGGGACGGAGTTTGGATGCTGCGCTTCTGACTCGGATCCGTATAGGTTCTATGAGGGGCTGGATGAACATATGCCGTTAATGGCGCTGACAAGTGACGTGCCGTGGATCCGAGCTGTGATGTACTCGACTTCTTTTCTCAAGTATTTCGGGCCACGAGAGACTGATACTCATGGAATTGGCCCGCTGATGAAGTAATTGCCATTTCCGATCGCCGAGTAATTTACTGGGGCATTCTTGGACTAACATATCACTCTCAGAGTCACAAATGATAATGTCCGACAACGCTATAGTCAAGACCAAACGGAGAAGACAGATATGCTGGTACGTCGTAGGGTCTAGCATTCCTCCATTTAGCACTTTTGTTGATGTCTTCTGCTTTCAGAGCTCGTTCAAAGTCCACGGTCTATCCGAAGGCAACGCTCAATCCGAGACGCTCTTCATGTTTGTCGCAGGATCCGACACCACCGCGTCAGCTATCCGGGTCACTCTATTCTACCTTATGTCGTCTCCCCGCGTCTATCGCAAGCTCAAGGAAGAGATTCGAGGTGCGATACGTGAAGGGAGAGCTTCAAGTCCAATCACAGCTGCTCAAGCACGTGAGCTGCCTTATCTCCAAGTGAGTCAGCTTTGATACTTCACCATACACATAATAATGACATCTGACCCCCCGCCGCCAGGCAGTTATATATGAAGGTCTTCGAATGCGGCCAGTGACAACAGGCCAGCAAGCCAAAGAGGTACCAGCCGGAGGCGACACCATCAACGGGCACTTCATCCCCGGTGGCACATCCATCGCCATCAATTTCTCCGCTATCCTAGGCTCAAAGGCTCTCTTTGGCCCAGATGCCGATGTCTTCCGACCCGAGCGATTCATCGGTCTTTCAGCCTCCGATCTCGCTGAATTGCGCCGCAACGTGGAAATGAGCTTTGGGCACGGCCGATGGATGTGCGCCGGAAAGCCATTGGCGTTTATGGAGTTGCAGAAAGTGTACTTCGAGGTTTGTTTCCCCACAGGCTCTGTTCATTGAGTACGTTATTCGCTGACTTTCGGTGATTAGTTACTGCGAGCGTTCGATTTTCAGCTCACGGAGCCTCTCAGTCCCATGCGGTCGGAAAGTTACGCTTTGTTTCGCGATTTTGGACTCAAAGTCCGTGCGACAGTGGCTGAAGATATGGAATTATTATTGGAGTCATGATGGAATGCGGGAATGAGATTTGTAACTGTCTATTTTATTCTAAAGGAAGTCGAAGTCTCAGCATCTAATGCGGGTAGTAAATGGAGTGAATGTTATAGAACAGAACTACCATCCCCCCAAAGAAGCTCGCCACTTGCTCCATTTCGAAAACCGAAATACCAACGGCTGGAATAAACAATTGAAGTGGATATGCCTCTCTGAAGGTGCTCACTGTGCTCCATGTCAAGGCACCAATGAAAGCAAGATAGAGAATCCCAAGACCAAAGTGCAATAGCCGAATTCTGCGGATCCAGTGATACAAGTTCACGGCGAGCTCCATAGGAAATTGCTTCAAGGATCTAGTCTTAGGAAGTACCCCCGAGAACGAAATCCACTCAACCGACAGCGGTAGATATATGAAGAATGCGACCATAACTGGACACATACCCATAGTTACCGCCATAAATCTGAATAGAGTAGACTCTAAAGGGATCCACAAGGTTCGAGCGTCGCCACAAACGACAAGTAGAAATACCGCGTTCATTATAGGGAACAAAACGCCAGCGAAAAGGCATTTTCCAACGCGGTTGAAGCCTTTGAGTTGCTGTTCTGTCCAGTTTTTCCTCTGCTCGACTATGAGGAACCCAAGCGCGATAAAGCAAAGCCAAAAGCAATTATCGTTAATCCGCAAGGCGGCATCAATGGTGATGACGCGTGGGAAAACTTTAAACATGTCTGGACCTGGTTTGTCGAAAAGTACTTGGTTCTTGTACTGGTAGTCATATGCTTCCGACACTGGGCCCTCGTCTCCATTTCCAATGAGGATATGCATGAGGTTGGCCCTGAGATACTGCGTCTTGTTGGAGGGGAAGTTCCATAACTGTATTGCAAAATGTATCATTGCGATGAGAGGGTATAAAATAGCCGCAATGAAGTCCGAGGTGGGCTGGAAGCGATGGGCGGGATTCCATATCCAGGATATAGCTGTGGATGCCACGATACAGTACCAGGCCACTATGGACCCAGGCCCGTAGTATCCGGGCGTCGAGAGGACGATGTCTGACAGCGACTCCATAGTTAACGATGGAAGACTTGGACTTGAGAAGTGAGTAGCTTCGAAAGCACGAAGGGGTCAAGCAAGAAATAAGCGCCTGCGCTAAGGCTCAAATTACAATAATGGCGTAAGTGGCGCTGATAGACAAGATAAGATCTAAAACGTCTCCTTTCGGCCTAGTATTGCCTTGTTATCTAATTCAATTCAGGACATGCATTGAATTAAAATACTCCATACTCATGGTTCTGGCCACTGCATGTCTAGTTCTTCGTTGAATTGACAGAAACACGCATTAAATCCATCAAGTCTATCATCAAGGTGGCCATACGAACCCAGCGTATCTCTGAATATCTTACGACTTCACTGTTCGGATAACCATCAAATCTCAGTTCATACGGGAACTTCAGAAACTTCTGTTGATTTCCATGAGTACCTACCCAGGTTTGACAGCCTGCAGTTTTTGAAAGCTACCTACTCTGCTGATTCTAAGCTCATAGAAAGCGTTCTCTCTGCGTCCCTCAGCTCCCGCATTCTCTCTTCCCGCTCTCTTTCCTTCTTGAGAGCCTCCTCTAACTTTCCGCAATGGAACTCATAGTCCATCCAGGCCACGTTTCTTATGGCCTCGTCGCCAGAGTTGTTTATGATCAACTTCTGTATCGCCATCTGCTCCTTTACGTACTCCTTATACGGCGCGCAATAATTTATCTCCTTTTCCAGCTCCTCCATTTGATGTCTAAGAATAGCTATCTGTGTTTGGATCTCGGCTTTAGACGACATGGTGTTCTTGTTGAAATGTAGAGGTTTAATATAGAGGTTTAATGGTGAGTTGTATAGTTTTTGAATTGTTCTCGGTTCTTGTTGAGCGTTTGCTTTGAGGAAATGTTCAACCCAGAGAGACAGCGAGGTTTTATACCTTGCAGGCCTGGCTTCTCACTGATTCTCGTCGTCCACTTGATTGTGATCGTGCTATCGACGTTACTGTGTCTTATTAGTAGCTAATTCTCGGCATCACAACCTTTATTTCCGACTAAACATATGGTTTAGTGTTTACGATCATTTCTCCATCGTATGTCCTTGTAGCTCCATATTCGGGGTCTATTCACAATCGCTGCGATAAGTGGTTCAACACCGTATCAGTACTCATATCTCCATCCCTGTTGACAGTGACGGCGATCAAGAGCGAGATGTCGAGTTCATGGCTGGTATCTACTTAATAATAACCACGATATCCTTTTCGCTTTTTCCTCAAAGCCAGTAAACTCTCCTAAACGTCTAAACATAACACTGATGTGTCAAAGTATAATACCTACGACTTCCTCTATTCACCGTGCGAATCATTCTTGGAACCCAAAGGCAGTGGAAACCTTGAAAATAGCAACACTTTTAAAGGAATATGTTGCTAAGCTTTCTATGCTTGCAGCTTCATCAATTCAAGCTATCACCTAATGCGCTAAGAGCAAATTCCTCACCAACTCCCTCTCCTTGTCTCTAAACTTCTGTAACTCCTCACCCCGCTGATCTTGCTTATCGCAGAGCCTTGCCAGAGTGGCACAGAGCCGATCATGCTCCTTCCTTGCCGATTCCTTTTCGGGCTCGCTCCTGCGTCCGTTCATTACTCTCTGTGCCTCCCTCCTTTTCTCCATTAGGTCTTGGATTTCCCACCTGGCGGTGTCATAGTTAATTTGCAACCGCTCCATAGAGGCTCTAAGCCTATCGAGCTCTGCCTGGATCTGGGCTTTAGAGGACATGGTGTTGTAAATGTGGCGTTAAGTGGTAGAAGGGATGTATTTATTTGGAATTCTTCTTATAGGTTCTTTTGCGGGAAATGGTTGACATACTGACCTGAGGGCATATTTATAGTACGATCGCCTAGCATTTCACTGACCGGCATTGAAGGCTTTAATATCACTCTCGCTGATACTACGTGCCGTGTAGCTCTCGCAGAATCACTAGCAGTGAATCTACTGAGGCGCACACTTCGTTAGTCCCAAGTTGTAGAAATTGACAAGCGTTAGAGCTCAACATAATCACATATTTCATGAAGCTTTTCCTAAGCAATTGAAGGGCCTAATAAACACTGTGATTGGTCGTAACGTCCAAGGTAACTGTTGTTAGTCAGTGATGGCGGCTTCTTAAGAAATCAGACTCCTTATCTTCCCATGTCATGTAGTTATTCAGGGATCAAATTTCATGGTGCAACTAAATCTTTTCGCTTCACATTGTACCTCATCATACCACAGCGTTTGCTTCATTCTGAGGTACCGTCATGCGCTGAAGCTAATCAGCTGATGCTTGAAGTCTTGCCGTGATGCATCATAACCTTGTGTTGAAAGATGAAGCTATCTAAGCATGCAAGCAGGATACTGGGGAGTTGAACTGCTTCTAGTGCTCCTTTTCGATGTTGTCATAACGTGATTAGGTCACCCATGTTATTATTACCACTTGGTTTTACCAAGAGACAATTCCTTCATTTTTCACTAAGTAAGTAAGGCGTGCAAATGTGGTAAGCTCGTTGCTTCTTAAGAGCTAGTACATGATGCACCTCCAAATCATCGAACGTCTAATTTAAAGATTGCAATTCTCTCTCAAGACGTGCTACCTTCGCATCCTTCATCGCCAAGGCTGCCCTCAGGCTGTCTCTCTTCATTCCTAGTTGCACCTCTTCCCGCAGAAACTTCGCGCGTTGTTGTAGAGCCACGCGTTTCTCCTCATCCCCAAAGTTCGGGGAAGAACCTATTGCGTTCGCAGCACGCCCTTTTGCCTGCAACTGTAGTATTTCCCAGTCTACATCGTTCATGTCCTTCGTAATCGTTTTGATTTCCGATTTGACGTTACGGAGCTGCCTCTCGATTAATGCTCTATTTGGAGGCATGTTGTTGTAGATGTATCGCCAGGTGATAAAAAGGATCTAGCTCTGTGGTTTCAGTTCTTTACTAGGTTGCTTTACAGGAGATCGTTTGAGTACCCAGCTTAGGGCGTATTTTATAGCTTTCTGGCCTGGTATTTCACTGACTGGTATATCAGAATCAGACATTGCTTTTACGAACACTATCTACAGATTGACTCTTAGTGTTATGGTGCACCATGAATGGGAGCAGTGAGGCTACAGCTATACACTAGGCCCTTTGTCCCAACATAAGCTCTCAATCACAATTGACTGCCGGTAATAGCTCATACTGTCTGTGTCTGATAATAAGAGCGGCTATCTTTACCTGATGTTTTTTCTGCAGATTCCTAACTACTGAGTGATAATTGGGTTACTTATGCTGTTATTACTACTTGGCTTCATGAGGCACATTTCCTGTACCTTATTCCTTTATTGATCAAGAAGAAAGCGTAAGATGCAACTGTAGTAAACTTAGGGTCTATACTACATATTCAATTCAAGCCTAACTTTCTCAGGGAGTAGTAGACCCTATACTATAGCAAAAGCCCTTTGTCAATGGCCTGTTACGCTGACAATTCAGTCATAAGCCTTGTCTCCCTCGTTTTTAGCCTCTCCAATTCCCGCCTGCTCCTGCTTTGATAGCGTTGTAGCTCATTCTCTCTATCCAAAAACTCTACATATTGCTGTTTAGCCACCGCAATTCGATCAGGAGGATAGTTTCCCTGTACTATCGCCTGGGCGGCGGCCATTTGTGTCTGCACTTGAATTATTCCCCAACTTCTGTCATTTATTTCCTTCTCAACGGTGGATATATCACTTCTCACGCGAACAAGCTCCAGCGTAATATCTACCTTTCTAGGTGCCATGCTGTTGTGGATGTATGATCAAGCAGTTAAAATGTTTTAGTTCTTCAGCTAGGGTTCTTGAGAGGAGGTAGTTCAAATGTCAAGCTCGGGGCCTTTTTATAGCTTGCTGACGTGGTATTTCACTGCCTGACTGATACTTAGCATCAGACATTGCTCGTGCAACCACAATTCAGGGATCCATCGTTGGTGCCATGGTACGCCAGATAGCATCAGTGAAGCTACTGCTACACACCAAGTTCTTTGTGCCAATGAAGCTCTCGGACACACGCATCGATGATTTATCGCATATCTAGCCTACAAATTAGACATAGTATCATGATCTACTGAGTCACGCACTTTGCTTGTTACACGTCCACGCTGACCCGCGATGTGATCTTGTTTTGTAGCCACTGCACGATTCATGGGCGAAATCACCACGGGGACTATATGCAGTGTCAGGTTCAAGTTATCCAGTGGGTACTTGCGGATGAAAAAAAGTAAATTAGATTCACTGGTTCCCAAAAGGTGCCGTGAAAATATTGATATATCTATGTCCGCTGCCCTTATTTAAGCTCTTAGCGACAAGTCTCAATTGCAAGTATCTGTATCAAATGTCACAGTTCACCGAGACCCGTTTACTACAGACAATGACCTATTCTATACATGAGCATTACTAATTAACTGGACACCTCATCAGTAACTTGAATTTTCCTAGTGTGCTGTAAAACACTATTGAGACGCATCAGATCGCCACTGCACGACATTGGCCAAGTGATAAATCCTATGCTTCATTCCTTCACTTACGAAAGAAATGGATTTGCGATGTAAGAGTTATTTTTTGAGGCCTATACCATTTCTATTATCCTGAATTCCAGCCTCTCGTAACGGTACCGCATATGATACCGCAAGTGAATCACCCTTTGTGATCCATCGCCTAGTCTACACCTGTCCAATTGTCTCTGAATTCTTGAAGGTCTTTGATCCTCTCATCCAGCGTCTCCAGGCGCCTCTCGCGGTTCTCTTTACGATGTAATGCACAGAGTGCCCGTTCCTCATGTTCGTTACATTGTTGCTGGGCCATTGCCTACTCTTCATCGGTATACTCTGTGGGGTCTGAGGTCACTATGCAGCTGGCACATAACTGCTTGGCCTGTTCCTTTGTAGCTTCCCACCTCTTGTCTTTGATCTCTTTTGTTACGTCCTCTATTTCGGTTGTGACAAGGCGAATCTCTCTGTCAATCTCCCTCTTACTTTCGAAGTCCTTTAAGCGCGGCATGTTGATCTGGTTGTCCTGGTAAGTATTGCGGTATTGTTGAGTAAGCGCTCGTAGAATAGCTTGTAGGATTGCTTGTGTGATTGTTATTGGATTGTTATGTGGTTGCTTGGATGATGGCTTGTAGGACAGGTTATGGTCCGTAATTGGATTGTTATGTGGTTGCTTGGATGATGGCTTGTAGGACAGGTTCTAGTCCGTACCTACACCAGCTATTATAGTCTGATTGACTTGCATTTCACTGATTCACATGGCCGACGCAAACGTAACATTTACTGTGACTCCGTATATCAACGTGAAGATATTCAGAGTCACCAAGAGTCCTTGGACAGTGAACATGACTGGATTGGTGTGCCATTCACTGTTGTTGACTATCATCCACGCAACGCGCAACTTGTAGTCATCGTGAATGGCTCGAAAACTCTTGAGGGAGCGTAACGCGGTGTCACTGTTACTGCAGCATCACTGTGATTGGTGATGCATTGTCGCGTTGCTCGCTTTGACCGTCTGTCAAAGTCCTTGACACGTTATTCACAACTCTTACCTCTGATCTTGACTGAGGGACCATTTCTGATCAGTGCATCAGTTCATCGCTCGGGAGTCCCATCATGTGAATCACCATGTCCTTGAGCAGCCATTTGATGGACATGGAGCAAATAGACTCTGCTGAGATGATGCATCAAGGCGAGCAAATAATTCTGCATGGCATCTCAACGACCAAGCAATTGGCAGAAGCAACTCTAATTGGGATAGTCACCTCGTGTTTCCCGACAAGCCCGCTCCAGAACCGGCAATCCCTTTCGCACCGTCATCAGCCACCATTCCAACCCCATAAACGTTTCCAAAACAGGCCCTTCTAGCTCCAAGCTAGTCAAGCCGTGACATCATGCTCCATGCTCAGCGAGGTCCGTGATTTGCCAGTTACTAATTATAGAGTGTCCACTCCCGGTAGATCGGCACTTTGAGGCTTGGAATCACGAGAATCAGCGCCACTAGCTCATTTTCCAGCTGGGACTCTTTTCCTTAACGTTGCATTTTCGATCAAAGTTTCCTCTACTGGAAATTTAGGGATGCTTTTGGCGTCGCGGGAAGAAAACGCATTATGGCATTAGCGGCTTTGAGTTCGTAATTTCACCTACTGTTACGGTGCAGGGATGCTGTAATGTCTATTCTGCCCCCGGGGACAGCGAGGACCACTCATGGTAGATCCGCAACGTAGTTTTTACTTTAGTTCATGTCGTATTGGGCTTGAATATCAGTTCGTAAAGCGTCGATCTGTGGAACGTGCGAGTACGAGGGTGGCCACGGCAGTTGATGTATTTAATAGCATTTAAAATCTGCCCCATCCCTTTCGTTTCATCTCATTCCATTCATCCTTCCATCACCCTTCCATACCCCCATATACTCACCATGCATCTCAACACACTGCAATGTTTGGTCATCGGCCTCGTCGCCAATGCTGCACAGTCATTAGCTGTGCCGACGAAACGAGAGGCTGTGAATAGCTGTCTTGTCCAAGCTAAAGTCCCAGTCGACACCAAAGGCACACAAACATGGACCGAAGACGGCACCGCTTACAATCTTCGCCTCCAATTCGAACCCGTCGCCATCGCAGTCCCCACGACCGTCGCTCAAATCTCCGCCGCTGTCGCTTGCGGCTCAAAACACGGCGTCGCAGTTAATGCCAAGAGCGGTGGCCACAGTTATACATCCCTTGGCTTCGGTGGCGAAGACGGCCATCTCATGATCGAGCTGGATCGCCTATACAGCGTCAAGCTAGCCAAGGATGGAACCGCAAAGATTCAACCTGGCGCTAGACTTGGCCATGTCGCCACTGAGCTCTGGAACCAGGGAAAACGTGCTCTGTCTCATGGAACCTGTCCTGGTGTTGGTATCGGTGGTCACGCCCTGCACGGCGGCTACGGCATGGTCGCGCGCAAGTACGGTCTCACGCTGGACTTGATGAAGGGCGCTACTGTTGTTCTCCCCACCGGAAAAGTGGTCCATTGCTCCAAGACCGAGAACTCTGATTTATTCTGGGCCATTCGCGGCGCCGGTGCTTCATTCGGTGTCGTCGCTGAGCTTGAGTTCGACACCTTCGCTGCACCTGAACAAATTACCTATTTCGACATTGGTGGTTTGAACTGGAACCAACAAACTGCTCCCCAGCATTTACTCGACTTCCAGGAGTTTGGAAAGACGATGCCGGCGGAAATCACTATGCAGATGGCCATCTCCAAGAACGGATACAGTGTTGACGGTACTTATGTTGGTACTGAAGCTGATCTCAAGAAGGCTCTTCAGCCGCTGCTTACCAAGTTTAATGTGCAAGTCAGCGCGACAACTGTGGATTGGATTGAGCTTGTTACTCACTTTGCTGGGGCCAATGTCAATGTCAACCCTACCAGTGCTTCTTACGATGCTGTAAGTCTATCTCCTCTCCATCATTAAGACCATCCGCTAACAATTTGCAGCACGACAACTTCTATGCCAGCAGTCTTCAAGCTCCTGAACTAACTCTCGCTCAATTCAAGTCCTTTGTCGACTACATCTCCACCACTGGCAAGAGCAGCAGTCACTCATGGTGGTTGCAGATGGACATCTCTGGCGGCAAATACTCCGCCGTCTCCAAGCACAAGCCCACCGACACTGCTTATGTTCATCGCGACGCTCTTCTCCTCTTCCAGTTCTACGACAGTGTTGCTCAGAACCAGAAGTATCCCTCTGATGGCTTCAACCTGATCAAGGGTCTGCGACAGAGCATCTCCAATACCCTGAAGGCGGGTACTTGGGGTATGTATGTCAATTATCCTGACTCGCAGCTCAAGGGTGACAGAGCCACGGAAATGTACTGGGGTAGCAACCTCGCCAAGTTGGAGACGATCAAGGCGAAGTACGACCCCAAGAACATCTTCCGCAACCCTCAGTCTATCAAGCCCAAGGCGTAAAATAATTGATAGTGTTATCTTTTTTTGCTATACATAGACATATCATTTAGCGGGTTTTATAGGTTTACAATTATAGATTTTTTATTCGTGCGAGACAAGTCCCGGGTAGCCTTTGTTTTCATTCACTTTTCTGATTGACGTTCAAAATTCGGCCAAGTTACTCGCGCCTTTTGTGTAGTCAGCTATTTTCCTACATAGAATTCTGTTACATATCAATTCAAAGCATACAACATTGTGGGCCATCTACTCTCGCAACGTGAATGGGGTTATTATTAGCTGCCTGGAGTAATCTAGGGTCCACCGCCCTGCAACTACCTGATACCATGCGCAGCGTGATTGACTTCCATCAATTTCCATTGACACCAACGGATGAGCAAACCGCAACGAAACAAAGCCTTTCGAAAACAATTGAGATTACCTTTCATTGTCCCCTCTTTAGTTGAGGCATAAATAAACACCAGTCTGTAACGACGACAACGTTGATAGAACCAACAGTGTTGGTTGTCATAGCTCTAACACAATTTGAGTTAGTTCCTCGCCGAATTGGTTGATATGATTGGCCCAGCTGTCAACTCACCGAATGATTTGCCCACCAGCTGCCTAACTGTGCCTGAAATAACTGGGCCGGTCTTAACCAACACCAATTACCTTAAAAAGTCTTCCCCTTTTCTATCATCACCTCATCCATTTCCTCACCAATTCACTACATACTATCGCCATATCGCCATATCGCCACAATGTCGGGTATCAGCGACCGGATGCTACAGCTAGACATGGCTCTAACCCAGAACGGGACACCAGCCACGCCTCACCTCCGTCAAGCGCGGATCAAACGGAAAAACAGCCCTACAGACATCAGCCATTTAGTCTTTGGTCCGCAACCTGGGAAGAAGCACCAATTGTGGATCACAGATCGAATCATGGAACCTCAGACAATTCCTCACTTCTTTGAGTTTCTCATGAATGGAGAACTTCCTGGAGATCGACAAACGTCTCGTCCTTTGCTTACTGTCGACGAGGTCAAGAACTTGACTAGACCTGCTTCGGAATGGGCGCCTGCTCCACTTAATCGACACGCGAGATCGACTGGGGAGTGGATAGGGATTAGAATTGGTTCGTATGAAGACAGTTCTAGACTCTGGCCGATTGCCAAAGAACTTCACGCTATGAAGTCGAGGCTTTGGGAGGGAGTCCCGCCGATATCTGAGAGGCGATGGCAAGAGTTGGGGCTTGATCATCCCGATAGATTCCCCGAAGCTTGTCGTTACTTTGTCGCTGTTATCAATGTCTTTATCTACCTGAACACAAAGCGCACCAAAGCAGCTCTGCGAAAGACATATAACCTGATATGGGACCACCTTAGGGTGTTTGAGCAGGCGATCAACGCAAAGAGGAAAGAGGAAGCAGAAGACGGCGCTTATGAGCACGTACCAGTCACTGGTCTCTGGTACGAGTTCATCAGAGCCCAATACGACTCTATCTGTGAGAATGCCCACCACTGGATCATCGAGCACATTGATCGCATACGAGAATCGATTGTACAAGAGCTCGCGCTGCATCAACCCGACAGTCCGGATCATTACAGCGACAAACAATGGGAATTGACAAACAAGCTCCACGATCTTGCCGAAAACACTGCCCAAGCTGATTACACCATAATGATGCCCACGGATGGTTACAAAGGCGATAGCCTCCCAGTGAAAGAGGACGATTGTCTTACAGAAGCTCATGGTGGTGGATTTCGCACAGAAACAATCAGCTGGTCTGCGAATCTATCATGGCGAGCGTCTGACTACACCAAGCGTGTTAGGTATCTTGACAGAAAGGAGATGTACAGTCATCTGGAGCATGAAGACTTTAGACTGCTTCGGGGCTCCGGGAGGATGAGTGACCCAGCGTGTATGGTCATCTCGGCGATTAGTCAGATCGATGCGCAGACTATGGCTAGGGAAGAACTACGAGGGCTCCCGAAGCATCCAGATTTTGTGCCGTGGATTGAGTATGCTCGAAGAAGCTCGAACAGACGTTTGGGTTTTGTAGCGTATAGGCTTTGTCATGGGTATAGTCCTGAGAAGTGGGAAATGTTCAAGGTCAAATTCGAGGCTGACGTTTCTGACTGGGGACGAGGGACTGTTGGCATTAATGATATAAGGAAAGCGTGCAAGATCCATTGGATTGATGGCAAAGAGAAAGATATCGCGGATGACGATATCGAAGCTGCCAAGAAGTAAGTTTAACGACGAGAAGGCAAGATGAAAGGCTAATAGCGACAGGCATTTCGAAACCATGTCAGATCAGTCAGTCCACGAACATGTATTCCTCGCCATCGACGAAGCAACCATGAAATCATATCTCGAACCAGAACCCGGCAAAGAGAAATTCGTCCTCGCCATTGACGCAAACTATAAACCAACTAACGAAGAGAACGTGGAATCGCCAGGCTACAAGGGGATTTTGCGCATACTGGGCAGTCTTCTTTGGGACGAACTAGGCGCTCTGTTGGTCATGCAAAGCGCGTTTCTTGAGAGTCTCTGGCCAATGGCGATGCATGATGCTGAGGGTATATATCGCGGTGTCAGGGTTATGTCAGTGCTCAAGTTCTCATCTTATCAAGAGAATCTGAACTGGAGGCTTGCGAGTGAGATAGTTCCCAAGTTGGTAGCTTTCAGAAGGAGGCTGGAGTTCAGATCGAGGAGGTAAAATAGTAGCGATAAATAGCTAATGATCAAGTTATCCTTCCCGTGGCCATTAAAACTTGCCAGCCTTTTTGGCCGCCGCCCGAGCTCGGGTGATCTTCTTCTTCCAACCAAAGCATTGACTGCACGCTACATCCTCTAGTCAGAAGTCCATTTTTCCTGCGAGCAACAGCCATAACTTACTAGCGTTGTCATGTGTCTTGCAGACATAAACGCCATCGTTGTTAATGGAGGCATCTGAAGAGTCGATTGCATCGCGATCTACTGTGTCAAACTGTAAAGAGTGTAAATAAATCTTTATGCTCTAAGGGGAGGGGGGGAAGGAAGGTCAACGTACTCCATAGAAACCGTCGTTCTCCTCGCGTAAATCGACATCGCAATCCTCGCACTATGGGCAAGTGTTAGTTTGGGGGGGTTTTAGTGGAGTAGGTGCACTGACGATTTCAGCGAGATGTTCTTGGCAGAACATTGCGTCGTTAATCTCAACTGTGGCCATGATTACCGTTAATGGGAAAGCTGAAAGATTGTTCAGTAAAGTGATAGACGAGATGAAATGAAGCTTTTGAAATGGCGACAAGGTCTTGTTTTATAAAGTGATGTATTTTGTGGTCACGTCAGTGGCGGGGGAGATCTGCGAGGCACTACTGCAGCATTTGTGCTTGGATCGCAGCTGAAAGATGGCGTGGCCCAATGGTGAGTTCAAGAGCTAAGCGTCATCTGTATGTGATCGGCGCTGGTATTCTTGTAGCGAGACTACTGGATGGAGATACGAGCTTATTGACTAGAATCCTGAAATTCAGCGGCTAAAATGAAACATTCTTTTCCTTTTATGAAAGACAGCGAACTTTTGTGATAAGATGAGTGAAAGAAAACGTCATGTCCTTGTCTATTACCTGTGTTCGCAGCCCAAAGCTTAGTTTGACAGGCAGCAATTAACTGCAAGTCTGTGCTGTCCGTCACAAGTCTGAACTTTAAATAACACATCTGGCTTATAAAACAAGATACTCTTTAGCCTCACCGATGCTTAGAAAAGAGATCTCGATTAATTGAGATGGCGATGCGAAGAAGGTTTATAGGAGATGGCGATATCTGGAGCTAAAGCTGAGATGCATATAATAAATCAAGGGATAGTAATTAAAAAGGACAGTATCTAAATCGATAGCAAACTATATAGAATCCAAGTCAATACTTAATATGAACAGACACTCATCATGCACCAGTGTAACGGTAGATTTGCCAGTCTCCAAGTCTGTTTGAATCGAGAAGTAGTTTGGATCGACATCCTGGCGAGGAATCCACAATATCCTCCTAGAACCCTTCATGAGCCAGGCTTCGGACTTTGAGTATGATAGTCTGAGGTAACGCGGGTCCCAGTGACCTTCTGCGGTCACCATTTGTACATCGGTAGAACTGTCACGTTCCATGTCGTATGCGAGAACACCAAAGCCTGTGTCGAGTCGCAGCTTGGGAGTTAAAAAATTCAAAGTTGGAACCTCGCCAAACAGAGAGTATCTCCGAATCCAGGTACCATCTTTCGCATTTCCAATGGCTACAAATCTCTGGTCCGAACCCCCCCCAGAGATAGCAAGGATACCACTAGAAGATAGGGAAACCCCTCCAACCCAGTTGACATTGATTTTTTGAGCGTGAGGGTCAAAACGCTGAGTTTCCTTTTCGCGCATAATGTCCCATATCACTACCTGAGAACCAACTGAGCCCCCATCTAAGTACCCAGCGATTTGCCCATCGGATGTAATGGTGGATTTGTAGTGTCCGAATGGAAGTGAGACACATAGCTTGCGCAAGCATTTGCCTGTCTTCAGATCCCAGAATTTGATGTATCTATCGTGAGTTATGATCTGATCTTGTCCCCAAAACTGTATGGTTAAATAGCTATTGGGATTTTGTTCAGGAGCTAGATGCTCTTTAATCCGTCGCTCGAAGTAGTAGAGGCCCGTATCATGGTCGAAATTAAAAACATCAATGGCACCTCCGTTGGTAGCCACAGCAAAGTGGTCTTCTTGACCAAATGCTAGTGACCTGATTATGTAACTTGACTCTAAAGGCGAATTTTGAAGTCTCTTGGAAAGTTGGTGAAACTTGCCCTTGACTGCTATGCTTAACATGTCAAATTTCCCATTGTTGCTTATGACAGCAACCTTGCCACTCAGCGATGTAATAAACGCCTTTGTTGTAATGACAGACTGTTGGGTGGTAGGTTCTGAATCGCTCAAGATCGTGTCCAGGCTCCAGATCTTGACAGTGCCGCTTTCAAACCCCACCGAAGCAAGTTGGCGATTTCTTCCATAGCATATGGTCGCGAATGGATCGCCTCGTGTATGCGCTACGAGTTCTTTCGCTTCCAAATCCCATACTTTGATACCATAGTCACCACAAAGGGCTATCAAACGGTCATCGGCTACCCATGATACATCGCATACATGTTCAAACCAGTCAAATCGCGCAATCTCCTGCACAGTTATGGATGACCTCCATGAGTACAATACGAGATCTCGAGAACCTTGATATACCGCACAGCGTGTCCGATCACGGCTGATCTCGGCAGCATTAGGATGTTGTATTCCCATCAACGACATTAGCTTGGATGCTTGATGTCTCACATCAAGACCCCAAATAGAAATACCGTCCGCTGTTAGAATCAAGAGAGCCTGAGGATGCGAAACGGTATGTACCCAGGAAATCTTCTTGGTATAGGAGTCTAGCACTGTATGGCAGCTGTCCATTTTTGTTTCGCTCGCGATGTTCCAAATATCGACGGTGTGGTAGTCTGATTGTAATGCAAGTAATTGTCCGTCTGGAGAGACGGACAGAAAGGAGTCATCGTAAGTTTGGCGAACTGGGAAAGATTTAATGCATTCCCCGTTAGTCATATGAATGATCGAGAATTGCATATCGTCTTCTGCATCGCCAGATAACGTGATTAGTGAATCTCCACTCGGATGGAATCTAAATGAGCGCGGGCGGCCTCTAGGAGATTCAATTGATTTGACAAGTCCACCCGTAGAAGCGTCAATCAGGAGTATACTGTCGTTGTTGCTGTTGATCGTTGCAATTTGGCGACCATCAGGTGAGAATTCAATAATGTCAACGGCATCACTTGCTATGCCCGGAATAGTCTGGAGGCAGGCATCCCAGTGTTGAAAGTCAGGGGAGAACACATCAATAGATTTGTTGATTTCCTGGTAACAGCATCCTTTGATTTTGCTCAGCTGTGGAGAGAAAATCAAAGCTGCGTCATAGAGTTGAAGCGGTACAGTATCCATGATGGCTCTGTGCGTAGAAACGAAACGAATAGCGTCTTTGACCAGAAGCTTCAGCTCATTACGTACTCTACCATCCTGAAATATAGTTTAAGGTCAATTCGCTTGTTTTCGTTTCTCTCGGTTACTTACCAACTTTTCATCAAGTTTCTGCATTGCCTTAATTGCCTCTGAGGTACACCGCAACAGACTCATAGCCTCAAGCCAGTAAAGATAGTTGTTCTCAAAGAAATTTGTAATTGTAGTGTAACACAAGTTGCTCTGGTGTCGATTACCGGTTGGAAGCCATGCACAGAAGTGGTCAACCCAGTAGACACAGGCATATTCAATGATAGTCAGAGGGGCATGTGGTAAAGCATCTATCTCGCCGATCAAGATGCAACTGTCTTTGAGTTTGTAGAGGTTTCGATGGAGCCTGTCACGCATAACACTCATACTACAGTCGAAGATGGAGTAGTGTTGCTGTTCTGTGCCTGAAGGTAAGATCTCGGGTGTATCGCGCAAGAAATCATTGACCGACTGATGGACAGTGTAGACTGTATCTCCCCTTATCGTCAGGAGGGAGCCACAAGATGTAACAAGGCTCGAAAGAGTCTCTGTGTCTTCAACCCACTCAGTAAGAGTTCTGTCGGCGGCAGCTAGCTCTTGTAGACTAAGGGGCCTTAGAGCAACAGCTATCACAGCAAGGATAGCTCTACACCAGTCCATGTCTCTGTCGTTAATGTCACTAATCATCCTTTCGTATAACTCGTTCAGTCCGGCGGGGAAGCGCTGTAAGATGCTGGAACTGTGATAGTGTTTTACTCCGGGCTTTTCCAGTTCTTTACAGACCAAAGAAACCCAAAGGAATGTGTCGTTTGCGTTGTCAAGAAGATGTTTGCGGATACGTTCTCGCTTAGGTCGATCGTATGTTGAATTGAGTCGGTTGACCTTGCTATCAACGAATTTGAGGACAGCATTTGAGATCGAGGCGTGGTTGAGTTCCAGGTGCAATTGAACTTGAGACTCCTTTGAATCAAGCTGTGACTCTATCTCGGGCCAGTTGCGGCTAGAAATGACCCATTTGGCTTTGCACGAGACTGAACATTGACTGATATACCCAATTAGTTTCTCGCGATCTTCGATGCACTCATCCAAAGCATCTATGATGATGATACAATCCGCAGATGTCTTATCTTGGAGTATGGCAGTAAGGATCCCCGACAGTGCGTACCAAGAGTTATGATCGGCGAAGACATTTGAGCCAGCCTGATCATATTCCCTGCGAACATAGCATTTCAAATCTGGTCGCTTACTGACGAAGAGCCAAATAACTCCGCGAAGCACATCTGACGCAGTACGATGGGAAGGTCGTGCGGCTTGGCAGAAGAAGTAAAAGACACCGTCATCTGACGTTTTCTCTAGCTCTGTAATAAGCCCAGCTAGAAGCATCGTCTTGCCTTTCCCGGGGTCGCCTCTGATCCAGAGTAAATGCTGTTCCGGATCGTCGCGCCATTGCAAAAAGTTGTCATTGTATAGAATCCAACTGTAACAGTCCTTGAGCAGACCGCCCTTTTCGTGCTCAATGCGTTTCTTGTCATCTTCCGGGTTGGTGATATAAAGATCTTTGAGGCATGAGTCCTTTTCTAGCTAAATCGCTGTCAGGTATCGCTCGAGGATGTACCTACAGGAGGAGATCGTGTGCCCGGAACACTTACGTCTTTGCCATAGATATGGTTAGTCTGTTCATTGATTTTAACATTTCCGGCGTTTGCAGCCTTCCCTATGTGATAGTCGCTCATTGCGAAGGCCAGGTATCAAGTTTGTAAAGATAATTGAGCCTGTAAGAATCAGAGAGAATGAGTATGCATGTAAGCAACAAGTACCAGTCTCTTGTTAGGTTCTAGTCAGATCGGGTAAATCAGCTGATCCTGGCACCAATTCTCAAAAGTCCTATACATCTGGCCACGTCACATCACACACCGCCTACATTTCACCCAACTTGTCTTTCCCTAACCTGGTTTGCTCCTGCATGCGCGAGGAAGCGGAATGGAGGGCGCACTGGCCAACCAGGACCACTCATCCTCATCCTTGCCATCTCTTTGTGACGCCACAGCGCTAACTGATACGCGCCCAACGGCGGACAGACCTGTCACATTTTTGGGAATATTGAGTTACTTGGACATCAACCAACACTCCTCCATATTTTTCACAGCGTTCTGGCCACTGTTGGACACAAACAGTAGAATCGCCCTCATTTCATCTCAATTCCACACCAAATCAGTACTTTTATGAGTCTTTACTACTAGCGATGTTGAAGATTGTGATAGTCTGTTGTTTAATAAATTTAGTGATATGCACGAGGCATAATGTTTTCGACATGTTGCTATATGAATACTGGCTGTTCATGTGGTTAAACTTGGCTTGCTATTGTAGATAAGAAGACGTCGATGTTGGTCATAATTGATGATAACTAAAGCTTATAAAACCCCCCTGAGATAGGTCAAGCCAGCACACGGAGAGTTCAGAATTGGCTGAAGCATTTGGCAGGCAGTGTGAATATCTTGAAATCAATTAACTATCATTGATGTCTACAGAGATGGCACGATCTATAATCTTCAACTTGCTTATTACAATACTGGAGTCTATCCGTAAGTAAATGAAGAATGTGCTGTAGGCGGCGCGACTAGAGGTAGTTCACTTGACTCCCAATATTGATGCTGTCGTTAGCGACATTTACAGCCTTCCCAAGTATATTGATAGTTCGGTCACCCTAAAACGAGTATTAGCATCAGAGTAACGGTGTCGACTGGCTTACAAGTGGCTCTCACATGTGATGGGGATGCGCCCGGTGGCATGATGGATTTCCGAATCGCCGCCACAACAGTAGCATAGCCGTCAGCGTCCTTCGTTTCGAATTTGCAGATACCAATATGATCAGCGCGGATAGGTGCGGCATCACCACATCCATGAAGTTGAGCAGACTCAGTTTCAACGATCTGACCCCGTCAATATCAGTATCTGACTGGTAGCTGGGACAAAGAACTATACCTGAACCGATCCTATACCCCATCTTGTCTTTAGAGTCTCATAGAAGAAAAATACTTCGATCCGGTGGTCGATGTCTTTGGATGATCTGCGCTTATTAAGAACCTGCGGGAATGCTCTCGTGAGCTCATCTAGGCGCTCGGAGTCAACACCAAGCAGTTTCAAAGTTTGCTGCTGTGTGTCAACTTTGAAAAGGCCAAGAACTCTGCGTACAACTTCAGCGGGCTTAGCCACTGATGATCCTCGGAACGGCGTTCCCAAGAATACCATCCCGCGGACATTTTTGGCGATTGATGCTTCTGCTGAGTTCTCGGGTTTATGCTCCCCGTGAACCAGAATCTGAGCAGCAACCAGACCGCCGAGGCTGTGAGCCACGAAGATTATGGGTCGGTCAACCTATTCAATACCTAAAGGTTAGCAATTAGGTCCGAACAGATACTATAGACTGTATTTAATCACTGACCGTTTGGGTGCCTAAGCGTTCTGCAGCCAGCTTCGCGCACACATCTTCGGCGTCACTATGGATCTCAGTCCTGGTAGCACCCGACTGGTCGGTACTAGTGATATTGGTGTCATAACCAAAGAGAAAGATGCGAGATGCTGGGATATCACCAGGCAACAGATCCTTTGGCCAGACTACTCCATTCTTTGTCCAGGTCTTTTCTCGATCCCCCCGCAATCCATGCAAGAAGACGATACTAAATGGTCTTGTGTGAGTTGAGTGATCTCCTAACAATAGGTCAACTTACTCGGCTTGCGCATTTTTTCCATTATATACTTCCAGTAGACCGTATTGAGCCATTGTGCGGATGCATGTATAACCGAGCTTTTGTTTCAATTCAGTTAGATCTTAAGCTCATTAATATCTTCATAATAGGTATGAAAGGCCGATTGGTGAGCCCGATGCAGCACACGGGTAAGAATTTGCCCAGGTGACGTGTCCTGCAGATGGCTTAAACAAAGGTGTATGTATATAAAATGACAGTGTGTGGATAGCCCAGGTGGCTGATTGAATACGCATTCTTAGCCAATTGACGAACACGAGTAATCGCGCAGTCTTCTGATGGACGTTTTCAAGCGTCTCTGTAATCTCTTCCCTCCTTGGCAAGTATATGATAGGCTGGTAGGCTGGTAGGCTGCTTCCCATCTGTGCCGCTCAACGATGTGTACCAGGGCGGGCTGATCTTTGCTGAATGGATCTAACATTGTCAGATTGGCTTTTCAACTCCCCACAATATACGGGCGCTGGATAACAAGTGAATTCAGCCGCACTTCCCCGCCCGATTATTGAGGTTGATGCCTGCTGTTCATCCCCCACCGGGCGCTTGGTCGAGGAATTTTATTTGCCGACATTGAACGAGGTTGCTTACTATTTCAGATGTCTTGACACATCTGTGCAGTCAATGATAGCGCTTTTGCACAGTATACTATTAATACTGTCTTGGTACTAAATAAGATAACAGACAACAGAGTACACAGGTCTAGTAAAAGTGTATTAACATACTACTTTTAATAAATTAAATAGCTTAAGTATCTAAAAATAAACAACTTAAACTATTTATAAATAAGTATTATTTAAGGTATAAATTTGTAATAGTTATATTTCATTATATCTTGTTTTTTTAAAAAAAAATATAACTACAGGCATTTTAACGTAGAAGGGACCTTATATACTTGAGTGTATATGTGGAGTTAAGCCCTTCCTGGATTTAAATATTATTACTATCTAGACTTACTACTCTCCCAGTCTTGGTCAGTGTTACCCGAGGACAAGAGAAACCTTCTGGAGATCTAGGCTTTCCCACTTTGATGCTATCACCTCCCCACTTGCAACTCGATATTCACCACCGTCCTTCCACTCGACCCAGAGCACGAGATATAAATCTTCCTTGAAAATCGGTAGTCTTGTCTCCCAACGCTCTCTATCCCATGTTTTTGAACACCTCTTCAGTTTGCACACAGCCACTATGTCAACTGGTAGCCCCATCTCACATGCCTTCACCTTCTCTGGGAAGCGATCTTTTGTTTCCTTTTTAGGGAGGTGCAATTTTCCAATAGCCTTCCCTAGTCTATCGCAGAGCTTTGCTTCGTGGTCCCAAAGAAATGGAATATTATCAGGGTCCTGCTGATACCCTGAGAGTCTGGCTTGGACCGTCTCACAGAATAGATATGGGGTTTGCTCTGGCATGAATGGGGCTGTTGATTCCTGGATCTTAGTCACGGGGAAAGGGTAGTACCACTGTGAAATTGCCCCATGGGGCTCAAGCTTAGATTTATGCTCGAAGAGATATTTGCTGCAGTTATCTGGGTAGATTCGGGGTTCGTTTTCGGGTGCAAGTACACGTTTCCATCCAGGTGGCATAGGTTTGGTGAAATCCCTGTATCCCTCGCGTTTTTCAAACCAAGTTGGTCGAATTCTTCGCCATCGCTCCCTACGGTCGGTTGCTAATCTACTCATGTACCATTCAGTAATAGGGAATGCCTCTTCAACGTATTCTTTTTCGCAGGTATAGTTGCTGCCAACACGAATTCCTATCTAGCTGCGGTCGTGGACAGAACCTTTCCAACCTAGCCAGGACCAGGAGGGAATATCAGAATGCTCAAATCGACATTCCACAGATCTATTCGATGCGACGCGACGCTGTAGACCTTTCGTGCCAGGTGCTCGCCAGCAGAGACTATGCTCGAAGAACATCTCCGGAATCCCATAAAGGAATCCACCTTCAAAGGAACGACTAAATACTGATAGTAGACCAGACAGAGCTGGGAGAGCATCTTCCTCAAAGGTCAAAGACCGCTGGTTATATTCGTTAAAATAACGGGAAAGACATGAGTCATCCGGGAACCCAGCCATGACACACTTGAACTGAGGATTCAGCTCATTATAGATCTCAGTGAATAACGTGAGCTCCTCATGCCAGAGACTGCATGAGCATACCCAATTGACCTCGTGGTTATAAAAGATAATCTTTCTCTTGGCCATCGCATATTCCTGACAGGTCCAACCTCTCTGATAGTAAGTCTGAAGCTGAAATAGAAAGAAGATCATCTAATCAATGGAAAAGGTGTTCCGAAGAATCAGTCTCTCGTTGCCAAAAGGAATGACATTCTGGTTCAGCCCTCGGGGGTTGGATATCCCTTTGAGACCAGATATCCCGGACCCAGAGTCACCATCTGTGGAAATGATAGTCACAACTGCATTTGCGTACATGACTCCTATTGACCTCAACTGCTCAGAAGCAGCCTTTGGCTCATGGTGGGTAACGCATAGTGAATCAGCCCACAGGTACCGTTCCTCAATGGCCGAGGTCAGATACATGGCGTGGCGGACGATAGACGATACAAAGTTGCAGAACTCGGAAGCTTCCAGAGCAAAAGGCTTTTGTAGCTCTTTAAAGGTGGTCGAAGTAATCACTGGTGGATTATGGCTCCCGTAAGTGTAGCTTATCACGAGGTAGTCTACAGGTTCGTGGCCCTGGACAATCCATTGCTTCTGCACATCGATTAGCCAAGCAGGGCGCAAAGGCCATACCTTGAGAGGATTTTCACATTTGATTCTATAGGAATCAATGCACTTATTCTTCCATTTCATAATAGTTTCGACATCAGCCCAGTCCGTATCAAGTACACGTCTACTACCTGGGTGGTCAGGCACGCCATCCTTCTTCACCAACATTGACTGCCAAGATCAGCCAACTTTAGACAAAAGCTGACTGAGGTTTACGCTGGAGCCTTTGCGTGGGTTTTGAAATTCCACGACGCTATTATTCTTGAACCTTTCGCCGTGAGGTCCTTCAGAGACAACATAGTCATTGAACATCTCCAGTAGACCTTTATGGTTGGGACACGTGGTTTAAAGGGCTTCTTCGGAAGACCCGAGATTTATGTCAGATGCAGATTCGGGGTCTGAGAACTGGAGCTAGAGAGCCTTGCAAGTTGGGTAATCAGATGCCCACTGCGGAGCGCTATCTGCGATTGAGGTTGCAGGTGCTGTAGCCATGATCTGGCTAGGAAGGATAGAGAGAAATGAGGTTCAAAGTAAAAGGAATTATACTACTTAGTTACTGCAATGTGATTACTTGCTGGGCCGCTCCTGAAGTCAATTGTCATATGATTTAATGAGGGGTAATTGCATATGCATAGTTAGCGTAGACAAGCTACTCCCGCTGTCCTGTCAGCCCGCACAACCCACTAAGTGTTGCAGATTCTTCTGTAGAAGGACAGATAACTAGGGGGGCTGAGCCACAGAAGGTGCAATCTACCTGAATGGATGCGCCGGCAGCTTATTGCTGCCTAGAAGATGAGCTTTCAGGTTGTGAATCCCGGGGATGCGTGTGAATGGAGTTACTATTAGCTACCTGGGTTAAAGTTAGGGTCTCCGCCTCTAACACTACAGATTGCAACACGATAATCTGTTCCTCCAACATGAGCTTTTATATACAGCTTCTGCGATAAAATCGGTTATCTACGATAAGGCTATTACTTAGGATTGGAAAGATGGAATATACTTTGTTTTAGTCTTTGTAAAGCTTTGGACTTTACTTCTTATTTAGAGTTGTACTATAGATAGTAACGGCGATCTTTAGTCAATCACGGCATTACCGCGTTTTGCCGGGTCTAGTCAGGCTAAATTGAGATGTAGAACTTAACCTTGTTAGTTGCGGAATACCGTGCTTACTAGGAAGCATTTAGTCAGCGGCGGTTCGGCCGGTATTCCTAACGGCCGCAGAGTATTGCATTCTTTCTTGCTAGGGAAGTACCAACAAATCAGAGTTTCTAAATTTTCTGCCGTAGCGTTGAATATATGCAGATTCCGTGACCTCCGAGACAGTAGTGACATCAGTTAAATATTCAGTCATGGCACGCATATCAAGACACTCAAGTTTACCGAGTATTGACTTGGCCACCATCTGGATAGATTTCTTTCTTACTTCAAGCATAGCATCACAGCAGGCTTGATTTACTTCCACGACGTACCAAAAGAAACGCCAACTTGACAACAATCATCAGGTCATCATCATGGATCCCACCAAGAAGTCAATCCCGAAAAGCATCTTGATCTTTGGTGCTGCTGGCCACATCGGGCAACCGCTAGCTGAATTCCTCACACGAGAAGCCCCCAATATTCAGCTTTCGCTTGTCGCAAGAAGCCCCGAGAAGCAAAAGATGCTACAGAACAAATTCCCCAACGCCCGGATTCTCGCGGCTGACTATGAAGATCCATCTTCACTCGCCGCTGCTGTAAAGGGCATTGAAGGCGTTTTCGTCATCTCGTCCAGCGGTATGTCGGAAACTACTGCCATGACGAACCTCACAAGTGTCCTCAAGCAAGATGGCTCTGCGGTTCATATCATCCGCTTGCTAGGGATATTCCCCGAGTTCAACCCCCGCCGCGTGCCTGCAAACTTGGGGCCGGGGAGCCTCCCTTATGAACATCCGATTGCGAAGCGTATCTTGGACGAAAGCGACCTTCCAGTTACGTACATCAACTCCGGGGCTACCTTCATCGACAATCTATGGTTACAGATCCAACCCGTCCTGCTTCACAAGAAGTTTATCTGGCCCGAGCATCGTGTGCCATTTCTCGACCCGCACGACGTCGCCGAGGTCGCCGGGCGTCTGTTTCTTTCGGATAATGCGAAGCACATAGGTGCATTCCACACTATGAATAACGGCCATGACTGGCTGTGCTTTGAAGAAGTGGCGGGGATTCTCGGTGACGAATTGGGTGAGCCACTCGCCTTTGACGGAAGCTATGAGGGCTTCATGGAGTTCTGGGGCCCGAGGATGGGAAAGAAAGCGGAGCGAATCTGGAATTTCTTCAAGTTCGAACAGGCTAACGAGGAGCAATGGGCTTTGAATAATTTTGTTGAGCGGATTCTGGGGAGGAAGCCTACTACAGTTAGAGGCTGGATAGTGGAGCACAAGGACGCTCTTGTGAAAGGGGATCGTACAGTCTCGTGGGCATAGTCAAATGAGCTACATACCTCACGATAGAGTGTCATGAAATGGAATACGAAGAAGGAGATTTGTAGTCTTGCTGTTAGATTTAAAGATCGTGTAGTCACGAATAGATGAAATTTAGGCTTTTTAAGGACATATTGACTGCTTAGGACTAATATGTAGATCTTGGTTTATCTTTGGCCAGGGTTAATCAATGGTTTTAAACAAACCCAGCCGCCAACATTTCCTAACCTGAGCTTTTTCGCTATCCTCGAGCAGTGTCCTGATGAGATTGTCAACGCGAGGCTTCAGCTCCCAAATATCTAATTCTTAACCACTGTCTCAGACTCTATTCCACCAGATCAAGAACCGGGGGCTGCAGATGTTAGCAATGGCGTCAAATACTGTGAAAAAGGACCCATACATGTCGGTATTAACAGATAGCCCAGCTGCACTTGGGGTTGGAGACATAGTTGATGGTAAGGATGCCATGGCTCTTCTCATCGTTATCCTGCGGCCAGAAGACCGGGATGCTGCCGCACTTCTTGCAGCCGTGCTCTTCAAGGTTCGAGATGAGTGTCTTGATGCTCGAGCCAGGCATTCCTCCTGTGTTTTGCAGGAAAGCGCAGAGATGCTGGGCACACATGATATGCTGCCCGTTGTAGTACCAGCGGTTGGGGTCGAGGTTCCTGGCCAAGTTTACAAAACTGGAAGTCCATTCTCCCTGTGTTCCGCCAGCGCATTAGCTGCTGCCTTTGCAGTTGATGCCGGCAGCTGCCTGTCCTGCTGCTAGGAGGGCGGTGGCGAGTATGGCGGTGAGTTGCATGCTACGGTAGTATATTAGCATTGCTCATAGAAAGATAGAGAGTGATACTGACCTGGCGTTTATGGTGATAGATGAGTGGTGAATTGAGTGAGAAGAGTGAGGTGGACAAGATGAGATGAGCTCTGAAAGAAACTGGCAGCTTTATATCTAGAAGCCAGTAACTGAACGTGCATGGATGTACAATACATTACCAGGGTTGAGCTTGAAGTTCACATAAAGTTTCTTCTGTCGGGCAGCGGTCGGGAATCAAAGTTGTATCAGCATATCCATGCTTGAATGTGTATCACCAATCTCAGCTTGTCGAGCTACAGGTGAACGTGGATCCCCTGGATGTAACATGGCCTAATACCGCAACTTGTGGGACAAAGCTTTAACATAGTGGATAACCGAGATGATTCAGCAGCTGAATAATCGTGCTACCATGCACGAAAATCGGCCGCCCGTGCAGATACGACCGGCTGTCTCCTCTCCTTCATTTAGGACCTTCCAGAGTTGTAGTAGGCAACTGAGTAAAGCGGGCCGGTCCGTCCGTGTGTGCATATAATTATTCCGTCCGAAAAGATCTGCCTACCATTGCCTTCTACAATCCCCCGCTAGCCAAAGACCAGCCTATGTTTGAGGGTCTACAGCAAGGTCCTGGGCTATATTCAGCTAGGTAAATTCATGCGGCACTCCAGCCTAGCTAAGATTACATCTTCTAATTTTAACACTAGGGACAAGCTACGGAACCTATATTGGCACAATCCAAGAATTCCCGATATCAACTTATAGGATATAGCATCACCGAGGGATGGGTTAGAACTAAGTGCGCAACTTGAGTAATACTTGCGGTGATCTAGAGTGTTGGCTCTGCTGCTATTTTCCGAGTAATCTTCGGAGACTGATAGACGGCAATCAGTGCCAGCACCTTAGCACTAGCGGCGATAACTCTCACTATTCAGTGAATGTCGGGGTGGTCTATTATATGAAGACAATCAGGCTAGGCAGGTAGTTGTATCGAAGCAGGAGCCCCTTCAGTACAGTATCGATGTCCTCGCAGGGCCACTGGATCTTGGTAATATATCTCTTCTCAAGGCCTAGTCTCTGCAAAAGGAGGCTATTTGCACTAGCTGTGGTCAGGAGAAAACACTATACAAGAGCCCTAGCTAGCCTTCGTCTCCGCCGATGTTATGTGGTCTTATTGCTCTAATAATAGTTACTAATATCGACCCTACTCATGGTTATAGGACACTATAGAGTACATTCGGCACTAAGGGCGGTTTGAGTAAGAATAAAGCTCTTTGTAAAGTCAATCTAGCCATCTCCACCTCGAGCTCAGGGATAACATGAACAAATCTTGCATAACTTGTCCCCTTAGTTGACGTCAAGGACAGATTCTATCATCTGGAGAATTATAGAGACGGGGGCCTAGCAATTAAATACCTATGACAAAAACAGATCGGCCTTCCAGATCCTACGGTGCGATAAATCTTTCTGGGTTAGGCTCTATCAAGTCCCCACTGTCTGTAAAATATTCATCTGGATACCAACGCGGAATCTGCAAAAGAAAGGACGAATTGATGTCAATCCAGATAACAATCCGGCGTAGAAGTCCATTCAGACCCAGTGAATCCAGACCGCTTCTTTTCTCAACCATATCATACAGCCCCTGCATGTGTATTCGGTACGACTGGATACCTCCGTGCATCGCCTCGAAACTAGCCATCTTTGCAACGGCCCCGATAAGCGCGTCGCTCGTGTCATCACGTGTAGCCATCAATGCATTGATTGACGAGATGGCCTGGAGCCGAAGCTGCAGAATATAAATTGGCGGAATGGAGGTACCTGTGACTGTTGACTTATTGGCCGCAGAAAGTAGCAGGACGGTTTGAAAGGGTGCCTCATCGGAGAGCACTAGGGGGAACCAGCTCGTGCGGAGAAGACCTTTGTTTCCGGGCTGGTCTAACTCCGGGATATCCACTGCCATGTGCACTAGATCTGTGACAACCTATTAGCCTTTCGAATCGTATACGGCAAATAAGGACACTCACAGTGGTCCACGAGCCCAGGGACCTGCGGGTTCCAAGGACCTGGATATGTTCTGAAGGGATCGACCCGTCCGCCGCCGAATTGCCTTTCGACGAGAGGCAGTGACCAACAGGGCTGATCGACATCTTGGCTGACGCATTCAAATACAACTTTCTGTTCCTTATCCCGTCCCCGACGTCCTTTTGGTCGGCCGGGTTTGGTGTAAGCTTTCCAGCCCCGCTTGGAGATATGTGACCGGACACTTGAATCGGCTTTTAGCAAATCCGGCTGATCGGCGATAATGAATTTAAGATCCGAGTGCCGATGAGGGGTACACTGGATGACTGTAGATCGAGACATGTCTGTTGTGCTCAAATGACGAGGTTCTCAGGTTCTGTGATAGAAAGAGAGGAATGAAAAACGGCTTATGTTGACACTTGGGCAGACCTAGACCTAAATAGGGAAATGCATCAGGCTCACTAGTTTATGTTAGAGTTTGGAACTCAGCTACCAAGTGGCATGACAGCTGCTGCTCCATACGCCATATGTTCTAGCGTCATAGCGGCACTGTGGCTGATTGATCTGCGCTATTGAGAAGTACCTCAATCTGCCTCTGGTCCACTTGCGATTGAGAGTATCCTTGATATTTATAAGCTACCCGGATGGTGTTTTTGTCCAAACTTGTACTGTGCCCTTGATCTACCAAGGGATCCAATGGCGCTATACTTAATATCGTAAATGCATATGCTCAGCAAGTGCTTTTGTCTTGTATCAATTGAGAGAGATCAGCACTCAAGCCTGATTGCCTATATATACATATATGCCCTGACTTGAAACGGCCAATACAGAAGGATTTATCCCACTTGCAACTCACAATTTATAATCATTCTCATCAGTTCCAAGATGTCTCTCGAAGGAAAGGTCATCCTCATCACAGGCGGAGCCAAGAACCTCGGCGCCGAAATTGCCCTATCCCTAGCCAGCGCTGGCGGCAATCTGGCTCTCCACTACAATTCACCGTCTACAAAGGACAAGGCCGACGATCTAGCAAAGACAATCAGCCAGTCCTTTCCCAAGGTAAAATATGCCTTCTATCAAGGCGATCTCACCACCGAAGCAGCAGTTGACAAACTGTTTCAATCGGTGCTCAAGGACTTTGGCAAGGTTGACATTGTGATCAACACAATTGGAAAGGTTCTCAAGAAGCCCATCGCTGAGATCTCCGAGGCAGAGTACGACAGCATGTTTGAGTGAGTCTCGCCGCTTAAAGCCTCATGTTGACGTTGACTAACCAATGTTTACAGCGTCAACTCCAAGTCCGCTTTCCTCATTCTTCAAGCTGGCGCAAAGCATGTCGAAGAGGGCGGGAAAATCATCACTATCGTCACAGCCCTTCTCGCTGCCTTCACTGGCTTCTACACTTCATATGCCGGATCCAAAGCCCCCGTTGAGCACTTCACCCGTGGCGTTGCCAAAGAGCTCATGGAACGCCGAATCAGCGTCAATGCTGTCGCGCCGGGACCAATGGATACGCGTAGGTTCTCCCTAACCCTCTTGTAGTTGTGTACTGACAATGGCGCGTCCTGTAGCTTTCTTCTATCCGCAGGAGGCTGATGATGCTGTCGCCTTTCATAAGAGTCAAGCGCTGGAGGGTCGATTGACCGATGTCAAGGATATTGCTCCCCTTGTTAAATTCCTTGTCACTGAGGGAGGATGGATCACGGGTCAGACCATCTTCGCTAACGGCGGTTACACTACTCGCTGAGCACTTTGTCCTTTGTCATAGTGTATTTAAACTGAGACCGAATTATCCATTGCTCGTTGCACCATTGTTGGGCTGACAATCGATATTCCTACTCGGGAAATTCTCTTTACACGCATGACGTTTACACTCCGCTCTCCTCCATTGCAGCCAAGCCACTGAAACCTGGGTGATACTCCGTGTCATTGAAGTGATTGGATACGTGATGAAACACTTTTACGCTAAGCTCAAGGTTTCCGTTAAGCTTGCTTCTCATTTTGCATATCAACTGTTGCCAGGTGTTTCGCACCAAATTTCATTAATCAGGTTGAGTACCTACAAATCAATGAAACCCATGTTAACAACGTCTATATTACATAATAAAGACCTTCAAATCTGGGACGAGTATACTCCACCTCTCCTCAGGTTTCTTCAACCAAACCTTACGGAGGGCTTCTACTCCCAAGTTTGTATTCTGAAATCCATTCCTAGTATAATGTTTCAACAAGAAATCAAGAAACCACGCCTTGTGCTCTAATAGCCGACAATCCAAATCTGCCATAAAAGTTGCCCACACGAGAACTTGCTTACCAGGTGCATTGTCGGGAATCTCCTCAAACGTGTCAATGTAACGCTGAACTCGGCGAATAGACTCTTTGACACGCCTCGCTCTTATTTGCGGCGTCAACTGTGCTTTGGCGTCTAGTGAAACCTGGTTGAGATATATACCACATGCCTGCTGTACTAGATCTGTTACTAGGCCCAGGGAACGGGAATATTGTGGGTTGTTTTCAAGGCAGTGGTTTAAACACTCAAACATCTTGCCGACCTCATCTTCAGATGAAAGAATGTCGATTCCATTGTGCTCGGTAAGTAATGGGGCTGCATAAACTTTGAACCTAGACATATAGATTAGTCTCTGGAGTGGTATATACACGGAAGATAAGTCTTACTTGCGGACCTGGCGAATCAAGAATTCGGCCATTTCTCCAGATCCGAATGTTGCATCGCCACCCATGGCTTCAATTGCAGACTGGAGCATGCCAAATAGTATTGGAAAGTCAGACGACCCATTGACCATTACGGCAGTCAACAGTAATAGTATCGTCACAATGACAGAATGCTGATCGCAGTTGTGCAATTGGCTTCGCGACTGCAGGCCTCTTATAGCTCGAGCGTAGAAATCTCGACTCGGTCTATTGGATAGAGGGATGTGTTGCAAAATGTCGGGACGGTGAAAGAGTGAAACTGCAAGGACTGCATCCATCACGAGCTCATCGCGGTCGGCTACCGGCAGGACCAGATAGCGCCAGCCATTGTGTGGTCCATCGACGGCAATCATTTCGCATGCAATATTGGACGAGACTAAATAGGAAGAATGATTAGCCAGTGGTCATGTTCAGAGATGGTAACCCGAGAGACCTACAGTGGAGCATCAGGCGTCTCTTCCATGCTGGGACATGATCTGGAAGAGGTGAAGGGAGTATCAGTGCACCATTGGGTGTGAAGGTCTCGTTCTCACAGGGAGAAGATCTCTGGACTTCTTCTTGATCCCAAACGTCACGGAATGATAGCCCGTCACTTTCACAAGACGATCCCCAAACTATTGTCGAGGCCGCTAGTGGCTGAATCACAGTGGTTGCAGGGCCAGGGAAGCCTACCAGGGACACAGTATGTTCGTTAATCGTATGTATGGACTGAAATGGAGGTAGAGGGGTAAAACTAAGAGACGTGGTCGTTGGACCTTGACCATTGGCATAGTTATTTTCGACACCATTTGAGGCGAATCGAGTTGGGCTTTTAGATCTGATAACAGGCGGCTTTGTCTTCTTCATCCTTGAGCAAGTGTTAGCAAGGGGTCCTCTATTTCCTGGATGCAATGCAAGAGTCGTACCATGAATAAGCAGTCTCCATATCTTTGCCAACACAGTGACCTCTAGAGGCGACGCCATTGGAGAAGCGGTGGCGAATACCAAGACCACTGCAAGCGATGCCTTTTTTGATACATTTCTTGCATTCAGGGACGTTTCTATCGCAATTGAGTCGTCGTTGAGAGCATTCGTGACAACCTTTACGGTGAGTGAGCCTCGAGGTTTACCTAACGGTTTGGACCAGTATACCTTTGACTTTTGGCCGATAAGGACGAAGGGGCATGGCTTTAATTGGCAGATGATGGGATCAGATCAGACAGATTTGTGGGTGTCGGGAGTGATGTGATGGAACGTGCTGCTTAAACTTGTTACTCGGATAATGGAGCAGGTTGGGATTGCTAAATGGAGAATGTGGAATGAGGACCAGACTAAATAAGTATCTTTTCGCCTGGGGGACCCCTCATGGACAAGCCCCTAACCTTAGTCTTCCCCGCTCGGGTAGCGCGGAACTTTATGTGCGATAGTAACATCAGCTATCATTGGTAAACATCGATTAGTTATCTATAGTCTTGTTGTCGTTTCCCATCCTTTATCTACACGAACCTATCTCAACTACAGCCGAGCCTTGAAGACGGCAGGTTTCCCATCGTCCAACGAGATCCTCAACTGACGGATCCGATGTTCCGTTGCAAAAATCGACTTGGGAAAACTCTCGTCCGGATCCTCTCCCAAGATAAGTCCGGCAACCATCTGAGAAGTGAGAAACGCCTTGATCATGCCTGTAGCATGGTATCCACCGCACACCCACTGGTGACTACGGCCAGGGAAGGGCAAACGGCCGGCAAACGGAAGCCCATCTTGAGAAAACCCCAAGATTCCGGACCAAACATGAGAAACTCTGGTGGCTGCATCCGCGTCTGGGGCCGCGAGTGCTTCGTGGGCGAAACCTCGAAGATGTGACAAAGGACTTAGATCTGTCTGGCTATCATCTCCAGTCACCTTGCGACCAGTATTGGCCCTTCCAACGACAGAGACTCCGTCTGTGCGTTGCACGAGATAGTCGTAGTCCTTGACGCCGTATCGCAGCCAGAGTGAATAGTCGCTTCCGAGCTTGAGACTTGAACTGCCATCGGATGCTGCGCTATACGACAGGATGTTGCCTCTAACGGGAGAGATGAATGGTCGAAGCTCGGGTAGCAGGCGTCCAAGCCAGGAATTGGTTGCATGGACAACGTGCGTGGCTCTGATATCACCCCGCGCTGTTTTGACAGTTGCGTAGTCGTCTTGCACTCTATCAACGATAGATGTCACGGGCGTATGAGTTTGCACATTGACCCGACCCTGATCAATCAGAGGTCCCAAGACACCAGTGATCCATTTATAAGGCCACATGGACGCCGCAGGGATAGAGATAGCGCCCACAGCACGTTTTGACAGCTTCAGAACATCCCTGAGATAAGACTCGTCCGTGTAAACCGTATGCTTCTCAGCAAGATGCGGCGCATGAGAGCGCATGTCTTCCAGCGCTGCGACAGCCTTGTCAAAGTCTTTTTGATCATAATAAGCTTCGATTCCCTGCGTAAGGACAAGATCACAGTCAACACCATCCTCGCGGATCGCATTAGCCATGGCCTCGAGATGCGCATGCTCAAAGGCCGAGATCCTCGCTGCCTCTTCTATTCCAAAAGAATGTTTTCGCTCCGTCCACATGGCCGGTGTCATGGTCTTGCAGTGGCCGCCATTACGGCCTGTAGCGCCGGAACAGAGAGATCGGGCATCGATGAGGACAATGCGAATGTCTGGTTGCTTCTTCAACAGCGTTCGAACGAGGTTCATTCCTGAGAGGCCAGCGCCAATGATAACCACGTCCATGATCTCTGAAGGCCATTCTGACTGGTGGTTCGCTCGTGGGTGGGGTTGAGAATGCCAGAATGGTGAAGTGCCTTTTGGTGATGGGTAGCCAGGGTCTACGACACCTGGCTCATAGATGCCTTCCAATGCACCAGACATTTTTACCTCTCTTTGTTTCTCGAAAGTAAAGCAGTTGTGATTTGGTCCGCCTTTGGATTCCAGAGGCCAAAGAAAGAGAATGAAAAGAGTCTGATTCATCAACTTAGTGAAGGTTGAAGTTCCTCCATCTGCGAAGCGGTGGCTTTAATATTACAGAGGGCCGAGGACTGCTCTCATTTTGCCTTCCTGGCCTATAGCTACCCTCTCCACTCGGCAAACCCGAGCGGCATAGTAGATCCTCGTTTGTTGTACATACCAGTAATTTGAGCATCAGCTTTTTCTCATTCACTATGGCTGCTGGTTTGTCAAACTCCAATACCCCATTGAAGCGGGGGAAACGAGTCTTGTCCTAATGTGTCGAGTAAAATGAGACCACTGGCCAATTAACAGCAGTGGTGACAAGCCTACTTACCTAGGCCTAAAGGAGCAACTTAAATGAGGACCATCGTCATTCAGGGTGTTTTAGGCTCAGATAGCACAGTCCAGACTCATGTCTGATCTTGGATTCAGTGCCGAGATGCCGGAAACAAAGCTATGGCTAGGCGCGAGTGAAAGTAAACAGTCTGGTGACAGAGCAACATCCCGTTGTCTGTTATTTTATGGATGCATTATGTCCTCATCTTAGTTTCCCTATGCGGTAAAGATATCCAATCAAGTTCTTATCACTGTTATGGACCAGCATCTTTGCTATCAGTCTAGGCCAAACCTCAAATATAAATATCTTACTTAACACCGCCAGAATATGTCATAGCATCTCGGTGCTCCAGCTTGCAGTCGATTACTCTCTTTGCTTTCACGATAAAGCAAAAGCAACGTCATTTGTCATGGAACATGGTAAGAGTTGATCGCCTACACTCGGTCAGGTCCTCAGACTAATTACTTTACGACCAAGACATTAAAAACTCCGTGGAACTTGAGAGTCAGAATCGGAGCCGAAATGGCAAGTCTCCATACATCTTTCTTTCCATAGCCCACTGTAACTAACATTCCCCAAGGAGAACACGATGACCAGATTGGCGAAATGAGCCCCGATCTCGTTCTTAACCAACTCGGCCTCCAATCACAGATGAAAAAGGACATCGGTCCTTTTGCAATTCTATGCGTGGGCTTTAATATCTGTAACAGTTGGGTCGGCTTGGCAGCAACAATGGTAATCGGTCTAGAAAACGGCGGCAGTGTCACAGTCATCTATGGAATGCTGGTAGTCCTCGTTTGTCTAGGATGCTCAGCCTTAACAATGGCAGAGCTCTCAAGCGTCTATCCAACCGCTGGAGGTCCTTATCACTGGACAAGTATTTTGGCACCCGCCAAGACGAACCGTGTTCTTGTAAGCTAGACACCACCCCGCCTGTGTCTATCAGTATCTTACTCTAACTATTTTCACAGAGCTATGCCTGCGCATTTTTAAACTTCTTTGGCTGGCTTTCTATCACGGCTGGAGTTGTCATTCAACCTGGGCAGTTCATTGAAGCCATGAGGATCTTCTTCAACCCAGAGGTCACGCCACCAGCTTGGCAATACTTTCTGTTCTATCAGGCCGTCAATATCCTGGCTCTTGTTCACAACATTTTCTTGCAACGCAGAATTCACTGGGTTCACGATGTCGGATGTAAGTTCTACTCCAAACTTCGAAAGGCTTTTTTCTAACTGTATGTTTTCCTCAGTCGTATTCTCAATCACGTCGTTCTTTGTCATCATCATCACTTGCCTAAGCCGCACCTCTTCATACCAGACCTCCGAATTCGTATGGAAGACTTTTATCAACAACACTGGATGGAAGTCAGACGCAGTAGTATTCCTAACCGGAATGGCAAACCCCAACTTCATGTTTGCGGGTATCGATGGCGCTGTTCATCTAGCAGAAGAAGTTACCAACGCTTCTAGGACTGTCCCACAAGCTCTTATGAGCACTATTGTCATCGGGTTTGTAACAGCTTTCGCATTCACGTTGGCAATGCTCTACAGCTTGACCAACTTCGACCAAGTTCTTGAGAACACCACGGGGTGAGTGATTTGATCCAACATGGGTTACAAGTGCTAAATTTGAACTCCCAGTGTACCAATCTACGAGATATGGTATCAGGCTTCAAGGTCTGAAGCTGCAGCAACAGTCTTCATTTCCATCCTCTTATGCATTGCACTCTTTGCGCTCAATGCATGTGTTGAGTGCAGCTCACGTCTGACCTGGGCTTTTGCACGAGATAATGCACTTCTAGGATCCCGTTCCCTTGGCCAAGTTCACCCAAGACTTCAGGTCCCTGTTTGGGCCCTCTGTGCCAATTCCGCCGTTATCTTCATCATCGGCTGTATCTACCTAGGCTCAAGCTCGGCGTTCAATGCTTTTATTGGCTCCGGTCTACTGCTACAGCAGTGCAGTTTTGCCATGCCAGCTGCGTTACTGCTTTGGCATGGCAGATCTGACACCGTGCTTCCCAAGTCTCGCGCTTTTAAGCTTGGTCCTCTTGGATGGGTTGCTAACCTAATCACGCTGCTCTTTGCGCCTCTTATCACTATTATGTACTGCTTCCCAGTTGAGCTACCTCTTACGGGAGGAAACATGAGTAAGTTCTACCAGAAATATAAAACTAGTAAATGATATAAAAACTGACATATCCATCAGATTATACAAGCGCGGTAGTGGGTGTAATGGCTATCTTTGCAACTATAAATTGGTTCTTATATGGTCGTAAGCACTATAAGGGCCCTCGCCTTCCGGTAATGTAGTGTAAAGAAAAAGATATAATTTCCCCCTAGGGGAAGGAGCCAGAATTACATAATAACTAGTCCATCTTTAATAACACTATGTTACTTTCTCTTATATGTGCAAGAGAATACAATGTCTACCACCTTTTGTCGCTTGCCAATTAATAGATTGTCTACTTCTACTAGGCCTTACTGCTAGTTGCTTGGTATTATGATGCTTTCTGATGGATTCAATATCGCCAGGCGGTTAATAAAGACTTCATTCATGGAAGCGGAAAAGTTTTGTAACGCTTCTACAGTATTCATTCCCTGTCAAGCATTATAAAAAGACTTTAGCATCTACCACGGACCTTGCTGGGGTTGGCGTAGCACTTCCCCTCGCCATCAGTACAGTCATAGCCCTCCTCGGCGATCTTTCGGCAAGCGTCCTCCCATTGATCACCGGCAATCTTGTCTTCAGCCGTAGCTTGAGCACACTACTCTCAAGTCAGCATAGGTCTCTTTCGTCAGATAATTTTTTACTTACACGGCCAGACGTCTCATTGTAGGCAGCACCGCCCCACTACACAGTAAGTTAGCTCATATGATAATACTTCGTGAGTGTTGGCTCCAGATGTTTACCTCGTAACCTTGATCATTGTACTCTGTGCATGCAGCGGCAGTCAATCGCCAGTTATAGCTATCCCCATTGTGACAAGCACAGTTATCGTGAAGCTTCGCCGTTCTTTATTCTTGTTAGACATCGTAAGTCGACGGCTAGATTGATAGACTTACACGGCGGTGGCGAGCAGGAAAGCACTGAAAACCTCGGCGAACATGATGAATTCTATAATTATTTGATAAGGTGGATATTATTATTTTATCGCAGTTGCAATTAATTCAGTGTAGAGAATGAATGACCGTGGGGGAAAGGAGTGTTGAAGTGCCAAAACTGGTAAAGACTGTTGGTGATGGATAACGAGCCATCGACTATCTACGGACGTGCAGACACTTATAACAGCTTATCCCAGGGATCATGCGTCCATCCCCTCAGCTGAACAAGTTTGTCCGAGCTTTCCCCATCAATGCAGCGTCACTAATATCCAGTACCGGCACTTTTACGAATATTATGCTAACCTGAAACAATACCAAGGTTTCCCGAGAGATCAGCGCCAACATCCGACCACATTCCCGCAGGCAAACCTTCCAGAAACCTGCTTCTCAACCAATCTGGCCCTTCTCACCATAGGGATACCCCAGCATCGGCAGTTCCGATAAATATAGGGATGAAACTTGTCATAAACTCTATTTCTCAGTGTCGGTGCGAGAAATAGGAGAAGTTCATGACGCAGCCGAGGTTTTGAAACTTCGGGATACGATTTTCCGTGTGGATCACCCGTTGTCAACTGCATGTGCACTGCCCTATACTGGGCCACAGTTACATTATTCGAGTGCATTGATTATAATGCCCTTGTGTCATATGTGAATTTACGCATTGCCTTTTCGAGTCATGAAGCGGAGTCGAGATGAACCGGGTCTGTGATATCTGGAGATGTTGGGGTTAAAAGATCAATGCGCCCCGACTTAATGGGATTAACTTTTAACAGCATCGAGCTTTGGTCATTCATTCGTTTGTGCAGAAACTCACTCTTTACAGTCACTCATTTATCTAATTTGATCGCATCGTTTTGCTTTAGCTGTTTCGTCCAGTACTCGCACTTAATATCTGCACTACTCAGCTTTTCCACCATGATCCCCTCTACGCTTCTCGCTCTCATCAGTCTTGTCTCGGTTACCCAAGCCGCAGCCGCTCCCAAGATTCTTTCTCCCGACGATGTCATCGTTCTCAAGGCCGATGGTACTTCTCAGATCATGAAGGCCGCTGACCTCGAACGTCTTGAGACTGCCCCCGCCATCAACACCAAAGCTCCCTCCAAGCGAAACACCAATCGTCGTGGGTGCGAAAGCACCGAAGTCCAAGTCCTTTCCGAAAAAGAATTCCTTAACTGGGACGTCCCCATGTCCCCCGTCATCAGCAGCCTCGACGGCTCCAAGGCCACCGTCAGCGTCACCTCCGGCTACACCATCGCCAACTCTCTCAGTGTCGGCGCGAGCTTTAGCATTCCTCTCATCGAAGACATTCTCACCACTTCGCTGAGCATCGACTACTCCGAGACCTGGACTTCCAGCCAGCAGCAGTCACTATCTTTCCAAGTTCCTGACAATCATCACGGCCTTATCGTCAGCCAGCCTTACGTCCGACGAGTCCAGGGTAATGTTCTTGATGGGTGCGGTGATGGGATTGAGAAGACGGAGTTTACTTCGGATTCGTATGAGAGTCAGAGCTATGGAGATCTTGAGTGGGTCAAGGGTATTATTCGCCTTTGCAGCAGCGAAACTTATCCTGTTCCCTTCTGCAATGGTGAGGGCGAGCACAAGTAAGACTCAGGCTTGGAGTTGGAGTGCGGTTTGCACAGGTAATAGAGCGTCTGTCGCAAAGATCGAGCTCAAATGACATAATAATTCATGTAATTAATTCCGTTCAAGACTGCTGTAACCATAAACTCTCGGTGAGCTGTTGACTAAGTTTGATGAATATCTCATGCTTCTAATCCCCTCTGTTGAAAAGACTAACATCTAGGGGAAGTCTTTCCCCCATCCAGATGGCCCTCTCCAAATGATCCCTCTTCTCCGACGCCCAGTGATTCACACCCTCTTCGGGAATAGTATTCGGGTGAATCAGAGCTGACAGAGGTCCTCTCCAAACTGCAAGCCACGCGACAAAAGCACCGAATTGAGCGGGCGAGAATACGTTGACTTCAAACATAGCGATCGGATGAGGTCCAATTGGTCCCTCCCAGAACTTGTAGATTCGTAATTCGGGGACTACCCAGTGTCAGCTACTGTCCCTGGCAGAGATGGATTGAATAACTTACACTCTCTTCGGATTCTCTCCCACAATTCCTTGGCGTACTTGGTCTGCGTTTTGTTTGTTTGGAGGTAGTAGATATGAATGTCGCTGGTACCTGTCAGCTTGTCACGTGCTGTTCAAGGATTGAGCTGACTTACAAGCCACCACGTCGACTTCGATCCAACGGATCTACAAACTTCTCATATGCTTCGCTAAGTTTTTCCGCCGGAGGGTTCACATAACTCTTTCCATCTGCTGCCTTCTCGTCTGGCAATGGTGGGGCATTCTCATACCCGGTCAAGGGAGAGGGGTATTTGAAGACCGAGGCGTCGCCCATGATTGATGAAGATAAGATGACAGGGTTTTAGATTGATAAAGATTTAGTGATTGATAAGGTTTTTATGATGTTACAGTGAATCAAAGTCTCTTTGTTTTTGGGGGCCAGATGCGGGGGATTTAAAGGCGGTTGTTGGTTGCGTGACTGTTGCTATTAATAAGCTGCGTGAGTCAGCAGCCGAAATACGAGCGGGATCGCCCGACGCGCGCGGCAATTACCCTACACTGTCAGGTTCTCAGGACATAATCATCTCAAGTGGCGATAGATCAAAAATGTATATCTGAGGGTTTTCTAGAAATGGTCTAAAACCGCGACTTGATTTTAATGAGTTTCAGATCACGGATAACTATTTTGGAATCAAGAAAGGCCTGTGAGTATAGTGTTTCTGCTGATGCTTATATATACTTGTAGGTATACAGAACATTAAAATTTCACAGCGTGCAGATAGCTCGGTCTTAGGGCTGTTTACTTGACTGAACCACCTAATCAATATCGTGAAACATCTTCCCGATCTAGGTCGAGATATGTACCGTCACGGTCCTATTGTTTAACCGTTCAGTGAAGGAAAGGTTCGATGCTATATCGGATCTTAAAGTAATAAAGATATATCTACTGAGGAATAGTGACCTCAACGCTCGCACCCATCGAGCTCAGCCACTCTACTACGGAGCTTATATCATCACCCATCTTCTTATCCACATGAATTAGCGGATGCTCTGCCATACCAACTGCACCATCTCTAAGCTGTTCTCTAACCCATGGAACTCCCAAAGCCGTCCATAACGAATGATCAGGCTTGAAATCCTCTCTTTCCAACCATGCTCGATCAACCGTACCAAGAATGACATCAACCATTGGAGGCCATCCTTCTGGGCCCTTCCCCTCATCGATAGTGTACGCGACAGGTGTACCGCAGCGCGCGCAGAACCACCGACGACGCCCAGGTGAAGAAGCAAAGCCAGTCAGCCAAGAAGAAGTATCGAAATTATCCTCAAACTCTTTCCCATGTAGCCACTCAGAGTCCTCGCGATCTGGCGTCATGGTCGAGGGTTCATCTGTTTTCTTTCTCGATGAAATCTTAAATGTCAACGCGTGGAGGGCAACATATTGCGTTCCGATTTGTCCCGTGGCCTCCCGGCAATTGTTGCAGTGACAGACGATGGAAACGGGGAGTCTGTCTTTGATATCTGCGTCTTCTGATTTATATGGCAGTGCGATTCGTGATTGCCAGGGAGGAACGAAGACGCGATAGCGAACGGCTTTGCATTTGCAGCCGCCTTCGAATGTGAATGTTCCTTTGCAGAACGGCATTTTGAAGACGGTCGGTGAATCTAAATTGAATGGGAGCTGAAGATGTGTTCATGGATTATTCCACACAAATCAAGACAGCTAATGCCGCTATATATGTAGCACAAGAAGCCAAGAACAAAATGATTTTGTGAGACTTCTAGATCTTGCCTGTGGAAACTGAAAGTTGGGCAAGGTGATTCGCAGTCAGCACTAGCAAGTTGAGTCGTCAGCATAGTCAGCGTCCGTGTTCAAATTTAAGTGGTAGGATCTGGGCGAGAGTCCATAATTGTGTCATGATTGGCTGAAATCGTGCCTCTTCAGGATGCAGCCTGTAGGGATTATTGGCGATATTTGGGTAATCACGGTGCAATGGGAAGAATTTGGTATGTCTTTAGACATATACAGAGCATTATTACCATCTTGATGTATACACATATCAGCTATCAAGAGCGCAGTCATGTCGATATTTACCTTTTGGAATCCTTCACTCGAAGGAGTCTCAAGTGCCTTGGACATCAATTCCACCGCGAGTGTCACAGCTCAGTTGAATCATATCCACCAGCGACTGGTGCTCGATCAAAGAGTAGAATCAGAAACACCGTAGTCTTGATTGTAATAGATGATATATTAGAAAACTTGTGTATATGCTCGAAGCATCCTAGACACTGAGGTCTATGAATATGTACAGTAATGTCTGAGACGTGATGCGCTCAGTTGTCACCATCAACATCGTAGGGGAACAACCATCCGTTCTCGTCGTTATACTCATCCTTATGAGTAGTTCCATGCAGAACTTCATACCTCTCCATATCGAATTCATCGTCGCCGGCCTCTCCATTAATAATCCGTCCAATTCTATGACCAATCTCACGACCCTCGGTATAGCCACCATGGACAAAACCAAAGAACTCAGCCGAATTAGCCTCGCCGGCAAACCAGAGGCGCTCCACGTTAGAACGTAGATTCTGGTGCTTCTCGAGAGTCATGCCTACAGGCCAGTTGCTATACGATCCGTACGCCCAGCTAGACAGGTTATGTTAGTTACAGAAGGGTCAGGGGTCGTTGATCAACTTACGGTTCAGTGCTCCAGCGAGGGTAAGAGAATGCTGTAGGCTTGTGGACCTTCTTATCGGGGTACATGGACTGCAGAACCTCCACGACTTGGGCTTCAGTCTCCTCGTCTGTTTGTCTCTCGACCTGGTACGCCTGCTCGCCGGTGACTGTCGCGAAGATGATGTTAGATCCCTCAAGGAAGCCCTTGCCATTGAGCGGCTGAAACAGAGGGTAACGTCCACGCTCAATTGGATCGGCGTAGAGCTGATACTGAGCATCGGTATCCCAGAATGACTCGTTGAATTGCATGAAGATCTTGGTATATGTACCCATCGCAAATTGGTCAATAGCGCTTTGCTTCCAATGGGGCAACTTGGGTTTAAACTCAATAACGTCCTTCTGCAATACGCCAAGAGAGAAAGTGCAGATGGCATAACTAGCTTCGATGCAGCCACCATCCTTGGTAGTAACCTTGACACCCTTCTTGTTATACTCAATACCCTCAACGGTAGTCTTGAGAAGGAGTCGCGGGTCGTTCTCCTTGAGGAAAGTTTTCGCTTCCTGCTTAAGGAAATAGTTATAGCCGCGCTGGTCAATAACTAGGTTACTGATGTCGCTGAAATAACCAAAGGTGGCGTTATCTCCAGCGACGCCAAAAACAAGACCGCTCTCATCAGGGGTCCAGGCAGCCTCAAAGTCCCATCCCCACCAATCTGCTGCCTGTGCATACATGTCGTTCTTATCTGGTCTCCAGCCTCCAGTACGAAGACCAGCTCGAGCAGACAAGTCCTGTAGGTTATCTAGCAAGATTTCACCGGACTCGCCCGACGCATTCTCAAAAGCTTCATCTAACTCGGCGATTTTGTCGGTCCAGTTCTTGGCGCCCTTGTGGTCAAACGTCTTGAGGGCATCGTAATCGGCATAAGTTGTCTTCAGACCGTGCTTCTGCGCCAATTTCCAGATGGGGTTCTCGTGCGTCTCGAGCGATCCGATGCCTTCGACCCAATTGGCACCTAGCTCGATGGTGTATGGCTTGCCAGTTTTGGCATTTCGGCCAAATTGCTGGCTTCGCAGGCGACCTCCGATATAGTCGTTATGCTCGACGATGAGGAAGTCGGTGATTTTGGCTTGGGTCAGGTTCTGGGCTGCAGCGATACCGGCGACACCAGCTCCAAGAATTGCAACCTTGGTCTTTTTGCAGGTTGCTTTATCGCGAGGGAGGCTCGCTGCCTCGGCTGCGGTGAAGAAAGCTGTAAGGACAGTGAGAAGCTGTGCTGGTGATTGCTTCATGTTGGCGGTTTTTGGTAACGAGAGTGTCCAGGATCAGCATTTGTGAGAGCTAGAAGGATGGAGTTTGGCTTTATACGAACTCGCCCTGGGAGTAATTAAACTATCGCTCGCTCTACCTCGGCGAGCATGCGTAGGCCGTAATGATTCACTAGCCTCGTTCGCCCAACCTTCGCTAGTGGAGCCTCGGAACTCCCCGTCCCAATGCTGGCCCGAGACCATTGTTGATGATCAGATAAAGCAAGACATCCGCACTCTAGCCGTAGTCTGGTGGGCTTTTCTCCCCTGGAGTTATTTAAATTTTAGATTTCGTAAGCTGTTGGTTCTGTAGCGTCCGCTAGCTCGTCGGTGCTATTGCCTAGCTAAGGAGGTCCCTGACGCTGCTGTGTAGAGCATGACTCGCGCTAATTAGCTCGCCTTTCAGGTTAGTCTTGCATCGGAGCCACCGGAATCTACATGATCTACTGCACATGTAACAATTGCGATTCGCGAAGTGCGCGTACTCTATGCTAGTTATGGTTTGATCTAACCCATATTTGAGCTACCTTGTCTCGGGTACAGTTTTTCGTGGCTGTTGGTGGATTGCGCTTTGTTGTTCATTACGGAGTCCGGATGCTGTTCAATTTTTAACCCACCAATCCCATGCCGTGTTGGCCATGTTTTTAAGTAAGAATTTGAACATGACTAGAGACACATGAGCGCCTAACACTTGACAGGAATAAGCTCCATTATTATGAACGCTGTAGTGTTTCCAGAACCGTAGCTAGTTCGCTTGGCATTCGGGCGGCTCGATGCCAAGTCCGCAGGAACTAAGCTTATAAATTCCGAATTTTTCAAGGCAGTGGATATTTTCAGCTCCCGAAATTATGAAACTGGTCCTTTTGATCTCTCTTATCGTTGTTCGCCATGTTATCGGCAAGTGCTCGAGCCGCGTCCCCTCCTAAACCTGACTCGTTTAGCCCAGCTTTAAGCTCTTTTCTTGATTGGTAACTTTTAAGCTAAACATTGATGGTTAAATATACTGCATGCCCCCCAATCCATTTTTATCCAACCTCTGCGGCCAAGCCATGTCAATCTTGTCTTTGTTTGCTTCTCAGTTTAGCTGTAGAACCAAAGACTTGGGTCGCTCTACCGAGCGAGCGTCTCAATGGAGACCAACACTTCCATTGTAAATTTCTGCCTTTTCCTCTCGTTTCTTCTTTTCGTAACTAATTTTTCCCAGGGTATTCAAGCAGTACTGCTTATCTTAGCATTAGTAGTACTGGTCTTACGATGCTGGGCGAACTTTTTAATGAAGCAGGCTTTATTCAGCATGCCTGATATTCTTGCCTGGCTAGGTTGGGTTTTCAGCCTCGGATGGTTTATCTGCTCGACTCTTGCACTTCGAATTCTCATCGATAATCCTGCAATCGGCTCTGAACTTGTAGTGAATTCAGTAGAATACTTAAAGGTACTATATTGTATAGCCGCGTGAAAGAATAATAAAGCTGACCAAGTGCAGATAGTATTGATTGCAGAGTACTTCTTCGATACTGGGATTTATTTCCCCAAGATATCTATTATCTTGTTTTATTGGAAACTAATCCCTGGCATCTCCGGCTCATTGAGACGCGTATTGCTTGTGATTACGGTTTATCTTGGTTGCGCTTTGCTTGTATCAGTGCTTGTAAACACTCTCATCTGTTTACCCTTTTCTGATAATTGGTAAAGTCAAATGGCATAACTTGTCTCATCATCTAACTAACAGATATCAGGTCTATCGAAAACCAGCTCAAGTCAGCTTGGAACTCATATGCTTCTTTTTGTATTCAATGGGGTCTCAACTTCTCAACGGATTTATTAAGTATGTTTGGTGCCCGCTACTTAGTACTCACTGGGAAGAATCCATCTAACGTGACCGCCAATAGTCTTCTTCTACCCCTTCTTTCTGCTCAAACATTTAAAACTCCACCGAAAACAAAAGATCGCTCTTATTGGCATTTTCTCTTTAGGTGCTATTACGTTGATAGTCAGCCTGTCCCGGTTTATTGCCTATAATGCCACTGATTTTGAGCTTGACGACCAGTCTGGCAGTATGTATTTCTAGTACCTGCTATGTAACATTCTTCGGCTGACCTAGTGTACAGATACCTTGTCTCTCGCTGAGATGAGCACCGCTGTTATAGTCGTGTGCCTCCCAGGCCTTCGAAGATTTATCATGCGATCGAAATCATCTACAAATCGCTCCTCGTCGAACCAACCCAGCGGCTATGGCGTTCACACAAAGATCACCGGAAGAGGCCAGAATGCCGAAACCCCTCCATCGCAGTATGCCAAATGGGGCGTGCGAGATGATGAGATCGAGCTGGTAACTCACATTCGCGTTTCACACGAGCGATTGAGTCCAGATGATACTCGCAGCGCGAGCGGGAAAAGTGCAGTCAGTCAGACTTTTAAAGTATAGTGTTTCGGTTATTAGACTTAGGCGTTGGAGGAAATGTAACGTGTATGACAAGCGAGGGAGCCAAAAGCCCTTATTATGTATATAATTAGACTTTATTTAATGATGCGTGCACGGCTCAGTGCCATGCCCAAGCTGAAGCATATGTCAGAGTTTTGCGCTACGTTTATCTTTGCAGTTGGCATTCTGGCATTACTGTCACGGGTATTTTGACGACAAGTTCTCAATGGCAATCGTGGTGAATCATGTCGCCATTTCGTTGACTCTTATAAAGTCTCAAGATCAGCTTTTTTTCTACTGGCGCACTATAGCTTATGCACTAAAGGGGCTGATTGGACAAGAGCAGTTGGTTTGCTTGAAATAGAATTAGTAATTGTATGTACCAGATTCAGAAGGCAGAATTGTTAAGTTAGCCAAACAGAGAGGGGGCACCATCCGCTCGAATGAATGTTGGGGTATCCCCCCTTCTGGTTCGATAAGAGATAATGTAAGTTCACCAATGGCCTTGGGTCGTTATTTGGGGCTTTGGTATGCTGCCAGAAGTGTTTTTGTAACTGTTATGCTTGCATCACACACCTCACTTCAACCAATGATCTGCATAAAAGTGTGTCTGCTGATCAGCTCATACAGAGCGCCACGCATAGGCTGAGTGCACTTTTTCCAAGTATATTCTCCCGTGATTCATTGGGGAAGCCTTTCATTCTATTTATCACTAGATCCAGACACTGAAGCCTGGTATCTTTATTTTATGTTATTCGTGTAGAGAGAAATCAAGTTTTTATGTTCATGAATTGATCAAATAGAACTATAAAACTATTAGATAGGCATCATAGCCAGCCAGCGTACATGATTGATGTAAGCCTAGCGATCTGCCTTCGCTATGGAGATTTGGAGGCACCAATAAACGAAGGCTTGTGCTGCCAGTCTGCCACACAGGCTCCACTCCTACTTGCACATTGTAGGTAAGCCCAACACTGGTTGCCTTATCCCCAGGGCATATTTGTACAAGATTCATAACATAAAGAAAGCCAAGTCTGCCTGAGCTTTCCCATGCAACCAAGTCCGTAAGGCACTCACTCCAAGAACTATACGCCTGATGTACCAAAGCAATGGCACGCTTGCCGGATATAATATAGCGCTCCATCCAGTCATACCAGTATGTGTATCGCAACCTGTTTTCATCTTATCTCATTCAATCAACCGACTCTTCTTTGGTGCTGCTTTTTCGAGTATTAAGTCCAATTGGCCTCCGTCATGGCCGAGGCACTTGGGACAGCTTCAGCTATTATCACTATATGGGATCTTGTTGGTAAGGCTAAAAAGATGCACGATCAGATCAAGGCTGCACCAGGTACCTGGAAACTATACTGTGATGGTCTAGAAAGTCTAGCCCATGTAAGCGATAAAGTAGTCGTACCAGGAAAAAACGTTAATTTATTCCAGGTCCAGGCCGTTGTCAAAGACTTGGTTCGAACTACGCCTCGCATGGAGATTCCTGTTATTGACGTTCGCGAAGGCGAAAGTCAGAATCTCGTGTCATTTGTTAATTACAATCTTGAGACCGTCCGCAAGCAGGCTACCAACATTCTCGACCAGCACGACCTAGCAACAAACCGTTCTAGTAGAGCGAAGAAATTTCATCGATGGCTTACACGTAAGAAGGAGAGTTATATGTTTGTCTTAGATGAGCAAGAGCTCAAATCTCTAAGAGAAGCCATCGAGTCTGCCAAGTCGACACTCCAGCTAGCATTGCAGTTATTATTCACAACTAAGCTCTTCTCGGGGTAAGTCAGCCTCAAGAGACTGTATCCATCTGAACATCCGGTCTTTCGAAGATCAATACGCAGATTCATTCCAGCAGAGTTTGCCCCCTTGGATTCAAGCTCTTCAAATCATGAGCTCTGCTGTGACAGTGGGATATTTAACACTCGAGACTCAGAGGCATCTCCCAGATGCTCAAGAGGGAGGCAATCCCAATTTTCTTGGTGTCAGTTTTGAAGCTGCTGCAGAATGGATTCGTTCAATGATGGACTTAGGAGACTGGATGATCAGGACTGTGCCACCGGCAAGAAGAATGCCTCGACTTCTGGCAGATCTGGCGATGTTTGTACCGGTTCTGGGAGTGGGTTTGCACGAGTCTGGAATTTCTACCGGTCTATCTCCACACGTCCACAAAGACCTGACAAATCTCATCACTAGACTCAAAGCTGAAGACTGGGGCATTGGTCTCGAAAAGCCAGCTTCGCTAGAGGCTTGGCTGCACTTCCCAGAAGCAGGGTCGCATTCAAAAGCTCTGCATGAAGAATAGCCAGTGTTTTGCATTTCATGTCTGAATACCAAGGTGAATAATATAGAGGGTAACAAATGCGGCATGCCTTATCTCATCTTAGCCTCGAGGCTTTGAAGTAGAACGGCAGAGGATGTGCTAGCTTAATTAGTCGTTGGTGAATATAAAACAGATAGGTAAATATCGATGGCAAATATCGCTTGCCGAGCTACAAGCGACCAATGAAAAACAATGAAAATAGATTAAGAAACAAGATATTCGAGGTAGTTTCATAGATGCTAGCTATCTCCAGCCCCAAATTCTCGATCTGGGATGAGATGCATTTTGATCCCTCCTGAATGCTATATGCACGAGGAAATTGGATACTCGTAAACAGCAAAGTCAGACAAGGCTATTGGCAGACCGTTGCTTTTCCCCTGGATTTTCGCCGACTAGTCACTGGACGGGACGTGTTAGCGTGCAGCTGAGATCAATAGTTCACTAATGATAGCGCGCTAGTGCCAAGCCCAACGCCATAAAGACATTACAGCGCCCATTTGCGTATTGTTACTGATTTCACCTTCTTTTGTCTCTCAATTCCAACTTTGGTCATTCGCTAACCATGTATACTCGCGCGTTTCTTTCTCTGGCCGTTGGCCTCATTGGCGTGGCTGCTAGCCCTTGTAAGCCCTTGACGTCAGGTATGTTGACCAGTTGTTTGGCACTAAGCTTTAGCTAATGGGGTTCCATACAGCTTCGATCGTTTCTTCTACGGCTTTGACATCGAGCGTCGCTGAGCCCACTGTGTCGACCTCTGTTGAATCCGGCGTTACTGAGACGTCAACTTCGGCTGAGTCTTTGGTAACTGATACTCTGACTTCAACTGCTGTGGACTCTACCGTCACCTATTTGACAACCACTGCCTTGACCGCCACGTCCGCCGACTCAACGACACTCTTTACAACAGAAACTTCCGCTGCCACAACCGATTTCTCTTCCACCGAGACCTCAGCCGATACCACCACCGCCGACGCGACAACCACTACAACCGACGCCCCTCCCGTAATCACCACCTTCGCCGTCGTCGCTGGCTCCGGCCCCTCAGCCAACAACTTGCTCAAATCAGACAACAACTTCGGCACTCCTCTGTACTTTGGCTCAAGCGTCACTTTCCCCGGCCAGCACTACAACATCGATGCCGCCACCGGACAGATCAAAGCCGGCGCCATGTCCCTCTGCGCATGGTTCACACACAGCGTGATGAACTATGCCTACATCACTGCATGCAACAGCGACAATGAGAATCTCACCCTCGGCGTGGTTTATCTAACCTGCCAGGCCCCTACTGAAGGGTCTGCTCTCCAGTGTAGCGTTCCGGTGCTAAGCTGTACTCAGTTGGGAGGTGGTGTTCAGAGTTGCGCTGCGACGACGGATAGGCTGAGTCACTTTACCATGCAGGGTGACACTGGATTGTTGAATATCGTTGCTGATGGTTTCACGGGTATTAATCAGACGCCTGTTGATCTGGTTGTCGACCAGGCTGGTGTTGCTGCTCCGACACCTTGAGCTGTGGTTAGAATATGAAGAAAGTGCAAGGACTGCCTTTCGGCCTGCGGGCCTACTTTATCAATTTCCTGTATATAGTTTTTTAATGAAAATGGTGGATATACTCGAATGGACAAGACTCTTATCGAGTAAGCTGTTCATACAACAGCACTCCAACCTCCAACTTTAGTTCTTCGTATGGCTATTATCAAGACATCATTTGTCGGTATGTAGCCACTAACAGCTCGGCATGGTCATCGGATGCCTGCCTGTTTCACTTTGCTCTTGATGACGCTCTACATCATAACTCGTGCCATGTAATCATGTTGAAATCAGAAGTACAGTAGATAGATGCCGCTTGAACTGTTGAGTTGAGAGCAAGATTGAAGGTTTGTAATTGATCTGTTGAAGGTGGGTCTGTAACAGCAATGCACGAAGGAGGTATGAGAAGTGAAGAAGGGAATAATCGTGTCGGACTCTTAAGTTGCTTTACATAAGTGGAAACGGCAGTTATTTCTTAAAGACTTGTTCTCCGCATTGGCGACCCAGCAGAAGGTCATCTCATGCAAACTTGAAACACCCTGTATTTCCCAGCCTATTCAACCACATCTCAATATCGGCAGACACGCCCCGAGCAAACTCATCATCAACCGTTCTAACCTGCCAAGCATTAGTTATAACCAATTCCCCACCTTTGGTAGAGATAACATTGAGAGTCAATGCTGCTCCGAAAGAAGGCGAACTCTGCGCGAAGCTAGCACCATCGATACTCCACTTATCCTTCCCATCGCTGTTCACCTGAAGTCCGCCGTCGATGACACCCAGGTTGCTTACCTCAAAGGCATGCTCGCGCGTCTTACTAAGGCCTTTGAAGTATGACGGCCAATCACCAATGAACTTAGCCAAGCCCACCGTATCATTCTTAGTACCCTGACTCAACTTTGCCAGCAATCCTTCTCTTATGGTTCTAGCAACGTCCCAAACGGCATCCTCGAGATTTGAATCTAAATCGGAGTTTGCTTTGGCATCGCTAAACTGCTGGCGGATCTTTGCAACAAGACCTTTTTCAAAGATAAAAGGCCAGTAGGCATAACAGTTCATGATCGTCTTGTTACAATCAACATCGGATTTTCCAACTTGGAATTGCCTGAAACAAACAGGCGTTCCGCATGAGAATGCTCGAGCCTTATCGTCAGAGAGTCTCGTCGCTATTGATACCATGAGAAGCGTGTTTAAAAGTGCAGTCAAGGTCGTCTCATGCTTTCGACAAGCGTCCAACACTGACGGGAAAGCTTCTTTCGTAACCCGCATCCATGAAAGGCGAGTCTTTGCTGGCTTAGCGAAAATGGGCGCCCAAGTCGCCATGTGAGGTTTAGTTGATAATTGCGGAAGAAACTCGCGGCTGAGTTCTGATGCGATGTAGCCTAGTGAGATAGGAAGATCGATCAATTGATCCATCGGAGGTGTGTGGAGAGCAACAGGAACGTCGAAAGATCGGTTCTTCAGCATGATATTGGTGGATTCTGGCGCATTAAGGCAAGCGAGAAAAGTATCGTGAAGTATCTTGCCACTCTTTCCGTCACCTGCCGAATGATCCCATGCAAAGATGACATCCATAAACGTAGGGTATTTGTGTATCACCACCCTCCAGCAGGGCTGTCTCTCGAGGTTGAGATATGGGTGATTGACCTGCCATTCTAGGGCATCACGAAGAGAATTCTCAGCGTCTTCAGAAGGCTCAGACCATGTTATATGGTTGTTAAAGTCGATGCGATCTAGGCGAACCCAGAGCGGTGTTTTGGTGTTATCGTCGATTCGACCTACGGTCAAAGCCGGATGTTGAAGAATGGCATGCGCAAATGCAGTCTCAATGACAAGCTTGAACGAGTCTGTATCCAAGGCCAAAAGTGCTTCTGGTGTAACGTAGCGGCATGATAGAGCGCATCCGATATATATTCTCAGTAAGTGCTGAGCGCTTTGAAAGCATTCACTAGTAGTTGTTAGATTTACATTTACCGTAAATAAAGGTGAAAGTTTAATACGAACTTGGGACTGAGTTTTCTCAGGATTTTTGCTTCTTCATCTGGGCTTCTAGCGCTCTTCTGCCCAAAGAAGCTGGCGATCATGTTAGCGAATTATCCTTAATTGCGACTAAGAAAGAAATGGATACAAATGAGCTAAACATTTCCGAGCGGGACAAGGCTATTTATATACTACCCGTTGGCTCGAGCCGGGGGAGGCCGACCAAGCAACGGGTAGTCAGTTTGTTGGAAGCGTATTTCAAAGCCGAGTCCAAAAGTTACTTTGGGACTTGTGCGAGGATGCTTATCCAGTCCAATCAGATCGAGCCATTCTTTTCACTGGCGTGGTTTTTCGCTCCCCCTTTTATTAGTGCTGACGCATGATGGAACCTAGCTGCACTGTTCGGGATTCCGATTAATTAGGTACATGAGAATTCGCAGTAGATAAGATCCAGTTGTCGATAGATTTTAGGATAAGGTGCAGGTTTTAGTTGCGGAATGGAGATCAGGAATTGGAGATACTTAGCTTCTGAAATGCCTATCTGTCGTACACAATCGTGCCGTTATCAACATCCTTGGGCCAGGCCATTTGGTCCTGATTTTGGGGCTAAGATCTAAATCCTGCCTTTTGGATGTGGCATTACCAACTTACAATTGCACTTTAACCAGACCAGTATCCTTTGCTTCCGTTAATCTCAAGTGCTGTAAAGCAAGCTAACGCCAGGCCTTCATCGCTTGAGGCCAAGCGCCAGTTTATAATTTCTTGTTGCCCAAGCATACTCGCCTTTACGTGAGTAATCGTTGAATTCCTATCAGAGTCCCTTAATTCGCCGCGGCTAAGGGTCTTTAATACTCTTGGTGTGGTAGACTTATAGCCTGGAATCAGATGCAAGGTCAACTTGGGAGCAGAGTCTTTTTCAAGGGTGCTCGTCTTTTGTATAAAATATTGAATACCAACCGTGATTATCCATAATATTGAGGCTTAGAGATATAAATAGAGGTGTAATAGGATAGTCTGTGAAAATCACTTCTAGCAGAATGTGTTATAATAGTCACTTACAAACGAGATTAATGGACACCAAAGCATCTGTCTATTGATATTCCTGACAAATAGTAATAAGCTGTAGTTACTAATCTGGTAATGGAAAGTCTTGGCTCTTTATATAGCCTTTTGCTATTTGCTGAACTTCCCAGGCTTATATAATATTCATTCTCACATCAAGGCATTGGCGTCTCTATGTCCGCATTCTTTTGGAAACTAGACCTACAACTCCAACATACCAACATTGTGGCTTGATATTCTGCTTCAGCTGACCGCCCGTCAGCTCATCAACCCCGCTCAACCTCCCTGTTCCAAGATCTATCACGAAAGAATGCCAAGCCTTTCTTGTATCTCACCCCATAACAATGGTCGATCCAATATCCATTATTGGCCTAGTAGGCCAAATCTCAGATCTCATCCAACGAGCCTACAATTACGGCAAAGCAGTCCACGATGCTCAAAGTGACATGCGCAAGCTCTACACCGAGCTTCTCGGTCTAAAGGGGGTATTAGAGCAGCTTGAGAAACTAGATATCGCGTCAGCAGAACCGCATATCGCCGATTTGATACACTCAAAGGAGTTTCGCAAGACTTTATTCTCAACTTCGGAGCTTGTAGGTCGCCTTGTTGAGAATCTGAATAAAAAGCAGACGTCGTCTCGCCGTGTGAATGCGTTTTTGTGGCCGTGGGTGAAAGATGATGTGAAAGCAGATATCCAGGACCTCGAACGTGTGAAGACTTGGTTTATTGTGATGATGATGGCTGAGAACTCGTACGTTCTTCAATCACTTACTCCAGGTATTGAGTGTCTCTGATTACACTAGGACACAAATGGAAGTCTTGATGACTCAGTCGCTTGAAATTTTGAATATCGCTAGAGAAGGCCAGTCGAGGGGGCAACTCAAGGATGAAGGTCTGCATCAGAAATGCCAGTCTTTGCTCCCGCTTACAAATTGAACAGAGGAAAGGAGAAAAAAGATCCGGGAATGGATACAGCCGTTCAGCCCTAAACAGTTGCACGCTAAAGCCATTAAAAAGAAGATGAAGGATACTGGATCATGGTTCTTGGACGGCGACCTCAAAGTTTGGAGGGACGGTGGTGCAGACTCCCCAAGAATCCTATGGCTTCGCGGCAAATGTAAGTGGACAATCCTTTTCTCTGCCGAGTCCCGCGCCCCTTCTAACCAATGTCTACGTAGCTGGTTCCGGAAAAACAACATTGCAGTAAGCCAATCACCGATCTCTTGTAACTGATGCTTAAAAGATACCAGTGCCTCTGCAGTCGAGCAACTCAAGTTTCATCAACAAGAGAACCCCAAAACCGGATTCGCGCTCTTCTACTGTTCATTCGACGACAGAGAGTCTCAACAGCCTCTTAATATCCTTGGTTCAATTTTATATCAGCTCTCAGAACAGTATCCCAAAACCCTAGAAATTATCGACCAATTACGCAAATCTGGGGAGGTCTTGGGTGAGACTGCTATACTGAAACTCATCTCAGAACACATCTCACATTTCGACAAATTTTACATATCAGTTGATGCTATTAACGAGAGTTTTAGGTGCATCGAAGTATTTGAGTTGCTCTTGCAATTTGTTACTGATAACACCAACGTGCGACTGTTTGTGACAGCAATATCGAGCTGCTCTCATTGGCTAGAAGAACTGCAACTCGAGGAACTACCAGAAATGATCGAGGTAGATATGGGCACAGAAGACGTTGATGGAGATATCGACTTTTACATCACCACAAGAATAAGTCAGGAACGTCTGCTTAGGCGACTCAGCAACGAGACCAAACTCGAGTTGCGTGAGAAGGTACTTGGCAACGCGAAAGGAATGTGAGAAAGCCCTTACTATAACCTTGTATATGCCTCCGCTGACGTTTTCAGGTTTCGCTACGCCCAGTGTCAACTCGACTCCCTCAGCACCCTCCGAACAGCAAAGATGGTTTTCGACGCCCTGTATGATCTCCCAAAGAATATTTACGAAGTCTACGAAAAGATTCTGCTTAGCATCCCCGACGCAGATAGACTTCTCGCTAGAGAATCACTCTTCTTCCTCTCTGTAGCGCTGCGACCACTCACGATACAAGAACTGGCAGAAGCTGCAGTTCTAGACGATTATAACGCACGTATCGACGATGAGTACAGACTGCCGGAGCCCATGGTATTGCTGGAGATATGCCAAGGCCTAGTGGATTACGACGCAGCAACAAACGTGGTTACGTTGGCGCATTCATCAGTTCGGGCGTATATCACCTCCAGTCACACATGCGAAGGCGACATTGGCTGGTTTAGCTACAACATCCCCGGCATACACGGCGATATCGCCAATAAGTGTTTATCATATTTGCTTCTCGAGGATTTCCAAGACGGCTGTTGCACCAATGACGGGCTTGAGAAGAAATTTGAAGACTATCCTCTTCTTCGCTACGCCTCTCAATATTGGCCACTTCATGCAAGATTAGCTGACCGCGAAGGGCGCCACGAGACCTCTGCGTTGGTATTTTGTTTAAGTCATAAGAAATCTGGTGGCGGGAACTTTAGCTTTTGGGTTCAGTGCCTGATGCCCTATACATCGAGGGATATTATCACGGCGAGCGAGCCTCTGTACTACGCTTCTTCCTTCGGGCTTTCTGATCTCGTTAAAAGTCTACTGACGTCTGAAAGTGTAGATGTTGACGCTCGGGGTGGTCGTTACCAATCCAGTGCGTTGCATGTAGCATGCTACAGAGGACATGCTGAAATAGCCCGACAGTTGCTTGAGTGCGGTGCAGATATTAATCTTCGCGATAGTGATGGCCGCACCGCGCTGTTCTGGGCAGAGAAGCTGGGACGAACTGATATTGTTGATCTTTTGCAGGATCCTAAATATGCGCAGACTAAAGGACACGCTGTTATGGCACTCTCGGATCTTCCAGAGTATATTGACTACCCGATGTGGTTCTGCTGTGCTTGCAATAACGGACCTCAACGAGGGAGATTCAATGAATGCTGGGGCTGTCGCAGTCATCAGAGGTGCGAGAAGTGCATCAAAGTGGCTGGCTTGGAGGATATTGAGAAGGTTCCTGAGTTGCAGAGTCGATGGGTATGTTGTAATTGTGAAGCGGGGCCATCAAAGATTGAAACAAAGGACTGCCAGGATTGTGAACATGAGAAATGTCGAAGGTGCTGGGTCTTTAATGTTTCAATTTGAGATGAGGATATGATGGTCATTGACTACAGAGGCAAGCAAACATGGTACACTGTTTAATATAACTATTGATATTTTATTCTAAAGGCTTGCATAACTGAAAACGACGTCGAGGCCCACTATTACATTAGTAGAATGAAAAAGACAAGGAAGCGATAAAAGAACTGTTCGTCGATCCGCACGACTCTAAATGTTCTTCGAAACTCCTGGAGCGATGCTCTCCAGCTTCTCTAACAACTCCTCATACAGCGCAGCCTGGATCTTTGCTCCAGTCTTGTTCGTGACGTGACAAGCAGGACTACGACGATATTAGCTCCAAGAAATCAGCACGTAATGAAAGAGGACTTACTCGCGAACCTGGCAATTATTCATGTACTGCCCATTGCTTTCTTGACCAGCCAAGACTCCAGTAACAAGCGCGCGACTTCCCATTTCCGTTGACCGAGCCAGAAAGTCAGGCGGCGCAACTTCTTGCTTCTCTCGCATAAGACCTGATTTGCAGTAGCTTGGATTTGGCGCATTGATGATGACACTTGACTTCTCGGTGGTCTTGAGACGAGATGCGATCTCGCGAGTGATGTAAAGAACGATGAGCTTGCTGACATAGTATCGAGATTCCATGATGGACTTTTCGGGGTCGTTGAGTCGTGAGAAGATCTTTCCCGCCTTGTCATCGGGTATCAGCTCTTTGATGGGAGCCCAGTAGTGTGTAGCTGAGTTGGGAATGACGAATTTGCCGGGGTACGAAGACTGCTGAAGCTTGGGAAGGAGAAGAAAGAAGAGGAGGAAGGTTGAGATGACGTTTACTGTAATTGTTCTCTCGTTATCCTCAGCCGTTGAGAACTTGAAAGAAGTTGCAAGGCCAGCATTGGCTAGTACAACATCAATGGTAGGCAACTCAGCTATAGCCCGAGCCGAAAATGCCTTGACAGATTCGTAGCTCGCCATATTGAGATGCCAAACTTCGACTGACTCTGGAGTTCTCTTGGTCAACTGGAGCAGCTCCTTTCGTGCTGCTTCGCCCTTGTCAAGGCTGCGAACGGCCATGATGAGTTTACCGACCCCAAGACGGAGAAGATGTTGGCTAGCCTCAAAGCCAAGACCAGTGTTGGAGCCTGTTACGATCATGATTTTATCTGACAAGTCATCCTTTGTTTCGGGGTATGGAAGGTTGATAAAAAGGTTGGAGTAGATGGTACCAGTGATACCGTAGAGACTTGAGGCGATAGACATTGTTGCAGTAAATGTGAAAGAGGAATAAGATAATGCAGAGTTCTTGGGTATATTGTATCGATGTGAATTATTGATGATGATGATATGAGAGAATGTTGAATAGCCATTGTCGTTCTTATATATCATTCATGTCTTGCGATAATCCTATGGCCGAGGCGGGTTTAATATCTCCGCTTACAAAAGCAACCAATCACAAGATCGCGGGGTTAATAACTCCGCCCCTTCCCCGATCTCCGTCATCATTTGCTTATCGCCCCTTCATCAACAACACATTCCTTCAACAAGCCTTAAACCTGGTACAAATCATGATTGGTACAAGTAAGAAGATCCCAACGCCAATTGCTCTCTCAGATGCACGCGCTGATGATATCCAGCCAAAGCTGAGAAGCGGACTCGACTGCCCAAGTCCTGTGAGCCTTGTCGCGCACGAAAGTGAGTCCCAAGCTAAGAGGGTTAGTTGATGGCGCTGACTTGGTTAGGTCGAGATGCAACAGGGATCTGCCCTGTGACACGTGTATTAAGAGGAACAACCACGCGCTGTGCCGCTATGCTTCCCATCCTGATAGACAGGACAAGCGCTCTGATAGGAACTCTGTTCCTGATCGGCTCAAGAACCTAGAGCATCGCACCGCCACGGCGGCTCCAAGGACACAGCAATCAAACCCTACTTCTTATACACATCCCAATGGAAACACAGCTCAGAGGCAAACCGGGTTATTAAGCATCGATAATGTTCAGATTTCTGGCATCTCCAGATCAGAGGCTGCCGCCAGCAGTAGCCACACCGCCTCCAGTGGCCTCATGGGTCAAGTCGACCCAAGTCACTGGTCCTCCATGCTCCAAAACATCAGAGCCATTCGCGAGGAGTTACCTGCTACGAGCCCGCATACCTCAACTCTCAGCTCAGTCACACTGAATAATGACGTCCCCGCGAGTCATGTCAGCTTCGATATGGGATCGCCTGATGGCGTGACAATTGAGTATATCCTATCAGCCATACCGCCACGACAGGTCTGTGATACTCTTGTGTCTGTGTTCTTCCTGTCGCACTACACTATGATGCGTAAGCCAGTCGATGCACTTCTTGGCTGAAGCTAACCGTGACACGACAGCCATTCTGCACCCTACAAAGTTTGAACAGGAGGTCAGTATTCATGCGAATTCGGAATCTATCTAACACTTGCCCAGTACGAATCATTCTGGGACTCGCCATCGGAAACATCACCGGTGTGGATCGCGCTATTTCTGGCTCTTCTAAGTCTATCAGCAGGCGTCTATGAAATCTCAGGAATGGCACGCTCCTCTCAGCTCCCAATACCCTCCAGCAAAGCTCTCTCCAAGAAGACTGAAGAATGTTTGCTCCTGAGCAACTACACGGCCGCCAATGAACATTGCGTCGAAGCATCTCTTCTTCTCCTCGTCGGATGCTGGCTTCGTGCCAAAGTCTCTGATACTAACCTCTGGTTCCTCATGGGTAGAGTGGTGCAACTTGCTATCTGCAAGGGTTATCATCGAGATTCGACAAAGGTACCAGGCTTTGGAATCTCGCCGTTCGACGGGGAGATGAGGAGACGAGTCTGGGTCTGTTTGTATCAGCTTGATTCTCTCATGGCATTCCAGATGGGCTTGCCAAGCATGATACCTTCAGACTTCTGCGATACAGAGCTACCGAGGAACCTGAAACAATCTGACTTTTATCCTGGTATCCCAGAGCTCCCTCCGCCTAGGCCCCTTTCTGAGAGTACAACTATCTCATATGCTATTGTCAAAGCTTCTGTGATGGGTATGTTCAAGAAAGTGGTTAAGCATACTCGATACGTTACCCCGATGACATATCAAGAGATAGTCTCACTCGATGCTGAAGTCAGGGCAGTGTATGACAGCATACCCGATAATTTCAAGTATAAGCCTCTCACAAGCTTCATCGTGGACGAGATTAGTATCATAATGAGCAGAATAACTATAGAGTTACTGTACCTCAAGAGCATCATCGTTCTCCATCGCCAATACTTAACAGACAGACAAGACAGCAAGCTTGCGTTCTCAAGAAAAGCCTCTGTTGAGGCAGCGAAAAGGTTACTTGAGAGACAGGCCGAGATACACCAGATGACTTTGCCAGGTGCTTTGCTGTATGATAAGAAGTGGATGATTACGTCGCTGACTTTGAGTGATTTCACTCTGGCTGCTATGGTCATCTGCTTGGATCTCACCGTTTGTATACGAAATAGTATGAGAACGGGAACTCATACGGAGGAAGCAGAACTTCGCAAGAACTTGAAGATTATCGAAAAGACTCACGGAATATGGTCCAGTTCGTCAGATACTTCAGAGGGACGAATAATCTGTCACGCTTTAGACTCGACCATCAGGCGCGTGAACGACTTCCTCAACACAGCATCAGCTTCAACGACTGGTTTGGATTGGTCAGCTTCTGCCACAGACACAGAGACACCTGACTACATGATGAATAACTTTGACATGATGGACAGCATCGACTGGGTAGGTTTTGAAGGCCGTATTCCGTTCATCGTGTATATTAACAGATTCTACAGAGCCTTCTAGATAACCAGATTCAGGATCCTAGCAGCATCCAAGATTTTGATCTCGACATGTGGCTTATGGACACGGCAGGCTCCTTGGAAGTAGGTGAATCACTGTAAGGAAGTACGATCGACAGTTTCGTTACCCAAAGTGCAATTCCCCAACAGATAATCATCTAAATATCGACACTGAACCCCGATCGAGCTGTGACTATGTATCCATATAAAATAAAGTGTAGCAAAAGTACCTCTGATTTCGTTACTGGTGCCGATACTACCCGAGCCTCGATTCCATATCAGCCCATCCATTTGCCTCGTTGGGCGCCATGTAGAGCGGGGTATCAACAGTTGGGCAGTTGTGGCCCAACATGTCAGCCTAAGGATGATGTTATGAAAAGAAATAAATGAGGTTGAGTAACACTGGTACGCTACAAGGTCCGCAGCAGGGTGAGGCTTTGAATCTGATATAGACTAGAGACTATTTCCCATTCCGCAGTTACATTTTCAATGTCAGAATACTCTTCGTACTTTTCTCGTATTTGGACGCGCTACACCACTTTTCATCTTTGGTTCTTACCTTCAAGATGGTCCGGATGGCGCATCACGATCGGTTTCTGGTTTCGAGCTTCTCAGAGGAAGCTCATTGTTGCCGAGCGGACCACGACTACTGAGCAGGTAACTTGTCTCTACATCTTTAAATGAAAATTCTGACGTAATACTGGGGTAGTTCCCAGCGTATAAGCCGCTGCCACCTGGTCACATCAGGGTCCTTCTTCTTGAACCAGGCTCTTATGATGACCCTTTACTGGGAAATCTTCAGGAGGTTGAACTCAATTCAGACAAGGAAGTCCCCTACACAGCTTTATCCTACGTTTGGGGCACTCTTTGGGACGCTCACGATGGAACGCCGCCCCTTTGCGTCAATGGATATTACCTCAAGATCACTAAGAGCTTGAATAAAGCTTTACGACAACTACGATCAAACTCAACAGTCCAAAAGCTTTGGGTAGATGCTATTTGTATCAACCAACAGGATAGCATTGAGAAGTCAGAACAGGTCATGCTGATGACTCGTATCTACTGTTCTGCGAAGCTGGTGCATTGTTGGTTGGGTGACAGCACCCCATCGTCCGAATTAGGAATGGAGATAATGTCGTTCCTTGCTGAAGACTTGCCCTTCGATAGTTTCCCTTGGTCGATTGGTTTAAAAGAAATCAACAGTGGTCTCCAAGATATTCTAGATCGCCGTTATTTTGAGCGCATCTGGGTAGTCCAGGAAGCAGCGGTGGCACAAAATGTCAAGTTACATGTCGGGGCTCACTCTATACAATGGAATAGGCAGGGAAACGCAGAGTTTTTCTTGGCTCGAGTCAAACTCTTGGAAATATCCCCGCACTGGCGAAGCCATGTCGGAGACCAAGTAGACATGCGACCAATACGTGAGCTCTTGGAACAATCGGTTGCAAACATGTATAAGCAAGTGGGCCTTGTGAAAGAGCCCGAAATCCTAGACATTGCGCACTCAATGAGGTTTAGGAAATTCACTGATGCAAGGGATAGCATATATGGGGTAATGAGACTTGTGTCGCCTGGTCAAGTTGCTGGCTTCGTTGTGGACTACTCAGAGAGCTGAGAGGAGACATATGATCGATTTTACAAATATGCTCTTGGCAGAGCCTTGCAAGACCCGAAAGAGAAATGGGTGATAGGTAGGTCAAACGAATAGAGGACAAGTGCAGATGGGATTCTACTGGGTTGGTGGAACAAATCGGGAAAGCTCGAGATTCAGAATGAAAGAATACTACTTATTGGTATCGTGAAGATTCATGCCGGCTTAGCTGACTTTATGTTGATATTCTCTTCATCCCCCGTGATTATTATGGCTCTTACATACCATCAGATGTGTTTCAGGAGACCCGGACTGGGGCAAGGTAACAAGAACTATTCTGTCACTATTTCCCATAGTGGAAAGTCAAGATCCATGGCTGATCTCATATTCAAGTCACTTTGACTATCAAAGCCTTCGCGGTCGATAGCAATAACAATCATGTTCATCGTGACTTGCTTTACTGTAACCAACTATTACATAATAGGGTCATTATTCCAGCAAAATTAATAGTCTCGTAGCCTTCTATACATTGTTGTTCGAGTCATCACCCACCCTTATCGTTTATAGAAATTCAGAAACTTTATTTCTTTAAGCTTCTATGCATATTATCTTCTAAGAGCCAGAGTCAATTGGGGGTTTCTAATCCGTTGGCTTGGCATACTTCGTGGTAATATATACACAAGCACTTTCAGTCTTTCACATATTGATATACTAAAGAATGTATGAGACCTTCGAAAGAATAAAGCATTAAAAAGGGATAAATACATATATATCAAAAGCCACGGTTCCTACTCAACAATCTCTAAGTATGATTTGACTACACTATTCCGCACACGCAAATGGGTATGAGTATAACCTACAGTAAAGTTGTAGTACGTTTGGTGCCTCCTGGAAAATTCTCTCCCTATTGGCTCACAGTCCTTCTCCAGACATGTATAAGGCCGCCAATCGCCATAAACGCGCTTCTTTGAGTATGGCGGCCATGGTTCATTCAGGTCATCTTTCACTGCTCTTCACTGGTCTAAGTGCCAAGACCATCGACCCTCCACATTACGGAACCAGCTGTCGTGCTAATTGGAACAATGTCCAGTTCTAGAATCCGCTCTCTCTTCATGTGGTCAACAGGAGCTCCGTACCAGTTTTCAATTTAAGGTAACCCTCCTTTCAGGGCCTGTTATCTCTTTTTTTTTATCCCGCAAATCCACCTTACCTGAAAACCCCCTCCTCGATTGTAACAGCAACCGGATGACAACCAACAACCTGGCAAACGCCTAGACACCATTGGCCAATAACTTGTCGCCTATGCATACAACATCCAATAATGTCATGTTATGTTCCTTGTCACTTCCCTTGCTGGCCCTCGCTCCGGAAAGCCCCCGCCTGACTCGACTTGTGCTTTGTAGACAACCAACAGCTTAAAAGGACTTAACCCTACCCCTTTCTTTGGAATTACTTTGTTGCTTCCTTTAGTTTTTATCCATTCTTTTTGGGAATTTTTACTATTGATACAATGTCCAACACTAGCAGCCCGAAGAGCCGGTCTCCGCGATCGCCCCAGGATCCGTCGGTAGCAGTCAACGAAACAATTGCAGTTGACGAGCCTCAAGATGAGGAGGAGGACTTAACTTTAGGATCTGACGCTGATAGCTCGACGGCCTCTATTTCATCGAGCATTCTGAATTATCGTACGATCAATGGCAGGACCTTTCACAGTGAGAGAGGAAACGCAGCATACTGGGGGTCGAACGATGAGCGCCAAAGTGATGCCATGGATATCGCGTGAGATACCCCTCCTGCAAAGTTGTGCAACCTCTCGCCTAACAGGACACTACCCAGTCATCACATATGGACACTCGCCCACGATGGGGAGCTTTACTTTGCACCTCTGGAAGACAACATACAGGTTCGTTAGATAACACAGTAAACTGTGGTTCTTTTCGTGTTGCTGACCTATTTTTTGCCAATTATCAGAAAGTTCTTGACGTCGGGACTGGAACCGGTATGAAATGGCCTTGCCTGTGTGACGGCGAGACTGACCGTACTAATTCATACTGCAGGTATTTGGGCTATGTAGGTTACCTATCATACGGAAGTGTACCAACTCTTACCAATTTTCAGTGACTTTGCGGACAAATTCCCTGGATGCGAGGTCATTGGTACCGATATTTCGCCCATCCAGCCCGGCTGGGTCCCACCCAACTTAAAATTGTGAGCTACTTAACTACATTTATATCTTACATCTAACCCAGATATCAGCGAAATTGAAGATTGCACCCAGCAGTGGACCTTCCCATCTGAGTCCTTCGATTACGTCCACCTTCGTTATCTGGTCGGCTGCATTCCAGACTGGACAGAGCTTTTCAGCCAGGCATACAAGACTCTCAAGCCTGGTGGCTGGGTTGAGAGCTTTGAAATTTCTCCAACTGCAGAAAGCGACGATGGCACCGTCACACATGACTCTGCAATGGCTCAATGGGGAAGAATTGTTATCGAGGCTTCGGAGAAGATCGGTAATAGCTTTACAGTCGTCGACGATAAAGTCCAAAAGCCTGCGTTACAAGAGGCGGGATTTGTCGACATTCACGAGTGGGAGTTCAAGGTAACGTACAAGACCATTCTGCTGCACTGTCAGTAACTGACTTGAAAAGTGTCCCTTGAACCCCTGGCCCAAGGACCCTAAGCTCAAAGAGATTGGCCGGTTTGGAGAGGTCTTCCTCACCCAGGATACTGAAGGTTTTGTAACTTTGGCCGCCAATCTATTGGGCTGGTCGATGGAAGAGGTCCATGTTTATATCGCCAAGTTCCGACGTGAGGTTCGGAACCGGAAACATCATGTCTACATACGTCTTAGGGCTGTCTGGGCACGTAAGCCAGAGACAAAAGAGGAGCCGGTACCCGCATAAGCATGAAGTCGTACGAAATTACATCGGAAATTGGTTGTCAAGCTAGTCGTAGCGAAAGGGGGCGTCTTGACGAGAGCGATACGCTCTAGCAATCACTTCTGGCCGTTTCGACCGAGGCAGATACTGCGAGCTTAGGCAATCCAGCCGTCGGAATATAAAGTTACCTAAATGAAAGTATCAAACAATGAAGCCAACGCTGTTCAGTCATCGTCCAGCTATCCATTTCAGAATTCCGCCTGCTTGGATGATGCATCTAAATATAGCAAATGCGATGCCCTCAAGATTTGCAATACTTATCCGCCAATGCGAAGAGTTGAGAGTTTTCTGCGCTCTAGGAACTGACACCTTGTCGTATGCCGCGACAGCACTGCCAATTGAATACGAGGTCGACAGAAATCCAGCCAGGTCCCATCCATCTGCCAAAGCCATGTTGGCACCATTTCCAGCGAAGGGGCTAACAGCATGGTTACTGTCTCCAATAAATACCACACCAGGAAGAACGTTCTCATGGTTGAATGGCTTCTTGTCGCGCGCTGGGATAACAAATGCCGTGGAAGGGTCTGTCGAGTTTATCAGACTTGCAAATGGCTCTGCTATCTCGCTGCAATGCTGTCGCACTTCATCCAGGAGTGCACATCCATCTCCGCCAGTAGTCTGAGCTGGCATCTCTTCAGCCTTGCTAAAAGCCCAGATAACAGTTTTGCCCTCAAAGGGGCTCACAAAACAGCTATTGCCGTATCCAGAGGTCATAATGCCCCATGAACCGGCCAAAGGGTTCGGAATGCCTTGCGGAAAGACTGCGAGACCACCGATTTGAGTGGCCCCTGCGTAATGCAGCTTGTCCTCTGGCCGAAGTGAGGCCCTGATTTTGCTGTGTGCACCGTCCGCAGCGATCAAAAGGTCGCAGTCGATCGAGTGTTCGGATTTATTGTGTGAGGAAACAGTAACCGAAAGGCGACGATCATCTAGTAGCTTGACGCCCAAACATTGTGACTCCCATAGAATACTGATCCCCAGATTTTCAGCTTCCTCGATCATAATTTCTCTCAAACTAGCTCTCGGAATCCGCAATCGCGCCACAGGGAGGTCCCCATATGGTTTTGCAGGGACAGCAATCAACTCGTTCCAGTTTCTATCCCATATCTTGAAAGGCATGCTGTCAGTCCCCGGCGTTGCTTTCTCAATAACGCGGTGCAAGAGGCCGAGATTTTCGAGAATCTGCACACCTCCATCCTGTTCCATGCCATTGATCGCGAGTGAGTAGCCTTGCCTTTGGAGGTCAGGATGTCTAGAATCGCGATCGTAGACCGTTATCTTGGGAGGAGAAAGCTTTTGATTCCATATTTTGTGCAATGAGATAGCAAAGGCTAAACCAGCCATGCCAGCTCCAGTAACAATAACAGACTTCTGTTCCAGGAAGTGAGCTTCTTCTGCAGCCATATTCAGATTTCGTACTAAGGAAAAATAAGTAATCGCTAGACGCAAATAGAATTATCAAATATAAATAGGGTCTACTAGCCATGATCGAAGAGAGCAGGCTTGATGCTATCTTATGGACAAGCTCGGTATTTCCATTCCCGATCGAGTTTCAGATTCGGGTTGTAGATTATGCCGTTCGGTGCCGGGGCTTATCTATCATCTGACGGTGCTTACACTCGGGTCCGACCTCCACTAGTAACTGCCGAGTAAACATAGGTATTTAAAGTTATAGTAAGATAGTACGTCACTCTTGCTTTGGAAAAATACTAGTCCTGTAAGTATTTTAAAGATATAATTATAAGAAGAGTATTATTTATTACCTTTATCCTGCCGTTGCTAAGACTATTTATTTTTATAATTTACTCTAAATTTCACTTTCATAAGTCTGGCAACCAATTCCAGCCGTCTTTGTTCTTTTTCTACAATTACCACTATCTGTCAATCCTGTACTCTGGTCTTTGGGATTACTCTCGATTGGGCTGATTCTTTGAAGAGCGTCAGACGTCAGTGAGAAGCAATCAAGGAGATCAGAAGATTTTATCGCATATAAGCTGTTACCCGAAGGTTAGATGATCAGTTTAAATTACATAACTGTAGTGATGCGATGTCTTGGAGGCGAATTACACAGCATGGACTAGTCGTCGGGGGGCGTAGGCTTTTGTCAAAATGCCTACGCTGGGATTGTCGCTTTATTTGAGAAGGATCTTGAAAATGCTAAGACCAGAGCAAGAGTGATTTTACACGAGGAGGGCGCTTATATGGCATAAAAATGCATTCTTGAGCATTGGCTATGGATACTACATGATCAGACCGCTGTACCAATGAGGTGGAACGAAAAATTGTCATTAGGTCCCAAAGGAACAAGTCGCTTCTGCTTCTTGGCCAATATACTGTAATGACAATGTCTATGCTTGCCAGAATCTCGTTAAGGGTGCAAGACATTTGGCACCCTGGTATTGATGCGAGATCTACATTGTTCCTGCAAGGGATGAGCTTGTTGCCAGGCTATCCACCTCTTTCCATGGGAGTGTAGCAAATTGATACTCGCTGTAATCTGGCAAAATGACCAGTTGAATTCATGGTTTCGTGGTCTAACGGTTATGACTGCGGATTCTGATTCCGCCAGCGAGGGTTCGACTCCCTCCGAGACCTTTCTTTTGCTTTAGCGTTCTTATATTTTGTTTCTTTTTTTTTTTCTTCTTCTTATGCTCTTAAACTATAAGAGGTAGTAATTGCATTTCTGGATTTCATTTATAAGTTTGTTTTTTCCATTATGATTTTAGTATAATATATACTTAACTAATATTTAATAATGCTTTTAAGTAGTTAGGCTGGATTATGGCTTGGTTTATGAAACTCTCTACATGTCGCGAAATAAGTAAAATGTAGCTATGAATACTGTCGCTCTACTCAGAGTTTCTTATATATATATATAACCCTGCGCTGTTCCAATGCATTACAATTGTTTATTGAGTCTGCAATGGCTCTGCCGTGCTTTTTCGCATGCTACCCTGTATCTTTACCATGACTCGTGTTTTAACCATCAAGTCACAACAATGACTTATTCCCGACGGCTCCCACGTGTCGAAGGATTTTAAAGCCTTGGCACCCTGTCTTTCCCACGAATGATCGACAGGAACAAGTGACGAAGACTGGATGAAAATGGCGCAAATATCCGAAGATTCGCCAACGACGGAAAACATTCTGATCACTGACCAGCAACGACCCATTGAATGTCCCACTTGCCGGAGCCGAACGGAAAAGATGAACCGAGAGCAAGATCCTTATCTCGGACCACTCAGGGGCACATCTGATGGTTCAACTCAATTGACCTTCTATCCTTGTGATCATCTTGCGGCCGCACAGCCACGGGGTAGCATCCAGATCTGAACCACATCACCGGGAAGTGGCTAAATAATGCAGCGCCCAGGGGGTTGATCACATGCATCTTCAGCTTCTTATCTCGCAGCTATTAAGAACGGCGACATGCTCGTTCTGGAAGCGCTTGCGATGGCGGAATAAAAGCCACTGTCTGAGCGCCGCGTTAGCCCCTATAATGATAAGAAATATTTTTTTAATAGGGTTATGTCACTGGCAGCCAATTGACCGACAGCATGCGCGTTGACGGAAATTCAGTGGATTGACCCCCCAATTTATTTTCAGCCTTCTGGGGCGTTCACCTTCCGACCTCGCAGAAGGAAATGCTTTACGCAATATGATCATCAGCTAGATAATCTGTCAATCACGAAATTTGACAGCGTCGCTCCGCAGAAACTTTCGAAAAAGGAACTTGGGGTGCTAGTTCGTGGGTCCGTGGCTTACCACTAACGCCGGGCCCAAGACTTGTCTCGTAATAGCGGCCGTGTTTGACTCGCAGGCCCAAACGTCCAGTAAACTCTATTCTACCCTGTCTAGCCAGTGAATTGTTAGGTGCAGCTCCGATGATGCACCGGATGGGCTGATTAAGGGTCCCATGTCTTCCACGTGTCTACCCTGACGGGTCTGGGTCTGTATCACTGATCTCTGGAGGGTTTAACTACTGAGGTACTGCACCCCTGACTGGCGCTGCAGATCTTGTCGTTCTTTTCGTTACCTTTTCTTGCATCGATGCCCCGGATTTTGACTGTTTTGCTTTTTGGTTCTGGGTGAAGACCCTCTTCAGTACCGACAATTTGGTATCGCATTAGCATCAGCAGCCATGTCGTCTCTCGACGCTGAGATGTGGGCGTGGTATGCCTTGACGCTGGTAGTAGTGGTTGCGCGAATGTGAGTACTTGGTTGGAAGCGTCGGGAATTGTTGCTGACTGTGTACAGGACGTCACGTCGTATGTTGCTTGGATCGTTCAAGCGTATGTTGGCAGATGACTACCTCATGGCGTTGACAATGGTTTGTATCTCTTTACTAGCCAATGCATCAATATTAACATCTGTAGATCACATATACTGCCCTCCTGGCAATCGTCAGCGTCCTCACACGAACCCCCACCAACCTCATCAATCCTGACGATCACATCGTACTCACTCCCGAAGACATCAAACTCCGAGAATACGGATCGAAGCTGGTACTAGTCACGGAACATATGCAGATGCTTACCCTCTGGGGCGTCAAGGGCTGTCTGCTATTCATGTATGGTCGATTGACGTGAGTAGTCTCCCATCCTCGACACAGTCATTGTTGACTAACAAGCTTCAGAATGAGTTTGAAGCAAAACTTTCTGGTTAAGCTGGTGGCAGGATATGTTGTCGTTGGATTCGTTGTTATGCAAATCTTGTGGTTTGCTGCTTGGTGCCGACCTTTCAATCACTACTGGCAGGTTCCTCCTGATGATTGTAAGGTCCCCATCGATAAGATAAGGGACTTGGACTAATGAGTCGCAGTGAACTGCTCAGCTGAGACAAATCATATGATCACCAACGCCGTCGTCAACATCTCTTCCGACATCATGATTATCCTTCTTCCTATGCCTGTCTTTCTACAATCTCAACTGCCACTTAAGCGAAAGATTATTCTTTGCGGTGTCTTTGCTCTTGGAATCTTTACCGTAAGTAGTTTTCCCTTCTTTGTCTCATCGAGCTGTTACCTGACTTGGGCTCCCAGATCCTCGCAGCGACGATGAGCAAGATCTACAGTCTCGGCGACCCCTTTGGCACAGAATGGTCCTATTGGTACATCCGCGAAGTCTCAACCGCCGTCATCGCCGCAAATCTCCCTCTCACGTGGACTCTCCTCCAACGCGTCTTCCGCCTTGGTTCATTCCACGCCAAGTACGGCAAATCCTCCAACCAACGCACCGGTGAAGGAACATCGCGATTCCGATCAGCATACGGAAACCTCAGCAGTATGGATCGACGACCTAAAAAGACGACTTTTGTCGAGCCCGGAATGAGCTTCTCCGAGAGCCAGGAGGAGATTAATGGGAAGGATATCCCGTTGAAGATTTACCAGAAGAATGAGGTTATTGTTAACATCACTACTGAAGAGGCGTCGTCTGATAAACGGTCGCCGTCACCGCCTGGCCATACTGGGTTGGAAAGGATTAATTTGCGGGAGGCGAATGCGCATGGCGGTAGCGAGAATGGCGATAAATCTGCGAATGAGATGGAGCTTGGTGTTGTTACCAAGGTCTATCATGGAGTATAATGGGTCAACGGACTGACGAACTAATTAGACATACATAAACTTTCCCAAGTACAACTAATACAACCACTAATTAAAACATGAGCTTGGCTTTTACTTACGCACGAACAACATCAAGTCTTTACTGACCTGCTGAATTTGATTGGATGACCTTATCATCCAATTGAATATTTTCAAGGGGTTTGAAAATACGCAAATGTCCCACGTGACCTCAGCTTTCAGCCTCATCTGAAACCAGAGAGCACTTACTCCGCATCTCATCATCCATCACTTGCGTGGGTGATTATGGATGCCCAAGGAAGCTCGCCGATAAGGAAAAAATGTCCTCCAGAGGCAATAAATTCGACCGGCCTCAGCGTCATATACGAGCCAGAGACCGATGCTCCAATAGTCGAGTAAGTAGTGATTGAGGCTACTCCAAGATCGGCCTGCTGAATATCCGTCCGTCAAGCATTATTTTCGTTCATGGTCTGAAAGGCCACCCATACAAAACATGGCGATACAAGCAGACTCCGGTTAAGTCATCCACACGTCATAAAAAAGCGGTATCGAAGCCGAGTACTTCTAAACCACTCGAACTCAGACAAAATCTCAAGGCGCTCTTCAAAGGCTCGGCAAGCTCTAGTCGACAGGATGGTAGCCTCACCGAAGCAACTAGCCACACCACGACAAGTCAAGATGCCGATGCTCTTTCTGTTTTCTGGCCTGCTGACCTCCTCCCCCAAAAGTGCGAAAAGGCTCGCATTCTAACCTTTGGATACGATACGAAAGTGACAAAATACACGTCTGGACCACCCAACATGAACAGCATTTTCTCTCATGGGAAGGATTTCTTGTTCTCGCTAGGACGAATGACAGTACGGGGTCGTCCTCTAATTTTCGTCGCTCACAGTCTTGGTGGTATACTCGTTAAAGAGGTAACTTAAATGCCTTTCCGTTATATTTTCTTCGCAAGACTGAACCTTGATACAGATGCTGGGGCTGTCCTCGAATTCGGAACTTAAAGGCATAGTTCAGTGCACCCTTGCCATGATATTCTTGGGAACTCCACACCGCGGAAGTCCTGAACTCTCTGCTATAGGAGAATGGGCTAGATTCATCCTGGACACCTTTCGCTTCCAGACAGCGTCAGCAATCCTTGATACTCTTAGGCTCAAGACCACTGATCTCGAGCGTGCGCATGAAGCGTTTTATAGACTCTGGCTACAGTATGACTTCCGAGTCAAGACCTTTCAGGAGGGGTTAGGTCTTACGGGGATCAGGTTGGGAGTGCTGGGAAACAAAGTTGTCCCTCACGATTCCTCACTTATCGGAGATCCAAGAGAACGCGCTGAAACTCTGCAGGCCAACCATATGGAGATGTCTCGGTTTCGTGGCTCTCAAGATCCTAACTTTGTCAAAGTCGTAGGAGAGATTGTGGATGTCTACACCACAGTAGAGATCGAGATCACTAGGTTATGCAGAAAACCGTTTTCGCGATATGGTATGAGAGGTCAGCAAAGGCTCTTGGACAAGGAGATGTTAAACACTCTAATTGAGTCTCTACGCTTCAGCGGGATGGATAATAGGCGAGAATGCATCTCTGTGCCTTCGACAAACACTGGGCAGTGGCTATTCGAAAACAAAACGTTCTGCATCTGGAAAAATAGTATGCTTAAGAGGAAAAGGCTCCTATTCATTAAGGGTAAACCGGGGGCTGGAAAATCAACGTTAATGAAAGAGGCGGCGAGAAAAATAGAGTCAAATCCTGAAGACCGTGGGTGCTGCGTCAGCTTCTTCATCAACGCCAGAGGAACACCGCTAGAATGCTCAATTAGCGGCATCCGCAGATCTCTGCTATGTCAGCTTTTGACATACTGTGGGAGGTTAAGAACTAACACACAGTCTCAGGCGGCAATCACTTTGGTGGAGAATTTACGAGGAAAGAATGCGCTCCAATCGAAAGAATGGGGTGATCAAGAAATGGAGACATTGCTAACCGATGTCCTCGATGTTTTGTCTGCGGAACAGGTCCCTGTCTATATTTTTGTGGATGCCCTTGACGAACTTGGGTTAGAAGTAGAAAGGGACGAGGTTGCGTTCTGGACAGACTTTCTCCAATCCTACTATCCATCAAATACGAGAGTATGCCTGTCCTGCCGACACTTCCCCAACGTCTCAACCTCAGGCTGTATGGAGATTGACTTGAATGCTTACAACAGTCCTGACATATTGAAGTATATCAACCTCCGACTGGAAAGGCACATACAGAAGGAAGAGGGGCACTGGCGTGCAGAGCTGTCCAAGGAAATATTCTTGCTATCGACTGGAGTATTTCTTTGGGTTGTGCTCGTAGTCGATGATGTGTGTGCAAAATACGATCAGGGCTATAGCCTGCGAGCCCTCATACGCCTCGTTGAAGATACACCAACAGAGCTAAAGGAGGTATATGCACAGATATTAAGCACTCTCACCGATGGAGAAAAGGTGCTTGCCATGAGGCTGTTCCAATGGGCTACTGAGTCAGTGAGGCCTCTGCGGCTGGATGAATGGCATCATGTGCTAGCTTTTGTCACGGCCCGGCCGCCGAAATCTTTAAAAGAGTGGCGAGACTCAGTCACATTCACTGAGAATGATCACCAACTTGAGAGGATGATAAAAACGCTATCAAGAGGCTTGTTGGAGATAAGCAACACTCAGTCCGACAGGGTGACTAGCAAAGAAGCGGCGACATCATCTGTCAACGCAGGCGCTGGATCTCTCGACCATGAGCAAGGTTCATCTCGCGTTGTACAAGTTATACACGAGTCTGTATGATTTTCTGATGTCGCAAGGAGGCTTTAGTATCCTCGGATGGACGGGAACTAACATCATTGCGGACTGTCACTGTACGATTGCAATCACTTGTCTTGACTACATGAATATCCCAGAGCTGGATGATCTCGTTAGCGCACGTCAACGAAAGATGATGGGCGATACAGCAAAGCCTTCGAAACACTCTTCACCTTCGGAAGTGTCACAGGACTTTCACATGATAGAAACCGGGATTGGTATCAAGCGGGCACTGGATGGTCTTACTGACATACCCAGCATAGACCCACAGAAGTTTGTTGAGGCCTGGATCGCTAATGAGAACCCGGGATCTTGCTCGAGCTCTCTACGAGAAGCATTAAACAGACCAACCGCCTCCGTATCGACGGACGTCAAGTCTCAAGCACTGCAAGACTACCCAGCTTTGCTTCTATACGCAGCGTATGAGCTGGACTATCACATTCGTATAGCTGGCTATGCGACGTCAAATGACATGAAAGAAAAGCTACACCGTCTACTCCAAGACGAGGAGTTAAAGAATCGACTTACTGCGCTGCATACAAAAGTCAAGGGCGAAAATTACAGGAAGGAACTTGAGAATGATAAGAGCTTATCTTCCAAATCTTCGATGTAAGTGAAGTAGGAGAGATATCGATGGCTGAGCATGACTAACAACCCTTTCATCATAGATCTGACAACGAACCAATTTTGAGTTTGAGAGCCCGGGTAAAGGCCCAGAGAGCTGATAATGGTAAATCACAGGGGCCCAGAAAGCCGAGAAGTATTGCTAGTTTCGGATCGGCGGGTAGTTATGGGCGTCGAAGTTCAAAGTCCCGAAACGGCCCCGGATCTTGAGTCTGGTGTCTCCAGTACCTAAGGTAGTGCGGAGGCTAGTGAGGCCAGCGGATCTCGTCCTCGGATGTCGTATGTGGATCATCTTCGTCCGGATCTCGTCCCTCGGGGAGTTCACGCCCAATTTTCTGGGGTAAACCACCATTCCAGTGGCTCCAACAAGGACCTACCATCAAAATCGCCCCAATTCGTCAAACAATCCCAACCATCACGACATCTCAATCACTCTCCATATAAGTCCACAGCTCCAGCCTTCGTCATGACATATTAAGCACAGTCACAGCATCATCCATCATGGGCGTGTTTACAAAGTTCCGCTTCTTCAACCGAAGACTCGCGCTGTCATGCGTGCTCATCGCCGTGTCGACGTTCAATTATGGCTTCGACAACCAGGCTTTCGCGACGACGCAGGCCATGGATGCGTTTGATAAGCAGTTTGGCGTTTGGGATGAGAAGACGGGCAAGTATGTTCTTGAACCGTCGTGGCTTTCGCTGTTTAATAGTTTGAACTACATTGGGTTCGCTGCTGGTGAGTACAGCGTGAGAGAGTTGGTGCTTTGCTGATGGTTTGTAGGTGTTTTGGTTGGGACTTGGATCTCTTCGCGATGGGGTCGACGATGGTGCATGTTTGTCATGAGCGTGTATGCTATTGGTACAGCGACTATTACCGTCACGTCTTTCCATCGCGAACAGATCATGGCAGCTCGAATCCTCAATTATGTCTACGTCGGAATGGAACTTGGTGTTGTTCCAACCTTTCAGTCCGAAATCGGTACGTCTACTCCAACAAACAGCCACTTCTAACACTAACAATAATAGTTCCCGCCCAAGCTCGTGGCTTCATGGTCGGATCCTATCAGCTCAGCCTCGCGGTCGGCGGTCTCGTCATCAACAGCATCTGCTTCGGAACAAGCTCCCTCCCAGACAACCGCGCTTGGCGGATCCCGATCGGCATGTTCTACATCGTGCCTAGTATTGTTGTAGCAGGCATCTGGTTCGTTCCAGAGTCGCCGCGATGGCTGCTGCGGAAGAACAGAGTTGAAGAGGCGCGAAAGAGTCTCCAAAAGATCCGTGAAGGAGCGTTTACAGATGAAGAGATCGATGCTGAGTTTACGGAGCTGAAGGTCTCTTTGGAGCAGGAGACTGAGCAGGGCAAGTTCGTTGAGCTTGTGAGAGGTATCAACCTCAAGCGAACCCTTATCGTTATGGCCGTCAACTTCTATCAGCAGGCTGGTGGCCAAGCCTTTGTGTCGCAGTATGGTACCATCTACGTCAAGTCGCTTGGAACCATCAACCCGTTTGGCTTCAGCTTGATCACCTCAGCCATCAGTATTGTCTCGATTACCTGCATCCTCCTCTGGACGGATATCGTTGGTAGACGGTATGCAACCTGCCAATCTCAGATGAACCCCCAGCTGACCACTATCCAGTGTTCTCATGATGGCCTCGTCCGTCACCATGTTTGCTGCCATGATGACAATGGGAGGTCTCGGTATCGTATCTCCCGTCGATGATTCAAGAAAAAAAGGCGTGATCAGCATGATGGCTGTGTTTGCCTCCGGCTTCGGAATGGGCTGGGCACCTCTGGTCTACGTCGTCACCACTGAGCTCTCTGCTCTTCGACTTCGTGATCTTACATCGCGAGTTGGCTTCACCACCAACGTCATCATGAAGTAAGCCCGACAATCACTTCCTGTTCATCCCGTGCTAACAAAACTTTCAGCTTCGCTGTCAACTTCAGCATCCCATATCTCATCTACGACAAGTATGCCGGCTTGAACAGCAAAGTCGGCTTCATCTTTGGAGGGATCATGGCTACTGCTCTTGTGTTTGTCTACTTCTGTGTTCCTGAGTGCAAGGGTAAGACGTTGGAGCAGGTCGACTTCTTGTTTAACCAGGGAGTTCCGATCCGACAGTTTGGAATAGTTGATGCTGCCGAGATGATGCGCGCTACACAGGAGGGAGATGGCTTGGGCAAGGTGCACTCTGACGGCAAGGATAATACCGTCACAGCTGAAGAGCCAGTCTAAGTGGTGGATGGGTACGGTACAAAGCAATGGCGGGAAAATGGAGGTCTTGGTAGATTGTGTTGAGAATCATAACTAGCTACTTAATATTGAGGTGCACTAGCATCGGTATAAGCATTCATCTGGAGATCAAAGGGATCCAATGGGAAACCAAGTTCTTGATCTCCAAACACCATGTCAGCTGAATTGATCGAGTCATAGTTAATGAGTGGATATCCAAGCGACGAGAACGAACCAAGAGACCCGTCCCCCGTTGACCCAGTCAGGCCCTGCTCATCACCCTGAACTGGAAAGGACCAGATGTCTTGCCCTGTAGCGTTCTCGAGCACTGCGGACTCAAGTGAGGTCTCCGGTATCTCTTCGCCAGTATTAGACTCTGGTGGTCGGATAGCGGGATCTTCCTCCTCTTCATCGTCCGGAGCAAAGGCATGCTTAGAACGGCGATGTAGCTTTTCTTGTAAACGAAGAGTCCCTGGCGAAGCGCTCCTAAAACGACCATTAGCTTGGAAACTAGAGTAAAAGTGCATCTAGCGTACGGTGATCCAGGCGATATATGTCTCGTCCCTAATCGTGGTATGAGATTCTCAATATCCGTGATCTATAGCTTTGTCAGCTTCTTGACACGAGAGGGCGAGGTGAATACTCACACATGAACCAATCCATCCAACTTCAACGCGACTACCCGAAACAATAAGCAGGATGTCCATAAATTTCTGCTTGATCACTGGTAACGATGACTCCCCGTGTAATGGCAGTAGAGCAGCCAAGTGATCGACCATCTTGACGAATTGGTACGTCACAACTGCAAACGTTGGTGTGCCGACACGACTACTAGTCTCCATCTGTCGAACCTTTGACCACATATCTATGTATCTCAGTGCAGTCTGTAAACACTGTTGCTGGCAGTAGTCGATGTACTCTCGTGGCGTTTGGCCGACTGCTTCTGGTGATACGGCCTCTCGGATACCAGGGATGAGAAACCGGTGAAGGTCGCAGCGAGAACTGAACAGAATGGTATGGAGGGTTGTATATGTACGTGCTTCCTCTGAATGACACATTATCATCAGTCTGTTTTCGTTGAGGTGCAGTTCATCTGGTAGTGACTCTTCAAAAGACGTCAGTTCCAGATCTAGTGAGCGTAATTGGCCCCTGCTGAGATATGGACTCGTTCCACTGAGGATAACCTGTCTAGTGTATCTTGGCCTGTCAGCAAAACCCATCATGTAGGATATGTGTTTTACCTTAGAACCCTATCTCGAATATCGTACAGCCGCATCAAGTACGCCAAGACATTCAAGTCTGTGTCGTTGTCATTATTACTCCGCAGAAACGGCGCTTTTGATCTTGAGCCAAGTTGGAAGTTATGATGACTGCTCGGTAAGCGAATATGCATTCTTTGGGTTGGACAAACAGTCAGATCCTCAATGCCACCAGAGAAAACTTTATCAACGACGTAAGTAGACCACATCAAGCGCCGAAGACACTCTTGCTTTACTGGATCAATAGCTGGGCGTTCATAGTTGAGCCTCTTGGTGAACGCGACTCTTGATGCTATCGAAAGAAGAACCCAGACATCTCCGGTGAAACGCATGGAGAAGAGGAACTTGATCACAAGCATGAGAGCTTGTAGTTTTGGTACTGACATGTCGCCCATGTGATTGACCAACTCATGCTGAACTTGCTTGATCCAGTTATGCGCTGGTGAGCTCTCCGTGTGATATGTTGGTGCAAGCCGCAGTGCTGAAGCACAGATAGCTTTGAGTAAGGTCTTTTCGAGCTTGCCTTGACTCCATTCTGCGATTGTTGTAGCTCGATGAAGAAAGACACAGTCGGCGATGTCGGATTTGTCAAAGTATATGTCCAGATATTGGCGAATGGTATCTCGACTCTCAAGCTCAAAGACCCTGTTCTCATATTAGTCAGAGGTATGAGCCAGTAGATGATGGAATATACCGCTGTGTATCACCGGCCACACTGGCAGAGATATCCATTGGCGATGCCTGACTGGGTACTGATCCATAGCGTGACTGTGAAGTACTCGCCGGCGAAGTCTGTACCTCCATACCAATATCGACACTAGAGCTCCCCAGCTCATCACTGAACACACATTCATGTCCTTGTGACTGACATCGGCTACAAGGGCATGTCCCCGAACACTTGGACTTGGCACTTCGACAAGCCGCACAAGCCCTCAGTATTCTCCGCCTCTTGATACCCGCCTGCGTCAAATCCTCACCATGACCACCCGACACTGGAATTGTATCTCTTGCAACATAACTACATGTCAATTCCAACCGCTCACAGCGTATACACCCCGTGATTCGTCTATCGCATTTAACCTGATGACCTAGATTAGTGGAGAACCCCGCAAACTGCAACAAGAGCACGAACCTTTCTCGCGCGACATTGTTTACACGCGAGTTGCGGGGAAGACCTTTCCATTGCACGAGATCCGAACGAGTTCCTTGGTCTGAGGTGAGTGGGGTTTGCTAGGTCTTTACATAGCAGAGTTCGAAGCACGTCAGCCCGAGGTTGGATGGCGAGGGGGCGAGATCCGGAGAACGAGATCCGAGGCTAAGTTAGGCGAGGGTGTTAGCTCATGACTAGATAACTACGACTACAAACTCATCAAAGGGGGTGAATTTCTTGATCATAGCAATTCACAATGTCGCAATCTCATAGCCTTCCCCCAAAACCATTGCCTTTGAAGGTTGATTCCAAGAATGGAGGAGATAGGCCGAACTACATCATTTTCATGCCTGATCAGTTGAGATATGACTCTCTCGGCTGTACAACTGGTCCCAATTCTGAGATCAAGACGCCAAATATCGATGCATTCGCTGCAAGAGGGAGTCTCTTCACCAATTGCTTTACACAAGCTTCTGTATGTTCGCAGTCGAGATGTAGCATGTTCACCGGAACATACCCTCACGTCAGCGGCCATCGAAGTCTTGAGAATCTCATCAAGCCATGGGAACCGAACATCTTTCGGAGCCTGAAGGAGTCGGGCTATCACGTTGCGTGTCTTGCACCACGAGGCGACACTTTTGCACCGACTGTCACGGAGCTGAGTCTCAGTGAATATGGGTTCCTTGAAACACCAGAGTTTACACCAAAGTTTGCTGGTGGTGGACGAGAGGTTGATGAAAGCATCTGGGGGCGATTGTTTTATCGTGGATTGAGAGATGCGGACAAGGCTTTGGATTATGACGAAGCTGTTGTGAGATCTGCTTTGACGTGGTTGGACTGTCCTCCTACGGACAAGCCATGGGTTTTGTTTATGCCTCTCATCTTTCCGCACTGTCCGTTCCAAGTTGAGGAGCCGTACTTTTCCATGTATGATCGATCTAAAGTCTCCAGTGTTGAGGCTACGGTCGACAAGAAGACAGGCTATGAACCGCGGTATATGAAGTCGATTCGAGAGAAGTATGGTACTCATCGCGCAACGGACGAAATTTGGAGGGAGATCAAGGCGACCTACTATGGTATGATCACACGACTAGATGATCAGTTTGGAAGAGTTCTCAAGAAAGTCGATGACCTTGGTATTTGGAAGGACACTGTTACGATGTTTTTCACCGACCACGGAGAATATCTCGGTGATCACGGGCTCATCGAGAAGTGGCCTTCAGGTCTTTCTGAGACTCTGGTACACGAGCCTCTCATTATTGGCGGTGCAAGACTCCCAGAAGGAAAGAAGATCGATGCCATGACGGAAATGGTGGACTTGGTTCCGACGATGCTGGAGACATCTGGAATCGGAGAGTCATTCGCCCATAACGGATTATCATGGATCCCTCTTCTATGCGACAATGCCACAACACACAAGCAGTACTCTTTCTCCGAAGGTGGCTTCCTCACCTCTGAAGAGCCCATTCTCGAACAAGCGCCCTACCCCTACGATCTCAAAGCCGGACTTCAACACGAAGATACTACTGTAGTCGGCAAGGCAATCTCGCTCCGTGATGAGACCTGGACTTACGTATACCGGCTATACGAACCGGCTGAGCTGTATCATCGACACAACGACCCCCATGAGCTCCATAACCTGGCTCAAGATCCGGATTATAAGGGTTTGGCGGATAAGTATGAGAAGGCTACGCTGAAGTGGTTGCTAGAAGGGGCCGATGCCATGCCTTGGACGAAGGATCCGAGATTTCCGGAGGTAAAGTTGAAGAGTCCGAGGGAGCAGATGGAGGAGAGGTTGAAGCAGGTCAAGAGTGACTGACTTCCACCTTCGGCAGATTATAGACGCATTGCCATTTGAATGGTGGCCTAGTACTACGTTTTACATAGACACTCACAAAGAGACAAAGCTGGATTAGCAATGTGAACGGAAGAGCTAGTGGTGACTAGAGCAAACAGACGTCAGGCGGGAGAAATACGTTCATATCAATTATAGAGATACTAAAAGCTGAAGTACAAATGAAAGTTGAATGACTGAATGTTACACGTGTGTACAAAGAAATACCCTGCGCCTTATCCGGTAACCCTCAAATAGCACTTACAGAACCTCACGAACAGGCAAGCTCCAGTTCTCAGGGTGCTTCCACTTGGTCTCCATCTTCTCCCCATCCAACTTAAAAGCATCCCCAAAAGATGCCGACTCAATTCGGTGATGTCCACCAACCGAACTCTGTGCATTTCGGAGAATCGACAGGTAAAACGACTCATCCTTGTCATCCGCACCAGCCTTGCTCTGGTGGCTGTGATGAGCCCACTTCAGCCTCTTGGCCTGGTCCGTAACCAACTCCGCAAGATCATCACGACCTGAAATGGCATCGCTTTCCATGTTACCGATTTGCTCAAGGAGATGAACGTGGATGTCTCGTGCAGCTCTGTGATTTCCGCATGTATTGTGGAAGCTTGCGTGGAGAGTCTCACAATCGACTGTAAGATGGTGAAGAGAACCGTAGACATCGCGGAGGTTGTAGCAGATACTCTCGATCAGAGAAATAGCAGCTGATTGATGGCCTGCAGCGAACTTGACCTCGCAGAGTCGACGACCAGTAGCAACTGTCGCAGCCCCGGACCAGTTGCGGCTCATGCGTGTATCCCAGAGATACTGAAGGATGCGTTCAAGCATGGAGAAGTTCTTCCTCTCACCGAGAAGACGGATGATGACGTTCAATTGGTCAAATGGAATGGTGCCAAAGTCGATGTCAAGACGACCGACCTTGAGGACTTCGACGAGAATCTCTGATGAGATTTGCTGGAGCTCAATGATGACATGATCGTGGTCGTGGGTGTGACGACGCGAGAACGACTCTGAGATCTTGAAGGCAAGCTTGACAACATGAGAGTGCTTTGTCTTGGTCAGTTGTCGGAAGTAGACTTGCGACCACTTCAACAGCTGGAGGGAAACCTTGAAGTCCTTGGCCTTGTAGACCTGCAGGCCAACTTCTACCAAGCGCTCAAGGATGTCAATATGCACAATCTTCTTATTGACGTTGGAAAGAGTCAACTCAAAAAGCTGCCAGAGTAGCTCAGACGAGACAGATGTCGAGCAGAAGCCCTTGAACATGTCCCACATGTCTGTACGGAGCTTTCGCACCTCAGTATGTCGACCCTTGAGTTCAAGGAAGGCAATAAGACGAGCACCAGCGGCGAGACGCATGTGGATCGGGCGACTTGAGGTTCTGACGGAAATGGACCATGCTTCGTAGAGACAAGTCTCAGTGTAGACATCGCGGATGATGATGTCGAGCATGTTCTCGCGTTCATACCCGCAGAGAAGTTGCTCAAAGGCATGGATGAAGATGAAGCAGCGTCGATCGAGATGAGCAAGACGATCCTCGTGACCAAAGCCACAGAAACCCTCGACCTTGCTCTTCTCGCCCATGAGGACCTCTTCCTTGAGGGTCTGGATGAACTTGATGCCAAACTCGACAGAAGATAACTCACGGTACATCTTGGCCAAGCTACGAGCAATGTCGAAGAGGATGATCTCATTACGTTCTTCAATGAGAAGACCGACGATGTACTCTTCAATGACCTTGATGGCAACGGTGATGCTCTCGCGACGTTTCTGCTTGCGGTGGTATTCGACGATGCGGGTGAGTGCTACCAAGACCTTCTCGTGGGAGTAGGAGAGTTCCCACTTGAGAGAGATGAAGGAGTCAATGAGGAGGGTTTCGGCGCGATGACCGAGATCGCAGTGGGACTCGAAGAGAACCGAGAGGCGATACTTGGCAATCTCGAGGAGAGCGATGATGGAGTCACTCTCTTCACAGCAGTGAATGTCGAATTGACAGAGTTCCTCGTAGATAGAAACAGCTTCGACGTATCGAACTGTGTCAATCTCAAGAATCTTGGCGAACTCAATGCTGGCGCGAATGTAGTACGCATGCGTAGCACCAAAGTCAGCAAGAATGACAGCCCTGAAGCTCTCAGCCAAATGAAGACGCTCAGTATGTTGCTCATGAACACCAAGAATGATAAGGTACTCTTGATACACCTCGAACCACTGCTCCGAGCTGACGATCTCGTGGTCGTGACGATGCTTCTCAATTGAGTTCCAGAGGAAACGGAACCAAGTGAGAGTCTCGGAGTGCTCGCTGTGGGACTTGTGAAGAGAGAGGCAGACTTTCATGAGGATGGAGATATAGGCTGGGGGACAGGAGTCAAGACCAAAGTCGCCGAAGCCACGGAGGATGATGAGCAGTGAATCAACAGATCCGTGACATTCGAGCCAGTGGTTGAGATGACACATGTGGAACTCTGCCTTGAGCTGCGTGAGTCTGGTGATGATGATCTCAAAGCGAGACTCGAATTGGGTAATGATGGTCTTCTCACTCCCGCCAGAGCGATGCGTACCGAAAGAAGCAGTGATGTCGACGACAATATCGACAATCATAGCAAGGGAAGACTGGAAGATGGTAGAAACTCTGTGCGAAGCATGGCTCGCTTCCAACTTCTCAACCATCTTGACAACCGTCCCCATCGCATCATCAAGCACCGTAAAGAAGCGTTCAACAGCAAAGCCATACTTACCCGCGAACCCAAGAAGTGTCTTACAAGACGAGAGAACGAGCGCAGAGCTATCATAAGTCGATACCTCAATCATCTTGATCGCTGTCATGATCTTGTCAAACTTCTTCGCAAAAGCTTCAGCTTTCTTGAGGGTCTTGTCAAGACGACTGCCCTTCTCAGGCATGTATCTCAATCTCTCGTTCGTGACCATCGCGAGAAACTCCTTGGACGTAACAGAGCGACCAAAGTCGAGAGGCTTACCGCACACGCGGGCATACCGATCAATAGCCCTCTGTATGTGTGAGTCAAGCTCACATGAGAAGCCTTCGTAGTCGACTCCATGCCTGTAGATGGCTTGAGTGTCGTATAGCTCGCTTGCATAAGAGGAAGAAGAGAAGGAATGGTCTCGCTTGGAGATTATAGACATGGCCTTTGACCCATGACGTGTTGTAGCGCTGGAGAAGTCGCGGTGCGAGAGAACTGTTGTAGTGCCGGTGCCATACTCGAAGACCGAAGAGCGAGCGGGCGCGACGATACTCTCGGTGTCGTGGTGGTGAATTATACTCTCGGCGGGCTCGTCGTCTGAAGACACGGAGCCAGAGCGGACGGGGCGCGTTTGCACGGTGGTGAGCCAGTTGGACTTGACGTTTGAAGGGACTGACTCCAGCTGGTGGACTAGAGAGTGTCAGTAAAGTAAAGAAAGAGGAATGAAGAGGGGAAGATGGAACGTACGTTTGGCTTGGCTGAGCATGGTGTCTGTTTCGCTATTGAAGAAGATATCTGCGAACATGAGAAATGCCTTCGAGGATGGCATTGACGCGAGGACCATGGTGGGAGATATATCCAGTGATGCAGGGTTTATCTGTTATCACTCGTATATGCGCTCCAGGCCTTGTTCATCATGCTGATGGTGGGTGCGCCCTGACGAACTAGTGGTTTGAGGAGAGCTGGACAGTGAGACAATACGAAGCCCCGAACGTGACGCCCTGGACTTCATTTCCACCAGTTCAGCCATATCACCCCGAAATCTCACCTCTAATGGCATATCACACGCACGCTTGAGGCCTCATCACATAAGCTAGCTATCCCTGAAATTGGTTCGGGTCGAGACCCTTATTTTCAGATGTCGCTCGGCTAAGCCACAGCGCTGTAGAACTTGTACTAATGGATCTAGATCTGGGCCATGTTTCAATATGTGATTCAACGCCAGGCTGAGGGTCAGCTCGCCACGAGGGAGATAAGGTATGTGGCTAAAATTGGGAGACGCGCCGTGCCGCGATTGAATACGGGGAACTTGGGCGCCCTAACGCTAAATTGATCTTTCTGGGGGCTCATCCACCAGTATCATTTTAGAAGAGCAGGTGGCACATCATTGGTTAAGGCGGCCAGTTATACTTCAATAGTGCGATAAAAGTAACAGCGATAAGGGAACTTGGCAACGCCGTAAAATAGGCTTCTCAATTGCGCTGCTGAATCTCCGAATTAGTCTTTACTCCCTGACCTTGGCTGGCACGCGTTCAGCCAGCCGGGGTACCAGCTCAGCTCCAGCCATGTCAGCCACACTAGACGAATCGGGATGACTATCATTGATGTCTCTGAGACATGCATATCTAGCTTCAATAACGAACCAATAATCTAGTCTAAGAACCTCGTGTAATTTAATCGCCTGAAGAACATTTGAGGCCTCGACTTGGCTGTATAGTGGCGAAATCGCGGGACAGATCGATAGATTGTCTAACATGGCATTCAACTTAGCTCTCAATAGTCTGAAACGAGTGAACGGCTGAGAAGGGAGGGTTTCGGACCGTCCGCTCTTCGAGATGTGTGCTTATAGGCGCCGAAATCATCTCCTTTCTAGGTCTTCAGCCGCAAGCCACAATATCGGCCAGGCTTCGTACTACGGTCTGTCGGGTTATGGAGATTTAATACACTGTCTCTGGCCTTCACCAGTATACCTGTTCATTGTGAGCGACTCGATGACAACTCGTTTTGTACCCAAGAACAGACCTTCACCTAAGGAGTGGATTGAACACGTGAGACAGATTCACTGGAAAGTATCTTCATATCCATTTGTGTATGGCATGAACTTCCCTTCCCCATCCGAATGCATACAGCATGTTTCCAGGAGTCACGCGAGATCGGTCACCACCAAGGGCATCGGTGTGCTTGTATATCTGAGCCAGAAACCCATGGAAATGAAATAAAGTATCCTTTGTTCAATGCGCCGAAATTATGCGATCAGCCTCACAGTATCATCGCCACATTGGCCGACATCAAGATCAACTATCACTATTTGCTTTGCCAGCGGTAAAATCGGATTTTAAGGACGAACATAGTAGCGAAAGTGAATCAAATGCTGAGTGGATGGCTATGATATTGAACTTAGACCAACGAGGCGACAATGGCAAACAACCTGAAGAACTTGAGGTTTCATCTGCGACGCAAGGAACAGATGAAAATAGTGATGTGCCTTGTCCAAACGATAATCGAAATAGGCACAATGAATACTTCGTACCACGTGACATTGATCGAGAGGTCATTTCAGCCGATACTGTTTTCTCGAGAACGATGCCCTTGTACGACCTGTATATTTTAAGGTGTGTAAGAACACATATTTACCCGTTCGTCCTAAATTCGAAGCTAACAAAGCTTCTATGAAAACTCTAGAATCCTCAAAATGGCCACGCAACTCAGCATTACTATACAACGGCACGTAGAAACTTGGCTACAGCAAGTAAGGTTCTCTTTCGGTTTTGTAAATGGAAACAAAATGTTGAATAGACTTGTAGGCTATAATAGAAGATCTGAAAGCAAACTCTAGACGATGGGAGCAACAGAGGCAGCTGCAAAAGTAAGGTCAGGGTAGTTCCGGTCTCAACATTCATTTACAAACGGAATATAATACAATCCATGAATCCTGTAAGTCTAGCCGTAAGGTATGGCTCCTGGCAGCAAGGGTAAAAAAGCTCTTCTTAGATCTTTCGAGAGGAAACTAACGAACTCATAAATGGTACAGATACGGTTTCAAGTACAGTCACTCGATCCAGAAGCGAATGACAATGTTCGATGCAATGTATATACAGCTTTTGTTGTGATGATATTTACAGTGGATAAATATAGTTCATAGAAGTTTAGATGTGTTTTGGGTCAATCCTCTAGACTGACATCCCAATGTCTCCTCGAAGATCCAATTGTGCTAGATTGTTGGATATTTTGAACAGTTTACTGCATTAGAACGTCAGTTACTGTCATTACTGGGAGCTTAGACATAACTTACGATAAAGCCGAACCACTTGAGATCGTTGTCATCGAAATGAGGATTACCGTGTCCAATACCCGCGCCCAAGAAAGCCTAACAATGTCAGTCATTATTCTATGCCTCATGATGCTCCGTATCTTACCTGGAACTTCTCACCAAAGACCTGGCGAGTGTAAGGGCTGGCGGGAGTGTTGGGGGTAGTTGACTGAGGGTTGGAAGAATATCCGAAAATACCAGTCCACTGCTTGATCTCCTCATAGTAATTCTGGACGTTGAGAGTAGCGTCGGCAGTTCCGTGGTAGATCTGGAACTTGGGGCGAGCGCCGTTGTAGCCGGGGTACATGTTCTTGACGACGTTGGCCCACTGGGTCTGAGTGTAGATGGACTTTCCTGAAGAGCAGGTTGAGTTCCAGGCGGCGGCTTGGTTCGCCTGGCTGACGAAGCAACCGGCGGGAACACCAGCATAGGCGCTTCCTGCGGCGAAGACATCGGGGTAGGTAGCAAGCATGACGTTCTGTTCTGTTAGTCGAAGCCAATTGAGTGACTGGGTTTACTTACGGTCATCATGGCGCCGGAAGATTCACCAGTGACGAAAACCTTCTTGGCATCACCGTTGTACTGTTGGAGGACATACTTGGCCATGTTGGCGATAGAGTTGCTGTCACCGCCACCCTCGTGGGTCAAGGCCATCTTGGAAGAGACATCCCAGCAGCCACCAGAATAAGGAGTCTGGGGGTACACAACGATGAATCCGTACTTCTCAGCATTGGAAGCCCACTTGGTACCCTGGTAGTAAGCCTGACCGGTACCACCGCAGTAGTGGATAGCAACGACGACAGCAGGGTTAGACTTCAAGTTCTTGGGGACGTACAAGAACATCTTGGTGCCAGTTGGGTTGTTGCCATAGCTGTTGACCTGGGTGAGCTGGCCTCGCGGAACGGGCTCCGCACCGAGGACGCTACTGATGAGGGCTAGAACCCAGAAGCCGATGATGGAAGTCAACTGCATGATGAAATGTGTTGGAAGAATGATGTGCCAAGAAGTATGAGGAAACAAAACATGATGGGATGGTGTATCAGCCAAGATATATACCCGTCCCCCCAAGGCCCATGGATCGATCTCACCTCCTGACCATGCTCCAATGGATCGAACGGACGTGTATCCTCCGCCAGCCGTTGTTTCCACTCGCGAACGAATCTCGTTCCTGAACGAACTCCACACCGCTTGGTCCTCAGCACGGATTCGGTACATGGCGGATATGCCGAGGGGCCTTTTTGGCTAAAGTCGTCTCCGCAGTGGGAATTCATGCAGAAACTGATCATTTTCCTGATTCTGACGAGGATAAAGAGCGAGTTTAGCCTGGGATAATAACCGATCGTGGTGTGTTTCAGTGGGACTTGAAACCTCGAGCCTTTCCGGATTGAGACGCGGAGAAAATTGGAGTGTAGCATTGATGGGTGAAGGACTATTCCACCAATTGGAGGAAAGGGAAAGCTGACGGTTTGGAAACATCATCTAGATTACACGGATTATGTTTCTTGTCAATGCGACTATATTGCTTCGTCGGGTCATCGATAGTTTATGTCAGGGCCTGAACGTGCCATGCCAGGGAGTGAGTCTGGGCCCTGGGACGGGCCTCTCCTCAGTGACAAAAAGACTTGACCAGGTTTAGTACAGATTTAGTGGACTTTAGACTAGCTATTTTCAGTACCTTGTTTCGAGACCAGAAGTTTCAAGTCTTTCGTCGTGTCAAATAAATTTGTTTGCTCCCCTGACATGTCTGTGGCTTTGATCCGGATACACGGCATGTTTCTTTTATGGCCAGACAACTATTAATTAATCCGCAACGTCACTTGTCATCTGGAATCCATGAATGAGAAGGTAGAATATGACAGCAGCACCGTGCACAGACGTAAGGTCTCAACTACTTCTCAATTGAACCAGGGACAAACATTGCTGGAAGAAGAAAACAATCACCAATCAAGTTACATCTCGTGTGGCTTCACAAAGCTGAATCAAGAGAGCCATCCGAAGCTGGGGGATTGATTGAGCCAAGACTCGGAGCCTGGTTATACTAACAAGAGAAAAAAGACCACCAAGAATAGAAACGAGAAGACCGCCAGCAGAGCAGCGAAGTATCTTTGTGAGACATCCTCAGCTCCTCCGTTAACATCACTCTAATTGCTCGGCGTTACAGCCACCATCTCCCTATCCCTCCGCATCAAAGCCATTGGTCTCGCCATAAGAAGAGTTGAGAGTCACGGACAGCTCGTTAGACTCGGCTCCCGATTCATTCTCATTACTGGCGAGTATAATCAGACATACCATTGTGGACGACTTTACAGTTAGCGGCGCCCCCGCAAGCGTCGTCCATGGCAGTTTTGAGCTCGAGAGGGGACCCATCACAGAAGGAGTCGCACTGCCCTTCCACTGAACCCATAGCCACGTCCTCAGAGATACACAGGTGAGCAAGGGCATTTCGCAGGGTGACGACACAATTGCCATGGCGAGCATAGGGTGGCTGGACAGCGTCGAGACGCTCGTGGATCTCATCGATGGAAAGGCTGGCGCCGGCCTGGCATGTCGATACATTAACGAGCTCCATGATATTCGGGAGTCTTCAGCGAAAGGTGGACTCACAGACTGAATGATGGAAAGGGTCAAGGTCTCGCGAGATGCAACTGACTCTTGTAGAGCAAGTATCCCTAGGTTGTTCGGATTCATGAGGTGCCCCTCGAGTTCACGCCATGCTGACCCGCAAGCCTCAAGCGCACGACGAATGCGCCAGATCTGACGTCTCTGGAGGAAACGTTCTTGACCATGCAAGCGAGCCACAAAGTTCCAGTACATTTGGGCCGCGCCGAGAAGCTCTGAAGGGATCTAAACAAAGAAGTTAGACAGATCGCCAACACACTCATCGATGAGGCTTACCGAGCCACATGTCTTGTCGTAATGCTTGCAGACAACACAAAGAGTGGGATCATCATTCGTAACACATTCGCATGATATATCGCGGTCGATCTCCGAAATGCAACCGAGGCAGGGTACACCGCAGCTGCTTTCAAAGCCAACATCCTGGTCGTACTTGTAATCAGAGAATACTTTGGCAATGTGATCAAGGGAGGCCATCGCGGAAGTGTTGACGCAAACAAATAACGCGTGAAGAGCTGACAAGGGGGAAAGAACGCGGCGAATGTGCAGCGAAGAATTGAAAGAGAGAGCAGAAGCAGAGATCACGAAGAGATGCTTGAGGGAGAAAAACAAAAGAGTGAAAAGTTTTCTTGATTGTTGACCTTGAGTGTGTGCTAGCAAACAAGTTTACCGTGTATCACTGCCCGGTTTTGGCTGGCACGTTGGCACTGGCAAACAGCTACCGACCACGTAGTAATAAACCCAAGAAAGTCACAGGTTATCAGCACTCAACTTGAACCAGATGATGCATTACACGGGGATGAAATGCTGCGGATTGGAGGAGCGATGTGATTATCACAAATTCAACCACGCCATGGCTGGGAGCAACCCTAGAAAGCTCATGACTACTCTTGCCCAGAAATCTCTTTATGTGATTTACAAATTCTATTAAAAAGCATCTATAAATCCCAGCTCCTCAATCGCTCCCGAACTGGATATACCTGTTCTTCGTCTAAAGCCTCGCCATTTGCCCTCGAAGAGCACGACGGGAAGCAAACCACATAAAGAGGTTATGATCCATTCCCGCTTCCTCCGAGTGAGACACCACATCCTCTAACCAGGCTTGAAACCGGGTATCTTGTTCCTCTTCTAACATTTGGTCTCTCTTCTTAAGTTCATCAAAGAACTCCTTCTCCATTTGCAGCAGATCCCATACAAAGCGAACCGCGACGTCCAGTTTCACTCGAACAGCTGTTTCTTCATCTCTAGGACCGCTAGTGTAGTCGTCACGGTCGACATTCGTTGCCAGCCCAGCCTCGAACAAAGGGAGAAAACTAATGGGTGAAGAGACATGTGCATCATCCCCTGTATTAACGAGGAGAATCGTGCACTGCTCTACCTCTTTCTCCACTCGCTGGTCCAATTTGTGAATCCTGTCGTAGCCTTCCAACCCTGGTGGTTGATAACATATGCCTGTGATTTCCGGCAGTGATTGCTTATCAACAACCAGATACAGGGCGCGGAACAGATGTGACATGTGGTAGCCATGCTCTCGCCAAGATCGTATGTCGCCTGGGGTTTCATCTTTGGGCGGCTCTATTCCGGGGTAACTCGAACACCAGTTTGTCCCACGCGTAAACTCAACCAAGTGCTCTGCATGAGTCGATAAGAATTGAGACAGATCGCTATGAAATATCGACAGCTCTTCAAGATTTTGAGGGCCATTCTTTCCTAAGAGCAAAGGTTTGCCAAGAAAGCCACCGCGCTGGAAGAATGGTCGACCATTATGGAGTCGCAGCCACTCGCGGAATATATACCTGGCGATCCGTTGGCTATCGGAAATATCGACTGACCTGTGTTCAAAATAGACCATTAATTCCTTGTTCAACCAGTCGTCGAGATGATAGGCATTATTTAAAGGCTTTGACAGGCGTGGTGTGTTGATCGTTTTCATGCAGTGATCTGAACGCCATCCAATCTTGAATTTCGAATACATGCGTATCTGTGCTGCGCAATCCTCGGAAAACATGATTTCCAGCTCCTTGTAGATAAGATCTGGCATTTCTCTCAAAGTCGATCTTGTAGGCTCGAGATACATCTCATCGTAACCACCCACACTGGAAATGGAAGTTGGGTCAAATACTCGCTTTGATATCATATAATAAGCACAATCTCCGGGGGAACTCATGGAGATGATCTCCTGTTCGCTACCCCCAGGAGTTGGGGTCGTCAGTGGTGGGGAGTTCGACATGGCTTTTGTAGCTTTTTGGTTTTGACGAAAAATGTTGAGGAGAGTATAAGATTTCAAGATATGGGTTTATAGAGCGGGAACAGTTTATATTAGGGCTTGGCAGATTTGGTGAGTCATGTTCTCAACACTCAATTTTAACTTTTGGTGATGCGCTCTTCCGAACTTTAGGCCAGCATATCGCACTGTTACTGGTGGCTAATACTTTACACACATATGTGGCGCTTTAATTCTCCAAAATTTACTTTTTTCGCAGTGTCCAGTGTTTAATTCTTGCTATAATCTTATTAAAGGCACAGGTAATGGGTAGAAGCGTGTGGCTCGACTCAAGTTGAGAGGAGCTGTCTTGCTGGCACCTAACTTACAAAGAAGGGATCTTTCCGTCGAGACTACGGAGCCTTCTTTTGTTCAATTCGATTCAACCTGGCGATTAGATATCGTGTTATGATTGGGTTCAATAGAACTCAAGGTGCCGACATCTGGTCTGCCAGCTGTCAGCAGTGTCAAGAGCACTGGGTCTGTCGGCCTGACATTACGAAAAAGCCGGCATCTCTTGGGAGAAAATTTCTTCTCGACCTTGGATAAACTTTTCTTTCTCCCTTTTCGTCATTCGTTCTGCTAGCTCTCAACTCGCATCTTTGACATATTTCATTCACAATACACTCCTTACTCCTGCGATCCGAGAACATTACGCTATGATTGCCGATCGTTGTCGAACTATGAAAAGCTGGGCGGGCCGGCTCGCCGTGCTCGGATGCGACGACAAGACAATAGATAACGCCCAATGCCACAACCAACCGACAAGCCACAGCCAAAGCCAACAAGCCCAAAACCGAATCAGGGCCCAGCGCCCGACATCACGGGTGTATGATGCATGTGTATCGCCGGCGCCGTCACAACTGCCCTTGCGCAGTTTGAGTTTGACGAAGAGACAGGCTTTCATCGCCTGGGGGACACTGAGCTCCCATGTCTGCATTGCGTCCTCTCTGCCCATCGAGATGGGCGACTTGTGTGTGTCGTGGATGATGAACCATCTCGGTGCACCCTCTGCAAGAGAGATCACAAGAAATGCACTACTGTATGTATTGTTACATCATCGATGGTTCCCCGTCCTTGCCTAACGAAAAGATAGGTCCCAACCGAGCTCAAGCTTGTCATACAGCCGTACTGGAACGCCCTTCACGACGAGTTCAGTACCGATAGAGCGCTGACTCGCCTGCAAAAGTGGCGGGTCATGCAGTGTGTTTGTCCTGAAAGCGGCGTCGGCTCTCTGATCCCTCGTCTCAGCTCTCGCAAATCCCTGCCGCACATCTTCTCAAAACCCCAACGGCATTGCGCCTGTCGTCCAAGCGCAGGAACTTGCTTCCAATCGAGAGCTTCTCACACTCTCCTATCGCGTTCAGGTAAGATCTCTATTGCTTCGCCGACGTGTCAGCTCTAATTAATTGCATAGGCTGCCCCCGAAGTCCACGATAACGCTACCATCGAGGAGAACATTCGCCGAAGCGTCCCTGCTTACGCCCGCGAATGCCACGAGGCCAATGTGTTTGTGGCAGTACTCCAACGCCTTCCGACTGCCTTTGAGACGCCGGTCGATGGGAATGACGATCGCAAGAGGGCAAAGCTCCCCCCAGTCGAACTCCCCGATCAGTTCGTCAACGACATGGAGCGTCTGATTGCTGAAGGGAAGCCGGCCGCTCGAAATACGGTCCGCACAGTTGGCCAAGGTCCTGTCCGTCGTGGGGCGGCGCAAGCCACTCCACAGAAGCGGCGCCGACAGCCTGAAGAACGTGAAGACACTCCTCCCCCTGAGGAGGAAATCCGGGTTTCCGAAGCTCCTGGCGATCCTTCTCCGGCCCCAGAGTCGTCTCAGCCTCGGCGGAGTGGGCGCAAGCGCCGCCAGGCTGACCACGCATCCACTTCGCACTACCAACGGCAACGGAGGAATGAAAGCTTAGGCTCTAAGCGATGAAAAGATTTAGGTAAATTATTAAAAGTTTAGGCCACTTTATGATGATTTTGTTTTGACACGTTTCTCAAAATTGCAGTTTCTTGCTCTTCCTGCAAATGGAAGTGATTCTCACAGGAGATGACGTCATGGAGCTTTTTGCTGGTAGGAAGGAGCTCGGAGGGCAACAACAGACTACAGCAACGTCGCTCTGCCTGCTCAAGACCTCACCATTTCAACAACAACAACAACCGTGTCAACTTTGTTCATCTGTCTTCGTCATCAACTCCATCTCGCTGCACCCTCCTCGACTCGTCATTCATTCTCTCTTCTCCTCAACTCTGCACTTCTTGCCGTCCCTCCGATTCTCATTTCTCTGCGCGTCTCCCAGTCCTCAATCCTTTCGTCCAACAGCCCGATAGCCTTTCTCTCCCCTCTTGGCATCTCTTCGTCGCTGCCCTTGATCAAGCTGCAATCCCGACCAGTCGCGACTCGTCGCCGAACTCCGACGTCAGACTCAGCCTATGGCTGTCCACCCTCCTATCCAAGGCCGGTATACAACGGACTTTGGCGGCTTCAAGAGGAAATCCCCATCCCAACAAACGGAGCGCTTTTTACGAACATATAATATCGATACAAATGACCTACACTGGTGCGAAGTGTATAGCCAAATACGCGGAGATGGGCCTGTCGCTATTGTTAAGGCGAACGATCGGGGAGGTGTCCTCGTTATTACGGAACTTGAACGTAATAACGACCAGTCAATTGCGGGCACCGAGGCAAGGATGTCAGAGCTCCTCTGGCATGCCTTTGTCCAAGTCACCCACGGTCAATCGAAGTCCCTATCCTCGCTAAGGGGCATTTGGATCGACACCATTGTCAATCCAGCGACAAAACTTGTGGTCTAGGAGGCCATTCGCCGATCGACTGCCGAAAGAGAACAGCGCGCGCCCCGACGCAATGATGGTGGAATCCCAGAAGACCATCCAATCATTTTTACGTATACCCGTTACCAGCATGCATTCTTTGCAATCTTGGGGAGTCTTTTGGGGCGCATGGTCATGAGAATGTTAGCTGACCATTTGGCTTGGTGTTGTTCGGTTGATCTGAATGGACACTCATTGACGAAACCAAGCTGCGATCCCCATCAGCCACGAGTTATTTGACGAGGACCCGACTGGCAAATAGACATGACATTCTCGAACTACCTTGTCTTCGTCCGAAGGTATCCTGTGTCGCTGTCCCGTTCAACCAATACTCCGCACACTATCCAATCGATCCTGAACCATTGCCAAAAAGAACAATACCAACCCGCGCGGACAGTCCCCTGATCCAATGGAGAAGTTGAATCCCGACTCAAGCACGCCCGAGCGGACACACGCTCGATACAAACTTTACGAACATGCATTGGGGACAGGTCGCCGATCTCCGTGACACCAGGAAGGTTAGAGGAGTCTACCCACCTCTTGACGACAAATACACCATAAACCATAAGCAGTACCGTCCACAGCGTCGATCCCTAGATGACGACCCGGCGACGTATCTCCGACGGGAGATCGTCGATACCAATGACCTCAGTTACTGTGAGGTCTATAGTATACCACCAATAAGAAAGAACCACTGCGCGCTAGTCAAGACAGCTCCTCGGAGCGGAGCGTTTGTAGTGAGCGAACTTGAACGCAAGTTCGACTATTGGTACGCATGGAGGACATCCCTGGAGGCCAGGATGTCTGGGCTTATTTGGAAGAGCTGGGAAACGGCAGTCAACGCACAATCCTTGTCGCCGACGCTTCTCCGACGGGTCTGGATCGACCGTGTGATGAATAAGGAGACCAAGCTGGTGGTTTAGGAGGCCATCCACCGGTCAATTCCCGACCACAGAGAGAAGGTTGTGGGTGGCAGGGAGATTGAGTACATTCTTACCTTTACTCGACATCAACATGCATTCTTTGCAATTTTGGGGAGCTGCCCAAGGGGTATGATTGTGCGCATGCTTTTTGACCACCAGCCAGAGATTGGTAAATGTATTGTTCGGCGGGTTCTTGGGAATGAGCTTTAGGGTTAAGCATTATGGCAGCCTTACATAGATTTGACAAGATTATGATTAGGTTTTTAAATTCTTATGGCAGTTTATGATAACTTAGGCTACTTTATGATGATCTTTATGAGTTGAGAAAAGTTTAGACTAAGCCTTTCCTAAGCTTAGGATGTCCTTGTGCCTCATTTTGAGTCTTATGATGGGCTGCAGTACGTGAGAGCTAGTGCATTGTCACAGGTATTGCACCTTTCTGTCTCGTGAGACCAGTCCCGCTACTGCACTGGGTTCTGTTTCAGCCACAAGTCTAGAATGCAAATAACACATCAAGCCAAAAGCATCGCTTGGTGATGGACAGATCATCTACCCCACTACATCATAGCAACTATGATCTCCATGCATTCCCATTCGGGCGGATGAACGACATGCACAAGTCCCCTTAGAGCATGTCAATCCTCGGAGCCGGCACTTCTAGCTCCGCTTCTAGACACCCGATTACGGTATGTCTCTTCCGAACTTTCTCTCACGAGGTTTCATCGTTCATTAAGGAGCGCTAGACCCATGTCGGAATAATTGGTGAAACATCGTTCGTCCGAGCTGTGATTGGAGGAATAACGACAATCCTGGTACGGATCCTACACAGCTCCGCGTATTTATGGTGCGCTTGAAAGTCATGTCTAGGATGGCCAGTTGCTACTTAAGAGATCGCGGTCCGTTGAGTAGAACTTGGTAATTTTGAGTTCTCTCACGATCGTCAAAATGGTACTTCTTCGGTTTCTGGCTTTTCTGTCCTACTGTTCGGTCGCTTTGGCCTTGACCTACAGGGGCGTCGACTGGTCCTCTGTCCTTCTCGAGGAACAAAAGGGCACTCAATACACTGCCGGCGGTTCCGCTCAACCCCTTGAGAAGATTCTCGCCGCGAATGGAGTCAACTCAGTCCGTCAAAGAGTCTGGGTGAACCCTTCCAACGGGGACTATAACCTCGACTACAATCTCAAGCTCGCCAAGCGTGCTAAAGCTGCGGGTCTGAGCGTCTACTTGACTCTTCACTTCAGCGACACCTGGGCTGATCCTGGTCACCAGGCTATTCCCTCCGGATGGCCTACCGATATCGATAACCTTGCCTGGAGACTGTACAACTATACTCAGCAGGTCTCCAATGCTTTCCAATCTGCTGGCGTTCCTCCTGCCATAATCTCCATTGGAAATGAGATCACTGCTGGTCTTCTCTTCCCTACTGGCTCGACCAAGTCTTACTACAACATCGGCCGTCTTCTCAACTCTGCAGCCTACGGTATCAAGGACTCTTCCATCAGCCCCAAGCCCAAGATCATGATCCATCTCGACAAGGGCTGGGACTGGGGTACCCAAGAATACTTCTACACCCAAGTCCTCAGCCAAAAGGGTCTGACCCTCGATGCCTTTGACGCCATGGGTGTGTCATACTACCCCTTCTACGGATCAGGCGCTACGTTCTCTGCGCTTGAGACTTCGCTCACCAACATGGCCAACAAATGGGGCAAGCAGATCTTTGTCAGCGAGCTTGACTGGCCTACGTCTTGCCCTTCGCCCGCTCAGCCATTCCCTAGCGACATGAAGAACATTCCTTTCTCGGCCGATGGTCAGACGCAGTTTATTAAGAAGGTTGCTAGCATTGTTAGCAAGGTCAAGGGTGGAGCTGGATTGTACTACTGGGAGCCTGCCTGGATGAATAACCAGGCTCTCGGCTCTTCGTGCCCTTCCAACACTTTGTTCTCATGGCCTGGAAAGGCTCTGTCAAGTCTTTCTGTCTTTAAGAGCATCTAGGCAGGGCAGCCCTCCATACAGTTAAATTTGTTGTTATATAGTTATGCAACCAAGTACATACATTTATCTGATATCAAAATAAAATGTTGACTCACTTCGCCCGGTGTGTTGGGAGTCTTATGCAGATTGGAGAAATCGGGACATGTCAATATTGTCAATTGCGCAGGAAAAAAAAAATTCCAATACAATGTCTTACAAATTGTCTGCCTTGCTCAGCCGCAAAGTAGTTCGCCTTGACACGTCACCCCGCACTCGGCCAACTCAGCATTCTCGTTTCTCTTTTTCACTATCTCACTCTCAAAACCTGATTCTGATCCTCAGAATATTGTTCAGAATATTGTTCAAAATATTCTCAAATTTAAGAAAACGCCAAAATGTCGGGAGCCGAGGCCGCGATCGCTGGCATAGGATTTCTCTGCAATGCGATGCAGATCGTCACTTTTGGCAGAGATATTCTCCAAGTTTACAAGCACGTTCGGAATGAACACTCTCCTGACCCCAGGCTCAAGGCCTATCTCGAAAACGCGAAAGCCTGCTTCGATGATATGAACAGCTCAACTCTGGCGACCTCTCAGGCTTTGCCACCGAGCCGAGACCAACAACAGATAATTGAGATTGGCAAAAAGCTTGAAGAATCCATGGCCCAGCTGCAATCTAAATTCTCCGAGCTTCATATTGATGATGCATCTAGACGCGGATTCCGCGGGAAGATAGAGGTGGGCAAAAAGAGTCTGGCCACTCTATGGCAAGGAAAGGAACTCGAAAGTCTTGAGGTAAACCTCAAACGATACGAGAGCCTTCTTCACGGTGTCGTGCTACATCGTATATGCAATCAGTCTCAGGCCGCAGAAATCAGCTCGAATGATTCTTTCAACAAGCTCGATACCAACTTACAATCAATCATTACACAGCTGGCGGATGGCTGCACACGTATTTCTGACCTTTCGCTCGAGTTACTTAAGACAAGGAACCTAGTTACCCAGGAGCATGAAACAACACGTGCAGTCATCACTGAGGGGTTCACTACTACACAAGGTGCCATTTCGAGTTTCTGTAACTCGATGGTCCAAGAATTTCAGGACATGGCCCAACGCGACCAGAGTACGAACTTCGAGAAAGAGCACAATGAACTGCTCCAAAGCATTCGATTTCCTGAAATGAACAGCCGCAAGAACCATATCTCTGAAAACTACCCTGGAACCTTTGATTGGATCTTCAAGAACTCTGTTTATGGCAGTCGAAGCTGCTTGTCTAGTTATGAAGAGTCAGGCGATGAAAACGTTCAGCAGAGAGAAGAGAATGAGGATGGTGAAAGCATGGACGAGGACGAGGATCTAGACGGTGAAGAAGATATGGACAATATGCAATACTCGCCAAGCTCATCGTATTGTAATCACTTTCCTACCTGGTTAGAGTCTGATTCCCAGCAATTTTGGATCAGCGGCAAGCCCGCTTCTGGGAAAAGCTCGCTTATGAAGTTCCTTGCGACCAATCCCATTACATTGCAGCACTTGCAAGCCCAGCATAGCAACATCCGAATCCTCACCCACTATTTCTGGAAGCCAGGGCAGCCGCTACAGAAAAACATAGAAGGCATGACACGTTCTCTCCTCCATCAGGTGCTTCAGAAGAACCGTGATCTTGCACAGCGGTTGTGGACCGAGCAGCGGAATATTCAGGATAAACGAGATCGTGGAGATTGGGACATGCATGAGCTCAAGAGAGCTTTGTGCTGGGCAATCCAGTCTTCGGGAAATACTTTCTGCATCTTCCTCGATGGACTGGATGAGGCTAAAGAATTCGAGGACTTACCGTGGGGCGACAGTCGGAATACCCAAGTTGTTTACGACTTGCTCAGTCTCGAAAACATCAAGCTATGTGCATCTAGTAGGGAGGAGAATCCTTTCTGTCGGTTCTTTGCAGGCCAACCCTGCCTTAGAACCCATCGTCTTAATAAGAACGACATCCGCCATTATGCGAAGAATAGGCTAGAATTATCTGGTCTATGTTATCATCATCGGTCTCTACTTCTATCAATCGTCGTGGAGAAAGCAAATGGTGTGTTTCTCTGGGTGGTCTTAGCGATCAAGAGCCTCAATCAGGCAATACGCTCAGGTGGTGTCAACGAATTTGAGGAGCGCCTCTCACAAACGCCATCGGATTTACACGACCTCTTGGTTGATATGTGGAATCGCCCGGGAGATGATGCCAAATTATCAACTTACCAAATCGATGCTTCTCACTTCTTCGGTCTAACACTGGCAGCAATCAGTATCGAAAAGGAAAACCGTCACTATGGTGCATTAACTGAACCACTCCATTCGATGCGCTCATTACTCGTTATGGCTACAGCCCTAGAGGACAAGCCATTTACGTCGATATTGAGAGAAGGCCGTGAAATCCAAGCAAAAGAACTTGAAGCCAGATGTTTGAGGGTAGAAGATCGATTGCGTTTGGTTTGTCGAGGTCTCCTTGAAGTAACGAAGCTGAAAGATTACTATTACGATTGGGCTGGGAATGAAGTGCTTTGGGAGTATGCCTTGACAAGGGTCGAATTCATACACAGATGTGCGTTCGACTTCATTACCGGCACACAATTTGGACGTGAATGTCTTGCACTTTGTCACTGGTCGACTATTGACAAAGTCGAAAGGTTGCTTGCCGGTCATCTAGTTAAATCCCGATTTCTATGCCACATGTCACACCGACACACTTTGAGCATGACAAACGGAGAGACATGTCTTGGATCCGATGTCGACAACCACCAGCTATTCCGAGCCTTGTTTTTTACCTTCAACTGGTCTGATGGCAACATGTCTTTCCGAAATACTATGTGTAAAGAATTGAAGGACTGGCAGCAACATGGCTTATTTTCCGAACACTTTTATTGGCAATACCCAATATCAACTAAAGTTCCTACCAACCCAAGAGAATTGGAGTTCCTTGAGAATGCCGTCAGGGCAAACACTTTGGACACAGTCGTTTTGGATTTGGTAAAACAATTATCAATTGCTCGCCTTGCAGATGCTGTTCCGGTTCTACTCTGCGCATTGGTGGATGAAGAGGGGTATATAACAACGGGTTGCTTGCATCTTATTGACTACATCCTAACCCGCCTTCAAAGTGCGACTGGCAAAGAGGGGCAGGATGTTTCATCACAAGTTCAACATGAGGTGAGGAATGTAACAAGGCTGCTGCATTCATGGTTCGTCATGCAATGTCTTCACCGTCTATACGACGACTGGCTCTACGATGGTGATGAAATCAAAGGCCTACTGCACCGCTTTAGCCGCACTCTATCTTCGATGGAGGATTGGCAAAGCCCGTTGATTTTAGAATTTGGGGTTAGTTCTTCATCAATATTTCGGCCACAAGACAGTGAAGGATGGAATTTTGAATTTCGTCAATATATCCTAGCTGTTGCGAATTTTGTCACTGCTTACCGCTTGCTCGGTCTACTTTTACAGGGTGAAACGGATTGTGCTCTACACGTACAACCTCCACAAGACGCCAAAGAACGGTTTGATATACTTCTCGTCAAATGTAATGCAGATCCTCAGAATGGTGACAGAGAGTTTTTCACACCTGCAACAGAGTATCATCTGGATATTGCAAATTACATAAAGGAGGAGTTATCAGAACGCGATGGTCAGGTCAGAGAGCAAAGGTGGCTTGCTCTATTACAAAACATTAATACCGGCTGGAAATGGATAGGCAAGGACACATTGGGATATTGTATTAAGGAGGTTAACAAGCGGGGCTTGGAATTGATACATCCATGGATAAACGTTGTCAGATGATTGAGATACTGTAGCAGCGAACTTCAATTGAATATGTCAATCACCAGGTATGGCCATCTCCAAGATCGTGATCCCGGATGGTCTCTAGCGGATTGTATGATCTAGCCATGGCCCCCTTAAGCGAGGTGTAGAGTAGCACCATCATATGTAATGTTTGTTGGCCATGCAAATTCTGTACTGCATCGCTTTCCCTTTCTATGGCTACACCATTACACGCTGCATACACCACACTGTGCCCCAAGATATGCGACCTAATTGAGAGGTTTTATCCGAGATCAATCTTAATTATGTAGCCAATACCATTTATCGACTTTGCATCATTCGTCCCTGGAATGTTATAGCACTGCAGGCTGTGAAATCAAGTGTATACTAGAAGATTCCACTAAGTCTTTACCTAAGCTATGATGAATTGCCATAAGATACTCTAAACCTTTGTCAATCTTTATAAGAACTGGTATGAAAGTCACCTATGATCTCATAAACTGTTATTGTGTCGATCCAGCAACAATCCAACTGAGGGGTAAACTATCACAGATCAACATGTTTACCCTGAACTCCCCCCTGTAATTGGCTCACTCCAACCCCAACTCAAATTTAATTCATGGACGATCCATCACCTTATCAACCAAGAAAAAAACAATAACCTTCCTTCCTTATCTCCTCCCACGAACTTTTGTCGCCCTCCCAAGACCAAGTCTTGGCCAACGCAACATAACACGGGGGACTTTGTAAAAATGCCTTAAAGCGGCAGGTCTCGTACCCCTGTACGATTCCACGTCTAAACCGCTGCGGGAAGGCGCCTATCTCACTAGCCCTGCCGATCCCCGTATAAGCTTAATCTCGTCCCGGAAGTTAATCCTCTATAAGAACGCCTTGTTTTTTTCTCTTTCTCTTTCCTCAAGGTTCTCTTCTGCAACCTCGTTCATCATGGTCGCGAAATTACTGACCACTCTTTTGGCGCTCGCCCCGTTGGGTCTGGCGATTGATCCGCCTCGACAGCCGCATCAACCTGTTGGCGAGGGTGATCGCCTACTCACTTTCAATGAGACGAGTCCGAGCGCTAAATTGAGACCTACTACCATGAGTGTAGAGTGGTCTTCTGCTGGACAAGATGGGAATTATATTGTTCTCGGCGACAATGGCGATCTTGTTCTTGAGGACATCGTCAGCGAAGAGACAACAAAGTTCGTTACGGCTGATAAACTCCCCAAAGATCTTCACGAGTACTGGATCAGTAGCGACGCAAAGCGCGTGCTCGTCGCGGCAAACTACACCAAGCAATACCGCTACTCGTATTTTGCTGATTACTTCATTCATGACGTTGAGTCTGGCGAGAGTGAACCTCTTGTGAAAGACCAGGTTGGCGATATTCAGTACGCCCAGTTTGCGCCGAGTGGAGAAGCCGTTGCGTTTGTGCGGGGCAATAATCTCTTCATCCGTGATGCGGACGGCAAAATTGACCAGATCACTTCTGATGGGGGTCCTGATATGTTTCACGGTGTGCCTGATTGGGTGTACGAGGAGGAGATTTACGGCGGACGCTCGGCGCTTTGGTGGTCGCCTGATGCCAAGTTCCTTGCGTTCCTGAGCTTCAACGAGACTGGTGTCGGCACCTTCACCATTCCTTACTACATGGATAACCAGAAGCTTGCGCCTACGTATCCTCGTGAACTGGACCTTCGATACCCCAAGGTTGGATCCAAGAACCCTACCGTCGAGCTCAACATTCTTGATCTTTCGGGGGGCGAGTACAAGCCTGTTCCTGTTGATGCGTTTGAGCCTGAGGAGCTCATCATCGGAGAAGTCGCTTGGGTCACCAAGGATCACAGCGCTCTCATCTACCGTGCTTTCAACCGTGTTCAAGACCATGATGCCCACGTCATCGTCAACCCCGAGACGCTCAAGTCAAAGGTCGTTCGCGAGCGAGACGGAAGTGATGGATGGCTTGAGCATACCCTTTCCATCTCCTTCGTTGGTCCTCTGAGTCCCAAGAAGAAGGACGCTTACTACGTTGATGTTTCAGACGAGGATGGTTGGAACCACATTTACTTGTACCCCGTCAACGGCGGAAAGGCCATTCAGCTTACTTCTGGAAAGTGGGAGGTCTCGACTATTCTCAACATTGACACGGCCAAAAAGCTTGTTTACTTCCAAGCTTCGAAGCGACACTCTACCGAGCGACATGTCTACAAGGTGTCGTGGGAGACTAAGAAGATTACCCCTCTCGTTGATGATAAGACTCCCGGCTACTGGTCTGCGTCATTCTCTTCCAGCGGCGGTTACTACATTCTTCACTACCAGGGCCCCGACGTTCCTTATCAGGAGCTGTACACCACAAACTCCACCAGCAAGCCCGTCCGCACTCTGGTAGATAACAAGGCTTTCTACAAGACCATCAATCAGTACAGCATGCCCAATATCACATACTTTGAGCTCAAGCACCCTGATGGTTACTCCTTGAACGTCATGCAGCAGCTCCCCGTCAACTTCGACCCTTCCAAGAAGTACCCCGTTCTCTTCACTCCCTACGGCGGACCCAACTCCCAGCGCGTCGCCAAGTCTTTCCAATCTCTAGGATGGAAGTCCTACATCTCGTCTGATCCTGAACTTCAGTACATCGTGTACACCGTCGATAACCGCGGAACCGCCATGCAAGGCCGCAAGTACCGATCGCTCGTTACTTCTCAGCTCGGAAAGCTTGAACCTCTTGATCAGATCTGGGCTGCGGAGGAGCTCATCAAGAGATATAGTTTTATCAACGCTGATAAGATTGGAATGTGGGGATGGTCGTATGGTGGATATCTTACAGCCAAGACCGTCGAGGCAGACTCGGGAGTGTTTAGCTTCGGTCTCATTACAGCTCCAGTGTCGGACTGGCGTTTCTACGATTCCATGTACACGGAGCGCTACATGAAGACTCTTGGCGAGAACAAGGATGGATATCTCGAGACTGCCGTGCACAAAGTCGATGGCTTCAAGAACATCGCCGGCAGCTTCAGTATTCTTCACGGTACTGGCGATGACAACGTTCACTACCAACATGCCGCTGCTATGATTGATCTTCTTGTTGGAGCTGGTGTGTCTCCCGAGAAGATGAAGATGTTTGCCTTCACGGATAGTGATCACAGTATTGTGTACAATGGCGCCTCGCCTTGGATCTACAAGTATCTTACTGCTAGGCTGTATGATGAGGTCAAGAGACAGCCCAAGACCAAGACGCTGACGCATCAGTGGAACAAGAGGCGGGTGGAGATTGTGGCATAAGGACCTTTGTTGTTTGTGTAGATTGATAGAAGAATAAAAAGTTTCTGCGCAACACTAATTATTCACCTATGGTTGTGCGAATCTGTCGTGTGATCTTTAACCAAGACTCTCAACCTAGCACTAAGACTTATGATCGCATCATCATAAGCTTTAGGGTTCTTTTTGATGATCTCATCCTAAGTTTTAGGATCTTTAGGATGAGGCTTGGGTCTAAACCAGTTATCCATACATAATGCAATCGAACCTTCTTGCAAGTTCGCTTATAACAACAAATAATCCGCTCCAAAGAGCCATCTTCACCGCGACACACTCGCCGTCCCCTGGTGGGACACTGGACACATCGCAGTAAGATATATTATTGACATCCACATTCAAGCTTCGCAGAAATGTCGTTGAGGATGGGAGCAGCGAATTTGCTCTCGGGCCATACTCGCTGTATTCGAAGGTATAGCGGGCAGTGATAAGAGGGTGAACCCCGTAAGGGGTTGTGGGTTCGCGTAGGCCGGCGACAAGTCGGCGGCCTGTTTCCAGCGCCTTGTGGTAGAGCCTCTGTCTGGCATTTGTCTCCACAGACGTACTCTTCTGGCTTGGTTGTATTGGTTCAAATGGGTCAGGGGTGTTTCCTCGGGGGGGG
>JAAOAM010000091.1:0-67544 GCA_013396015.1 Fusarium mexicanum | reverse complement strand
CTTCTAGAACATAATTATTAAGTGCTATATTGTTTAAGTCTTCTAATTATTTATCTTGAGTTATAAGACGCTATATATTATAATCCTTATAAATATATTAGTTATTATTATAAAAAATTTATTAGTTTAAATATTATTAAGACTAAGACTAAGTAAAGAGATACACTACATAGTAATATATAAGTATAATAGTTATACTAATATATACTAAACAGAGGATTTCTAGGTTAAAAAACAGAAGCTATATAGTATAAGACTTTAAATAGGGCGTTCTGTATTATATTTATAAACACTAAAAATATAGTAATAAAACTTTAGCTCCTAGCCCCTAATACCTTATTGATATTCTCTGTAATTGCTCCAATAGGATCAGAAGCATCCATATCAGCTTTAATCTTTTTTGCTCCCTCTGTAAAGTTGGGGTCAGCCAGTACCTGGTCTACTCCAGCCCGGAGAGCCTCGATAGACGGCCTTCCAGTCCTCAGATTAACAGCTACACCAGCCCATTCAATAATGGCACACATCTCTGGCTTGTCCTCACTGTCTCCGGCAACCACTAGGGGTGTGCCATGCGCGAGACTGGCACGAACTCCCCCATAACCACCATTACCAACAAAAACCGAAGAATGAGGGAGTATGTCGTCGAAAGGAATGTAATCAGCCACCCGCGTGTTTGCTGGGATGGAGATAGTTGGATCCAGAGTAGCTCCATGCTGGCCAAGAGATACAATGACCAGAGTGTTTGGACGGTCTTTCAGTGCTTCTATTGCAGGTGCCACGATGTCGCTGTAGTCCATACGAACAGTGCCCTGGCAGATGAATATTACGTCTTGGCCAGAAGAACTGTCCGCGACTTCATTCCACCAAGGGAACTTGCTGGATAATGAATCTGGCTTGTCAGTGCTCGGAAGTTTCGGCATACCTCCCGCAAACCCAACACTGGTGGGTGCATCGCTTCTGGGATACATCATCGAAGCGGAACACATCTGCAAAAAACGATCGGGCCAAACGTAGGGTGCGTCAGGGAAGAAGCAATCGTCGGGTTCTCCTCCAACGCCCCTGATGATATCATTAAACGTGTTTTGAGCCTTGCAAAAGATGGCTTTAAGGCCTTGGAGCATTATGGTATACTGTGCAGTTTCCTCGGGGGACTTTGGGGGCAATAATCCCATCCCAAAAGGAGCCGTGTCAACGCTTGTCAAGGATATAGGATTGATACCAATACCGATAATGCCGTCGGGCTTGACACCTCGAGCACCTTTTAGGAGAGGTAGTGATCCTAGGAATGCAGATTCGTTGAGCACAACAACAGGTCTGTCAGGGTTCTTCTCCTTAGTCTTTGAGATTGCTCTTTGAACAGCGGCGAGTTGATCCGGAATGACCCTGACGAAGCTCTGCTCAACTGTCCAAGCAAACTGCTCAGGCCCAGGCGGCATGGTAGCCCTCTCGGGCCATTTTGTCTCGCGATCTTCATCTACATAGTCTCCATAACCTTGAATGGGCACGTAGTCACAGCCAACATCCTCAAAGCGATGTCGATATCCACTAGCGGAGACAGCTGTGATTTGGTAGCCATCAAGAATAAGTGCCTACTTCCCAATTAGTCAGCGGAAATATAACAAAGGTGCAGTGGCTAACGACTGACTTTGGCGATTGTAGTCATTGGGTTGACATGGCCTGCACCCGGGGTGCACGTCAAAACAAGCCGTGCCTTTGCGTGATCTGCCATGGTGTGAATACGTGCATCAAATCAATGATAGACGAAGATTGGAAGAATGCATAGCTAATGGGCGAGATCACATTCGTAAACATGGTATCGCCAAGTGCAGAGATTCGAAATCCAAACCAAAACTGCAAACACGATCATGTGAAAGTTCGTATAGACGCAGTCATCAGCCCGATTTCTGCAAGGACCTTTCTGGTGAGATTTTAGGCTGAACCTAATAGCCCCCCCTGCGCGCAAGGGTGTGCAATTATCCCAACCTGCGATGCTCAACCTGGTAAAGCAATATCGAGCATCCCGGGTTCTCAATCCTTGCAAAAGAAAACACGAATTTCCTCGTTCGGACCTACCTCCTTTCCATTGTCTTTCCAGAGCTCCAGCTGCCTCCGCTCACTATAATCCGCCCACTGCGATTAGCCTGAGCCCTATCTCCCAATCCATCTCCAGCACCATCCTTCCCGCCATCATCCTTCATACAGTCTCAGTCTAAGCACCTGCCCGGGTTCAACCACGAGCATGACACTCTCCAAGCCCGCGAGGCCCAAGGGGCGCAAATACTGGCTAGACAACCTGAGAGTCGTCATGACAACAATCGTCATTATCAATCATACAGGAGCAGCCTATGGTGGTGGCAGCAAAGAGTCTCACCCTGGAAGCTTCGAAAAAGTATCGCCAATCCTGTTACCCTATGTTGGCTTTCACTATGCATATGGTTTGGGGCAGTTCTTCTGGCTCTCAGGGAACCTGACGGCTCAGTCACTTGCGAAAGGCTCATGGAAGGAATTTGTCAAAAGTAAACTTTTGCGACTAGGTCTACCGGCTGTTCTGTATTCCACCTTTTTGGAGCCGCTTAAGGGTATCGCAGCACGCCCTGGAAACCTCCATGAGAATCTTGGGGATTATTGGAAAGCTGTCATGGACTTTAAGGGCTGGAAGACTCCTGGAGCCGGCACAGTATGGTATACCATGACGCTTCTCGTCTTTGATCTCAGCGCACTCCTGCTCACGCGCTGTCTTCAAGCCTTCAAGCGTAGAGGAGCAAAGTCGCAAGACTTTATGAACTTGGCTAAGATTTACGGGCACATGTGCCGCTGGGGTTGGCTTGTCATTGCTGCAACCAGATTCTTGGTAGGCACCAAGTTTCCCCTGGGCTCTCATTTCCCTGTCATCAATGTTCAGCCATATTATCTCCCTCAGCATATTTTTGGCTACATTCTGGGATATATGGCTTACCTTTTGGGTAAGCCTCGCATGGCGAGTCTGTTTGAGAAGCAGTCTGGGCCCCTCGGCAAGTTGTCCATGTCCAAGGCATGTGCCATCTCCCTGGCTGCAATGCCTATTGTCTTTGTTCCCAGCTTGTTGAGAGCAAGGAAGAGAAGTAAGAATGAAATTGATGAGAAGGACACCGAGGCACAGCCCGAGGGTGGGCTGCAGCTGTCGGGATGGACTGCAGATGCGGCACTATTTGCACTCTGGAATGAATTCACCTTTGCCACTGTGGGTCCGGCATTTATGTCGCTCTGGGAGCATAACTACAACACTCCTGGCAAGAGGAGGCTGTGGTCTCCTAGATATGCTTACGCTGCGTACTTACTTCATTCACCTATCTCATGGTTTGTTGGACGAGGTTTACATACTGCCATGTGCCTAGGAGAAGAGAGGCCGGCTTGGATGGACTCAGACACATGGCAGAATATTGGACCTGTAATTATGACAGCAACAGCCGGTTATATTGAAGTTGCAGCGTCATTCGGAGCTGGCATGCTTTTGATAGATAATGTCCCTGGCGTGGGATCTGTTCTGTGATCTCTATACACGTCAAATATATCTTTACATGATAGACTTCGTCCTCCTCTAATTGAGAGTTTTGCGCTTTGTTATGTGGTTTTTGAGCCAAGGGGAGCTTCTAGCAGTCTTTCATGAACTTAGCATCATATTGCCCAATGTGCGTTACATGGTGCTGGATTTATAGCCTTACGAGAGCTTGTTCTTACAGAATGCCATTTGCCCAAGGCTAGAATGTTTTAAGGAAGGGCGTTTCGAAGTGATCACTACTAATATATCACTGTGATATTACAGGCCAAGAAGGCTAGCTGCATTACTCAAATATACATCACTAAGTTGAGCCTCGTCAAACAGTTCTTCAAAACCTTCTTCCATCTGATCCGCCAATCCAATAACTAGTCTTTCGGGAGTGAAGGGATAATCTGTTCCGTAGACCAGCCTCTTCTCTCCCCCAACTCCAAGAATCCTAAGTAGTCCATGAATAGCATTGGGCAGCGGAAACCCCGCTAAGTCGAAGAAGAATCTTTCTCGAAGCAATTTTTGAAACTCGTCAGTCTGACTCGCTTGGCCTGATATCAGAGTCGTGAATGCGCCGATACGGTCTAGCATAGATGGGAGGGCGCAACCGCAGTGAGACATGATGAACTTGATGTCTAGGTTTCTGGCAACAGTGCCAGAAAGAAGAAGATTGGCGATGGCACGCGTCTCATCAAACATAAACTCAATCATGGGGCGAGGATATTTCTCAAGTGGCCTGACTGGTATTATATCTACACCAGCAAGAACGTTGCAAGTGGTAGGATGAATGAAGAGAATAGCCTCACGAGAGTTGAGGTGTGTGAACACAGGATCGAGGACATTGTCTCCCAAGTAGACACCATCTGAATTTGACAAAACAGCAAAACCGACGGCCCCAAGTTTGTCCAATGCATAATCGATTTCTGCGATGGAGTCATCGACAGAGGGCAAGGGCAGCGAAGCAAAGAACAGAAAGTGTTCAGCGTGATCCTTGCAGATCGTCGACAGTTCTTCATTGACTTGCCGAGTTAGACGCGCAGAGGCTTTGTCGTCATTGGGAATGAGATGCGTCCCTGGAGATGTGATGCTTAGCACCGATTTGCTGATGTTCAGCTTCTTCATAAGTTTTATGTGCTCCTCAGCACTCCACGGCTGAATCAGTCTGTCAGTATAATGCCAGGGAACGTAAGATTTAATGATTTGTAGCAAGCATCACTTACAGGTAAGGCGGGCATGCCATCAGGCTTTTCGTGGCCGTTTTGCAGAGCGTACTGACGATAGCCTGGAGCGACAGCGTGGCAATGGAGGTCGATTCTCTGATGCATTGTAGACGCTGTTTCTGCATGGCGTGACGGTGAGGCTTCTGGTCAGAACAGGCCAATTGGATGATATCAAGGGCAGGACTCGAATTTTGCAACCAAACGGACACCGAAAAGAGTCATGAGGCTAAGCCTCGATTCAGTCTTGTCCGGTCCGCGTCATGTATCATAATGGATGGGATGTACAGTAATCCAAGAATGTGTGGCACCTAAAAGCCAAAGATAGCTTGGCCATGTAGTCAAGGGTTTATATGCATAAAGGCCGCGTGTCTGAGGCATTAAATACGGATATCAACCGGCCGCGGCCGGCGTCATTCCGTAGCAGATCATAGCGTTGCATTGATGCATGGCGTCGATCAGTATTAGGCCCGAGCGAATAATTCATGACATTGGACTTCCTATTGGCCCGTCGACGTTGTGATCCAAAGTAGAGATAAGTTGCAATGTCTCTAAGGATTCAACAGTATCATTGCGTTACCGCATCAGTCCACAAGACACTTTCAGTCGACTTATTTCGCCAATCACCGTTGTTGAACAACGCATGGGCATGAGTTTGAGCATACATCGAAGAGTGCTACTAAAGAAGCTCAGTAAATCTATCTGCTGACGTTGTCGGACATGTGACAACATTATGGTGGCAATAGAGAATAAAGCATCTGGAAAATCACGAGATGTGAATAGAATAGAGTTTTGAACCAGCCACAGCCACATATCTATTAACAAGATTACAAGACTGATATGTCTAGTTGAGGCGTCATAAGCTTTAGGCATTAATCACTTCCATGTGCCACCAGTCCGTGCAGGTTATGTAGAAACGAGAGGCTAGGCTCAGAGACTATCACTTACACTTTCAATGGCATGGTAGAGTCCGCTAAATGCTGAAGCAGGATCACGAAGCAGTGGCCTTGGCGATCCGATCTCCCGTAAATGGCCCGATTCCAGTACAATGACCGTGTCGAAATCGATCAGAGATCGCAGTCGATGCGCAATCATTATCACTGTTTGCCCGAGGAATTCTTGTCTGATGACTCGCTGAATCGTAGCATCTGTGGCAGGATCGATACTACGCATATGTCAGAACAAAATCGCTAATCGTAATTCGCTGAATTGACTTACTGTCCTGTTGGTTCATCAAGTATAAGAATGGAGCTATTTCGTAAAAGGCTTCGCGCGAGACAGAATAGTTGCCTTTCACCAAGAGAGAAACAGTGACTGACCGCCATTGCATCTAATCCTCCGAGCGATGCAACTTTCTTCCAAAGGCCGACCTTTACTAGGGCTTGGACCATTGGATCGTCTGCGACTTGATTGTCCCAAGGACTTAGGTTTTCTCGTATCGTCCCATCAAAGATAAAGGGGTCCTGCGTCACGAAATTGACTTTACATCGAATGATTTCAGGTGCAATCATCGAGATATCAGTTCCGTCAATAAAGATTCTCCCCTGGTGACATGGGAGTAAGCCCATTAATGAAGCCATGAGACTACTCTTCCCACTACAAAGTTAACGCACAATTAGCTCTGATACAGAATCACAAAAGACTTTCGCAAGATTTACCTCCCAGTTCTGCCACAAATACCGACCTTTTCGCCGGCTTTGATCGTGAACGTGATATTACTCAGAGCCAAACTCGGAGTATCGTGGGTTTGCGTACTTTTTGCGTTAGCATAAAAAGGATTGACCATCAAGACCAGTTGGCGTACTCGTAAGTGGCACTGACGCTCTCGAAAGTGACACTACCAGACAGAGGCCATCCCTCTGGTAATGTCAATAACCCTTCACTAGGCTGTTCTTCTCGTGGCGTCTCGCGCGTGAACCTGTAGATGCGACATACCGCACCCAAGGACGTTTCCATCTCCGTCCATTGCATTACTAAGTCGCTTAGACTCTTCCCCAGCGTTGTGACGTGAACAACCGCCAGGCCTACAAGACCGGCACTTACTTGATTTCGGAGGGCAATGGCAACCCCAATGACGACTATTTCCATTCCCGTAGCAATTAGAGCAAGGACGAGGATCAACCAGCGTTGTACGCAAAAGAGAAGGTAATAGGGCTTTTGTGACATGTCCAGAAGAGAAAGACTCTTTTGGATATAGGCAAAACTCCATCCAAAAGCATGGATCGCCACCATACCCTGAATGGTGTCGAGGAACAATGATACTATTGGTGCTTTCTGTTCTATTCTGTAGTTAAGCAAAGATGGTCAGTATAAGGACAATAAGACGATGATGGGAGTCTCACTGACTCTAAAAGCCTCAACTGTCTGGAGGTACGGAGATATAGCATTTGAAGAAAGTACAGAACGATAACGAGAACTGGTGTGCCAATGGCCACATATGGGACGGCTGATATAGCGATGCCGATACTTGCTAGACAAACGAGAAGAGCTAAAAACCATAACTCTTAGTAGACTTTTTATACTGCTCCTCAAACCAAGCACGACGAAGGAAGCTTACCCATTAAAGTCAGCAGTATGTTGAATGGTAACTGCCAATCACATAGTCTGATGTCTTGGCTGAATCTGTGGTACACGTTAGTTGGGTGAGTAAAAGTATACGGCGAGTTGATTACCTGTTCACTAGAGAACCTGTATCTTCCGTCTTTCCCAGAACTGAGATCGGTGCCCTGCATGTTAAATTAGTTCGAAATTCTAGTGACATATCGGAACAACAAGGGTTGGGAGGAATTAGTACCTCAGCGCAGTTATAAGCATCTCCGAATGGAGGATATCGGAGGCTTTGTAGGCCAGCTTTGTAAAGAAAAAGCTCAAGAAAGGTTAGTGCGTATAACAAAATAGATATATCGGCCGGATACCTACATGGGTGTAAGAAGCATCCCAAGAGTGATGAGAACTGCCCAAGTAGCATATAGGCCAAGCCAGTATCCAAGATCATGACTACCAGCCGTATCCTCAGCCCACCAAACCAGCCAGACACCAGAGAGCGCATTAAGTACAATGTATAAACTGGTGCCAGCTACAAAGATGAAGAAGCTCAACCAACCCATGGAACTGAGGTAGTAAGTGAAGGATGACCAGTCACCTTTCTTTCTTCGCAAGTCGTCAACTCTTGTCAACATTCGAGCCTCATATTCACCGCGGCTGGTCTCAAACTCTCTAGTCTGTAAAGCTTCATCGTGTTTTGATGATGGTAGCGAATATTTTGCAGTCTGATGATGAGAAAAGTATTCCTGTCGTTTGACAAGTTCTTCGTAGGAGCCTGAGTCAATCACTTGGCCGTACTCATTCATAAGCAAGACCTGATCTACCAGGCGCAGAAGCGGGACAGAATGAGTTACTACTACCGCAGAAATGCCATGAGATCGCAGGATCCCATTTTCTCCAAATACGTTGTTTGTGAGAGCAGATAGTGTATGGCCATCCAGGGCGCTGGTAACGTCGTCAAAAATTACTCTCTTTTTCTTGGAGTATAAAGCCCGAGCAATTGCCTGTTCTTAGTAAGTACCTCGCCAATTCTCTACTGCTCACTACTTACACATCTTTGGCGCTGGCCACCGCTCAGTTTTGAACCTTGGCTGCCGACATCGGTATCGTCACCCTGGGGCATTCGATCTAGATCCACGTCGAGCTCACAACTACGAATTACGCATTGATACCATGCATTGTCCAGCTCAGACTGGCCGACGATGTTGTCACGGATCGTTCCCTGGAAGATCCACGGTTCTTGTGAGCAGTATGCAACGCCTCCGGGGTGGGACAGATCAGGATGCTGACCTCCCCCAGTCGAAATGATCTCGCGGAGAACAAGGGACTTCCCACAACCACTTGGCCCTGTGATCGCAATAATGCGGCCTGGCTCCAATTGAAGTGAAAGAGTGACTGCCGATATGTTCTTATCCACTGCCTCTTTCAGGGGCTGTTTCCGTTCCTGTACTCCAGTGGCGTCGCTCAGGCTGGAGCCATCCATGTGTGGTATTTCTGACTTTGGACTTTCGGAGATCTGGAGGAAGTCCTGAATCCTGCCATAACACCCAATGGCCTGCGCTCCCATGGGGATGGTGAGGAGAAGCTGCATTGCCGGGTTCGATATGAGGTTGAGAATAGAGAAGCTCATGACTGCTGTCGATACTGAGAAGTTAGACTCACTAGAGGTCATTTTCATGATGGAGTATGCTCCGAAGGTAATTAGAGGTGCCAGGCTCTGCGGGCAATATGCTGCCAGTGGTCAGCATTAGATATATACGGTAAATCATAGATGGGCCACATACCGGATGCCAATGCGAGGCAGTTAGTTACTCTGAACTTTTTTGAGATGTTGAGTTCATCTCGCCTCTTTGTCTGAATCCTATTTTCAAGAAATCTGGATAGTCCAAGTAACTTGACTGGATGCAAGGACTCCAACGTTTGGCTTGTCAAGTCAATCCGCCTCTCGACAGCTTGAAACCAAGCTCCTTGGTTGCCGGGAATACGTGATCCAACTAGTGCGACCAGTGAAAAGGTTACTAAAGATACAAATCAGTGAATAGCACATAGATATCATTGTTGGCACTCACAGAGTATGACAATGACTGGGACACAACAGACTGCTCCTAGCTGTCGGTAGAGGAGGTAAGTTCCGATGATGATCTGTAACAGATTGGCCCATGGCTCTAGTAGTCTCCATGAATCACTGACGATAGTCTCAACATCGGCAGTCACTAGAGTGAAGGCGGTCATTGGATTGGTATTATTTCCTTTCAATCGCAGGAGTTTGGAGTAAATCATGGAGACCAGTGCGCCTCGAGCCATGATCATAAGTCGACTTGAGTAATGAAATCCCCAAGGAATAACGAGCTTACATACCCAGTTAGTGACCACTTAATAATGAGAAGAATCTGAAGTTACTAACAGAATTAGTCATCGAAACACAGAAGAATGCCCCGAGGAGACCATAGCCCAAATTTGGAGACAGATCTGGAGACTCCAAAAACGTGACCAAGTTCTGAACGAGGAAGGGTTGACATATGTTCAGTCCCACTTGCACCAGACTGGAAACTATTACTATGCAGAGCTCTTTTGGAAAGCTGAGAAGAACATCGATCAGGAGGGATAGTGCCCCTATTGAAGTCCCTGGTCACGATTAGCGGTCATTTGATTCAAAGCTCAAGCGAATTGGACTGACTCTTGTTCCACCTGGTTTCAACCTGTGTCATCAGAGCTTGCGAGACAAGTTTCTCATTGATACTTGGTAAATCTTGTGAAGAAATAACACTCTTGAACCCCAAGTACAAAACTGGGAACAACCAAGTGAAGAAAGCACGGGACAAGAGTCCACTGCGAAGCTCTGAGGATCTATTAGAGTATTCGGGAAGCAAGATGCTGGCTTTTCCTCTGGTCTCGCTCAGTATCAATATCAACTTCAGTCCAGCAATCGCTATCAGAATCCCTGCCACGGAACTTTGGCCCGGGATGAGAGACTGGGTTCTGGCACGAGCTGCGTCTAGTACTATAGTCAAGATTAAGAATGCGGAGAGGAGGAAAGACGGCCGAATCGTATTTCTATACTCCCAGTAGGAGAGAGCAGCCAACAAGATGCTGGCTAATAACTGGAACGTCGCAGATGATATGAGGATAGCACGATGTGTCGTTTGAATGCTTGAAAAAGAACTCAGGAGAGTAGCTTGGAGAGTACATAGCGCCGCGAAGCCGAGCTAACGTCGTTGTCAGTTGATCCAGACTTAGGATACGTCAAGACAAGATATCATTGATGAGCTCTTACCAATCTCACTTTAGGCTCCCAGGAGCTCTTCACTTTACAATTCTGTTTCGACAAATAGTACAGCCGCCAGGGAATTATGGCAATAATGAGGCATGCTGGAGCAAGTGATAAGACACCTTCTTCAAAAGTTACTAATTCTACCAGTCAGTATTCTGACCCTGATCGCACACTCAATTATCAGTACCTGTAAAGTCAAAGCCCCCCCGACATTGCGATTCTGCTGGCACAGTAGGTCCAAAGGTGTTGTCCCTACAGAGCATAGAGTAATCCTCCCAAGAAGACATGTCGCAAACTTGGTCGTGGGAATAATATAGGAACTAGACACAGAGTCTTGCGTGTCCGAACACCTACATCAACTCAGTGGTATCCGGGAAGCTGGGCTGTCGACAAAGAGTCGGAAGTCGGAAGATGGGAAATTCCGATCGCTAAGAATCATCGCAGTTCAGACTCCAAAGACGCGGCTTGCGCCAGATCGTAAGAGGAAGGTAACATCTGAGGGTCGTATTTACAGCATGGATTATCAAACTCTAAGGCATGTTCCGAGTATCCGCGCGGGCCGAGTTTGTCTAGTCTATGTGATGTGTGGCATCGATTGTAGATCTCCCCACAAGGCTCGCCCAAAAGGGAAAGGTGGATGCATCTGCGATTACAGGGTAGTAACACGAATTCCGAAGCTGATATTATACCGTTTATCTTCATATACGACAAACTGTCAAAGCGTGCATGATTGTTGCATCAGAGGGCTGACCGCAGAATTCCTTATCTGCTTATATTGATTGGACGTCTAGATTAAATCTTTGCCTTTGACCCTCTATTGTTCACACAATGATCGAATGGGTGGCACATCATGTGAGGGCATGATAAAAGGCTCAACTTACTTCCACATTCACACTAAGCGCCACTGTTGGATGGTATCAAGTTGGGATTTACTGGTTATCCTGTCAAGCCAACCCCTCGTCCCCCCGCCACCTTGACTTGGTAGTATTCTTTTCAGCTTATCAACATAACATGGCTGCACAAATCATGATAGGCTTCCCTGCCATTGGCCAAGCATATGTACCTATACTTCTTGTCATCATCACTGTTCTTGGGCGGTACTATCTTGCAAGCCGTCGGCCTAAGAACTTCCCCCCTGGGCCACCAACAGTGCCTTTCCTGGGAAACATTACTCATGTACCTGCCTCTAAGGCCTTTCTCAAGTATGCCAAGAAGTCTGTCAAATAATTTGTAGCTCTGTAGTGACAAATACCTAGGTTTCGTGACATGCAAGCCGAGTATGGCTCTATCGTTGGTCTGAAGATCGGCTCACAGAACTTTGTGGTATTGAACAGTTACAAGCACGTAAAATCGTAAGTCATCACTACGAACTGCGGTGATATGACTAGTTGACTGAAAAGCCTTTATGATGAGCGCGGCGCTATCTACTCCAGTCGAGCAAATGCATACATTGCAAATGAGATTGTGTGCCCAAACGAGATTCATATACTTCTGCTCCAGTACGGCAAAGAGTGGCGAAAGCAGCGCAGAATCCTACAGTCTATCCTCAATGTCACCATTGTAGACAAATTGCTTCCTCTCCAGGAAGCAGAAAGCACCCAGACCATGTTCCAGCTACTCCAGGATCCCCAAGGCTACTATGACCATATCCGTCGCTATACAACTGCAGTCATCCTCGCCTCTGTTTATGGCCAACGCGCATCTTCATTCGACCATCCCAACGTTCAAGCACTTTACCATGCCCAGGACCAGTTCACTTCTCTTCTTGAACAGGGAGCGTGCCCCCCAGTCGATGCCTTCCCGATACTACGAGCTGTACCGAGATTCCTAGCATCATGGAAAACGAAAGCCGAGTCTGTGCGCCAAGAACAAAAAAGTCTCTATCTCAGATTGGTTCAAGAGACTAGAGATAGGCTGAAGCGTGGAAAAGGTGGCGATTGCTTTCTGAAGAAGATGCTCAATGATCAAGAGAAGAATAATATGGATGATGAGCATGTTGCTTATCTGGCGGGAAATCTGGTAAGTATGTCTGTTTGATATCGAAGATTCCTACTGACAGAAGATAGATGGAGGCTGGCTCAGATACCACTGCATCAACCTTGCTGTCCTTTCTCTTGGCCATGATCAAATATCCACAAGAGTTCAAAAAGGCCCAAAAGGAGGTTGATGCTGTTTGTGGATTGTCAAAGTCGCCTACAGCGGATGATCTTGACGGTTTGCCGTTCATTAAGGCATGCATGTATGAGGTATGTCTCAGTGAATATCTACCCAACTAACATGAAATTATATTTTCTTTCTGAACTAAGACTATAGACACTCCGATGGCGTCCCGTAGCACCCGGTGGTGTTCCTCACGCTCTGACGAGGGATGATACTTATGAAGGGTACTTCATGCCTAAGGGAACCATTCTTCTGGCGAATACCTGGGCAATTCATATGGATGAGGCTGAGTACGAACGACCATATGAGTTCATGCCCGATCGGTTCTTGAACAATGAGTATGGAACACGATACCTGGTAGATGCCAGTGCCGCTGCTCACCGTCGAACCTTGTATGCATTCGGTGCAGGCAGACGAGTATGTCCAGGACAGCGACTCGCCAAAAACTCCATGGTATGTATATCCTCTGCAGCAGGCTTTGGCATATGGGCACTAATACTGAAGTTGGAGATGTTGAATATGGCCAAGATTGCGTGGGGTTTTGATCTGTTGCCGGCTTCAGACTCTGTGAATGATGACATAGATACGGCCTACCATGACGGTTTCCTTATTGCGCCAAAGAAGTTTCCGATCCTAATTAGGCCGCGATCGGAGGGCCATAAGAAGGTAATTATGAGTGAGTTTTGTTCCGTGGAGTCATTCTGGGATATGTATGATGACTAGAGCTGGGATCCTGTGATTTGAAAATTATATAATTAAGAAACATTTAAGAAACATAGAGCTAGTAAGGTTCTCCAATAATTTGACATGCTTTCCACAGCTGGCTAGATGTTTCGTCAATCTACAGTTCAGATTAGCATCAAACTTGTCGGGTCGAATCGGGGATACAGCGGAAAAAAGAAAAAAAGAAACACAATAGAGCGTACCATATCATCTAAGAAGGGTTCGAAATGATTTCCCGGAATTGGAAGTACTTCAATGTGACAGCCGACCAACTCCTCCCACGTCCTAATAGAGTCGTCTCTGGTGTCCTGTTTGCTGAGCCAGTCATATCTTACTCCACATAGAGTCTCTGTGTCAAAAAGATCGTTGCTCACAAGCATGGCTGTCCTCAGAACCCTTCCTGTAGCTTGGAGAAACGGAACTGGGCTGTAGGCTCCCAAAAGCGCCGCGTTGGACATAAACTCCTCTTCTAGAGCACTAGATATGGAGGTCCCCATTTGGCCACTAGACCTGGCGACATTTGCGATGACGGTAGCTGGTAGAGGGTCATGGTCCACTGGGCTGGGGCTATCAATCATCACGAGACCTTGAACTTTGAAGCCGCGCTTTGTGAGCAATTGAGCGGCTTCAAAGGCTATTATTCCCCCAAAAGACCAGCCTGGTAAGTAAGTTAGTAGTTAGGAAAGATGTCCTTCGAAGAGATAAAAAAATGTAAAAACATACCGCCGAGGATTAGTGGAGAAGATTGAATCGTGGCATTGGAAATGATCATTGAAACGTAATCCTCTGCCATCTCTGTAACGGTAGAGTAGCAAAAGCGCTTATCGTCACGAACTCCAAAATGAGGGTCGAAGAACGCGTAGGTAGTTCGGTCATGGCCTCCCAGGCGCTTGTACATATGGACCTGCCCACTGCCATCGTGGAACAGACAAAGAGGAGTTCGGTTTCCATCTGAAAGATGAAGTGTCACTGGCAAAATTGGAGATCGAGTTCCGGCGTCCAACATGTCTGACGCCCCTGAATATGTTGGGGTAACAGCCCCTGTAGACTGAGACAATGATGCTGGCGAAACGTTGGCATTATGAAAATGTATCTGGTTTGATTGTCGATTACCTGAAGACTGGAGGGAAGATGAAAGCATACTTTCAATTTCCTCGAGCGTTTCGCACTCGGACAAAGCGTGATGATTCACTCCAATATGCTCAGGAACTAGATGCGCGAGCTTTGAGGCTACTTCAATCTGCATCATCGAATCAATGCCAAGATCACTCAATGACACAGTGAAGTCAATGTCGCTCTGTGTGAAACCGCCGACTTCCATGACGATATCTCGGAGAACTTGACCCACCCCTTTCTCTACTGAAACCGAATCACTGCCCTCAAGTCTCGCAGGGGTATGGTGACCAGTGTGGATTCCGGTCTGCGATAAGTCTGTGTTGGGAGGAGTTTGAAACGGCGGTAAACCTGTGGGCTTCTGAGGGTTCGCTTGACGGCTAGGCTTGGGAGCGTCCGCGGGCGGTATTCGAGACAAAGCCTGTTGGAATGTCGCAAGCTGCAACCTCTTGAACTCGATATTTCTGACCACAGCAACAACTTTGTCCGAGCTGTCTAGTGCAATTACATCAGCTAGAATAGCACCCTTGACCTCAAGCAGGTTACAGTATATCTTGAAGGTATCCTTGTACTCTAGTTGATTGTAGGCGACCTCAATTGACTCTACACTAGAGCAGATGCAGATCTCCCGTGAGCTAATAGCAAGATTTGCAATGAACCCTGCCGTATGCAGTAACGTGTCGGTGAAAACAGGATGTGCCAAGTATCTTGGCTTCGAGCCAAGGTGATTATGCATCTGATTATCAGCTGGAATATGGAAAGAACCAATACCTTCAAGGTTCGAATCTGCTACATTCAGAAACTGCAAGCTTTGGTACCCTGAAGAATATTGAACCACGCGCGTGAAAATGGCTTCATACAAGACCTTGGTTCTGAAGCTACTCATTTGGTATCTTCCCACGTCAGAGAAATAGCGACTTTGCCGTGTGACCAAAGCCTGATCTTTCGCCCATCGAGTTAGGTTGGATTTACGGCTCGAAATACTTCCAGAGCAATGTAAGGTCTCAACCTCGCTCAGAGAGGTAACTCTGAAGCTTGCAGACGCAGTATCTAAGTCCATATCCCTTGAAATATATACGAGAACTGACGTTCCATCGTATTGTGACGTATTTGGAGGTATATGGACTAATGGGCTTGAGAAGATCATCCCAGTCACGACCAAGATGTGTGATTCTGGAGGTTCAAGAAGGGTTTGCGCCGCTAGGAGCGCAAGTTCGTGAAAGAGCGATGCTGGACAGATGGGGGTGCCACCAACATCATGCCCAGAGATAAGAGGTCCAAGTGTCACCATGTCAGTCTCAAAGACAAGCTCTTTCTCGGGAGATTTATTCGTTCTCAACCAAGGCAGAAGAGAATGATGAGTCCTTACACGCCTTGTGTCAGGGCGCCTGTTGCCATCTGAGCCATTGGTGTCCTCTCGATGGTTTTGATATGTGACATAAAACTTTGGACCTTCCAGGGGATGACCTGGTAGGCTTGTGACCTGGGCTGATGTACCGAGAAATACTTGACGCCAGTTAATTGTGACCTTCCGTAAAGAGATGGCGGCCAGTGTCTGACTGATTGAGGACCATGCATCCCGACCTTTTTGTAACGTGCCGAGTAATGTGCAAGAGTTAGAGGAGATTGTATCTCGCAACATTGGCAGAAGAGCGGGATGGGGACCAATCTCGATGAAGAGAGAATCGTCAAGGGAAGGGTTGCCAATAATTTCTTGAATGTTCAAAATTCCGTCTTGGAATCTTACGGGCTCCCGTGTATGGTTGGCGAAGTAATTTGTATCCAAGTCATTGTTGATGAGCCGCCCGTCCATGCTGGAGACGATGGGAATCGTGGCGTCTTGAAACTTGATCGACTTGCCAAGCTCGCGTAACTGTTCCAGAATAGGGTCCATGTACGAAGTATGGAAGGCGTATGGAACATTTATTACCTTGGACCTGACGTTTCCCGCTTTGCATCTCGTCTGGAGAACCTCCAGCTGGGCAAGTGGTCCGCCGATAACGCAGTCCTGCGGTCCATTGAGACATGCCAGAGTCAACAGTTCAAGTGGAGGGTCCTGCCAGATCATGGCTTGTGCATTTTCAGCTGTCGTATGACACGCAAGCATCCCAGATGTATCTGCCAGGCAGACTTGGCCCATCATGCTTGCTCGTGATGTGACGACGCGGAAAACGTCTTCCAGTGACAAGACACCAGAGACACAGAGAGCCGTATATTCTCCAAGGCTGAGAGAAAGTTAGTCTTGAGATTCAACTTCTTCTTTCAAAATAACGACATACCTATGGCCTATTACATAGTCAGGTTTGACACCCAGGGATATAAACATCTGAGCAAGTGCATATTGCAAGGCAATGCAAGCGCACTGAGATACTTTCAGGGTTTCTACATGGGTCAAGCTCTCAAGTTGAGCTTTCTTATCCGACATGATATAATTCAGTATGCTGGGGCATGCCAAAGGGAGTCCTTGGATGATACGGTCGCAAGATGTAACGATGTCCTTGAAAGGGGGGTATGTGTTCATCAACTCTTCTCCCATGCCGTCATGAAGAGCACCTTGTCCCGTGAACACAAAGACTGTTGAGGAGACTCTCTTCGCTGGCTGAGATGATGGTATCTTGTAATTCTGTAACTTGGCTAGTAGTTCCGTCGCGAAAGCGCATGTTATGGAGATCCGATGATCGTAGTGCTGGCGCCGAGCTGTCGCTGTGTAACAAATATCGTCCAGTGATGGTCTAGGCTGTTTTGACAGGAACTCAACATAACGGCTGAGGGATGATCGAAGTGCTTTTTGTGACTTGGCCGAAAGCACAAATATATAAGAAGAACGGCTTTCAGTCTTCTTTGTTTCACTGCGCTGAGCAAAGGACTTCCCAACCCACTCCTCTATGAGTAATGCCGCGTTAGAACCAGCAGCCCCAAAGTTATTGAGGACAGCTCGCCTAGGCATCCCAACAGAACGCTTCCACTCCATGTTGCGCCTAGGGATGATTAGGCCAACGCTATCCAAGTCTCCCAGTGCTGGGTTCAGATTCTTCAAACCGACTTGACAGGGGATTTCGTTTTCGCGAAACATGAGCAACAACTTGACAAGACCAGCGGCACCAGAAGCCGCCTCACAGTGGCCGATGTTTCCCTTGATCGAACTCACGACCAAAGGATTTGCCGGGGAGTGATGAGATCCAAATACCCGTTTCAATGTCTCGACTTCTCGGGCATCACCAGCCTGTGTGCCTGTTCCGTGTGCTTCCACAACACTAACAGATGCGGGGTCAACTTTGGCTTGATCAAAAAGCCTTTTGAGCAGATCTGTCTGGGTTGGACTATGAGGATGTGTAATTGAGCTGGAGTTGCCGCTCTGATTGATCTGGGCGCTTCTAATAACACCATGAATACGATCCCGATCCATAATGGCATCAGAGAGCCGTTTTAACACGAAGAGAACACAGCCTTCAGCTCGACAATAGCCATCCGCTGCAGCGTCGAATGGCTTGCAGTTGCCGGTAGGACTAAGAAAATGTCCTCGGGATAGGCCAAGATACATCTACATCATCGTCAGTGAACAGGCCTGGCAGACAATCCTGAGGCTTCTGAATGGGCCTACGTACATCAGGGCTCGTGATGACATTGACTCCACCTGCAATTGCCGCTGTACAGTCTCCGTTCTGTAGCGCTCGACATGCTTGGTAAATAGATACCGTGGACGATGAACATGCGGTATCGGTCACGATAGATGGACCGCTGAGCCGGTAAAAGTATGATATCCTACCACTATGAAACGCGCGAAGAGTCCCAGGTGAATAGAACGTATCGATGTCGTTGTGAAGGTTATCAGTGTAGTCCCCTGTTGCTAAACCGATCCAGCATCCGGTTGTAGCTCTCTGAAAGGATGGCGTTGAGTCAGGCACGTAGCCAGCGTCCTCAAGTGCATCCTGCGCAGTATGAAGGAGGAGTCTCTGCTGGGGATCCATGGATTTGGCTTCCCGGGGAGAAATATTGAAGAAGTTGTTATCGAAGCTATAATGAGGTAGGTTAGAGTCACCAAGACCTGAGTAACTCCGAATCATGAAAGAGTATTTACCTGGAAGGATCATTTAAGAATGCTCCATATCTAGGTGACATAACAGATGGCTTTTCTGAGTTGTCCACGTCGAAGTCGGATAGTTTAAACCGACTTTCTGGGATCTCCTGTACAGCATTGAGGCCTTGCCGTAGGCTCTTCCACAGCACGTCAGTCCCGTTGCCGACGGGAAGTTGTGCACCCATCCCCACAATGGCGATGTCGTTTGTTAGATCAGAAGCCGGTAATGACATCTTTCTGGGGCCCTTAAAGGGAGAGAGATCCAAAAGCTCGACTCGAGAGCTTGAAGATTGAATGACAGGGTACAGAGAGCTGGAACTTGGTCCAAATGAAATGATCTTGACAGTTGCTTCGGGGTCATCAGTCAACAAATTCTCCAGGTTCGCAGCAATGCAATTACTGGTATCTTGCCAGTTCACGCAGTAAACGAGGATATGTCGAGACAACCATTCCATTAGTCCGCAGGACGAGGAGCCGGACACATCGAACAGTGTCCCATCTAGTGGCGAATACATTGGCTTCATCGACTTGGGATAGGTAGATAAGCAAATCCCTCGACGCCTGATATCATCAAGAACTTGTAGCACAGTAGGTTCAAGTGGGCAACCCCCATGATACCAACCATGAACAAAGGCAAAAGTCATTATAGCGCGAGGAATAGCCTGTAACTCTTTCTGCAAGGCGGAGAGACCTCGCTGAGGACCCGAAATTGACACAGAGCCTGAGCCTGAGACGGAAGAAACTCTTAACTGCCGATATTCAGGCTGAACCTGTATATTTCCAAGCTTCTGTTCGATCTCGGCTCTAGAGACGCCACGAGTTGCGAGGGACAATGTCGCCTCTGGGTCAAGATTGTTGTCGTCATCATTCCCAGCTTTTGTCGAGATTGCTAACACCCAGAAATGACTGCGACAAGCAATCCAAAATGCCAGACGAAAGCCTTCAACTGCCGAAGATATAAAGTCATCAATGTTGGGTGAGGATGCTACGACAGTGGCTGGTATCATGCCTGAGGAGAAGCCAGCTGTTGCTTTGAGAGCATTGAATGAATCTTCAAAACAGTTTTCGCCTTTCAGGATACTGGTGAGATATCTCAGTATCTGGCACAGATAAATGGTAGTTGCTTGAAGGACAGGGTGGATGTGATATTCCTCAATAGGCCGAAGCAAGTTGCTAGGCGAGATGAAATCTTTAGGGTCAATGGCGAGAAGCTTTCGCGACTCAGCATCCAAGCTTGCGATTTCTTCCAAGAATGCAGCATGGCCCTTCGATAGCAGTATACTGCACGGGATAGTGGAACAAGCATCTTGTTCTGCGGTGCTGGCCGTATTTTGCGAGAAGATAGACTGAGGCCCTTGGCCACCAAATAGGACTAGACGACGATCATTCATTCTCATGTTGGGAAGTCGGTCACAGAGACTCAAGGCCTTACTACTGGTTGGTGTTTGAGCGGGATGATTAGGGCGAATGCAATTGTTGTCTCGTATTTCGCCAATAATGCGCTAGGTAAGGTGTATTGGAAGACCTCTATAACATGTGTACGCATACATGAAAGACAACCCTACGGATATGGCTACTAAAAAGATTGGAATTAATTCACCCAATAGGTAATAGGCCTCGTAATCTTTCGCAAGTCTTCTTGGACCTCACGGCCATAGCATCACGATACGAAGAACGCGTCTGGCGCTATACGACTAAAAGCATTGATTGGTTCACTATAGGTGCAGAGATTCCACTAATTCCTGACCCAAAGTTCCATTTTTGATATGCCATGGCGAAAGCCGATATGCCGGTGAGATTCCCACAGTTCTAATAAGGGTGTGCGGGATTTATCCTACTGTACCCCTGTAACTCCCACTTGTTTATCATTGATACAGAAACACCTACAATTATTATTGCTTCATCTGGAGCTAAATGCTGACTGCAGAAACAACTGTCTTGAAATCTGCCGGCAACTGTGTCCTCGGCTAGCTCGGCTCCCCCTTCACATGCGGGTGTGAATATGCAAGTATCAGATATGGAATTGGACTGCAGGCAGATCCCCAGTGAAAGTATTGCACTGTCTGTTGTAGGTGTACGTACATGGTTCAAGGAGGCTTTGACAATGCAGCCTGATATGTTTCTAATCGACCGGCCCCAACGTTGAATGTCGAATCAATACTCGTCAGAAGACTTCAGACTTGTTCATAGCACTGAAAACATTATCAATCCCCAGTAAAATTGAGACAAATTACACAAGTTCAACACTAACAATCAAGCAACAATGGCGAAGGCAGAAAATCGTATTGCCATCGTTGGAATGGCTTGTCGTCTTCCAGGTGGTGCAGACAGTCCTGAAAGCCTTTGGTCCCTGCTGGCCCAAGGCAAAGACGGGAGACGAGAAGTGCCAAAAGATCGATGGGACTGGAAGTCATTCTACAACAAAAACCCCGATACTAGAGATGCGACAAATTTTAGCCATGCTTATTTCCTAGATCAAGATGTTTCAGCATTTGATGCTCGCTTTTTCAATATTCCTGGAACTGATGCAGCATCTATGGATCCTCAGCAGCGACTTCTGCTAGAAGTGACGTTTGAAGCACTTGAGAATGCAGGTTTACCTATTGAGAATATGCGCGGATCTGACACTTCTGTTCACATGGCCATGTTTGCTCGAGATTACGATCGCATGGGGTACAGAGACTTGTCGCAAGTGAGCATGAGCCACATCATTGGAGCGGGAGAAGCTATCTTGGCCAACCGTATCTCATATGTCTTGGATCTGAAAGGAAGCTCCAATACATTGGATACCGGGTGTGTAAGTGAATCTCCATCTGGAAGACAATAAAGCCTGCTGACCGCGCTACAGTCTGGAGGCCTTGTAGCTCTACATCAAGCGTGCCAGACTTTGAGAGCAGATGAGTCTACAATAGCGTTGGCTGGAGCTAGTCAACTTCTTCTTACTCCTGATCAATCTCTTGTCATGTCGTAAGTAACACCGGGTTTTATGGATTGCTCACGAATGAAACCCAAGCTAACCAAATCTCCAGGCAACTCACCAACAAGGACGGAAGATCATACACCTTTGACGATCGTGGTGCTGGCTACGCTCGAGGTGAAGGCGTTGGTGTTCTTGTTCTGAAGCGCATGGATCGGGCTGTCAGAGACGGCGATTACATCCACGCAGTCCTACTGGAATCAGGTGTCGGCCATGACGGTAAAACGTCAGGAATCTTCCTGCCCAACAGTTCCGCACAGGAAGCTCTAGCACGTTCCGTCTACTCCAGAGCAGGTATCGACCCTCTGGACACATTGTTCGTCGAAAGTCATGGAACAGGAACTGTTGCGGGTGACAATGCTGAAGTCGGGTCCATCAGTCGAGTGTTTGGCCGCGAGGCGGGACGAACTACAGACCTGCCCGTCGGCAGTATCAAGACCAACATTGGTCACTTGGAAGCGGCAAGTGGTGTAGCCAGTGCCATCAAAGCCATCATGGTTCTCAAAAAGAACCAGATTCCACCGCAGCTGAACTTTGTCAACCCCAAGCCTGGACTTGACCTTGAGAAAAGAGGACTCAAGGTGCCGCTGGAAGTCATGCCACTCACACCAGATGGTCATGTTGGGCCTAGGCGCGTCTCGGTCAACAGTTTTGGATATGGAGGAACTAATGCACATGCAATTCTTGAGGGATACGACACTAAGGTACGCCCTCTTGCTAATGGTAGCGTTGAGCCAAAGCCGATTGTTCTGTCTGCAAGCTCTGAATCATCACTAAAGAAGCTCATCGTCAACACACGAGAATGGCTTCGATCAGAGAAAGCCCAGTCTGTATCTTTCTCCGACCTGGCCTATACTCTCAGCTCGCGGCGCTCCAAACTCGTGTGGCGATGCAGCGCAGTGGCTAGCAATACTACAGAACTCGAAGCCGCACTTGGCGATGCTAAGCTGCTACCTACCAAGTCTTCACGCGACGTTGCCCTGGCTTTCATTTTTACTGGTCAAGGTGCCCAGTGGTTCGCCATGGGGCGAGAGCTACTCTCCAGTTCTCAACCCACCGAGTTTGCATCATCCATTGCATCTTGCAATGCAGTAATGAAGGCTTTGGAGTGTGAGTGGGATCTTATCGAGGAGCTCTCCCGTGATGAAGAATCAACGCGACTTGGTGAAGCCCAGTTTGCTCAACCAGTAACGACTGCTGTTCAGATCGCTCTCGTGGACCTGCTTACAAACACATATGGTATCCGACCTGGAGCTATTTGTGGACACAGCTCGGGTGAGATAGCAGCTGCTTATGCCGCTGGGGCATTGACAAGAGAGGCAGCCATGAAAGTCTCATACATGCGAGGTATCTACTCTTCCAAAGTCAAGACTATGAACTCAACGAATGGAGGTATGCTGGCCGTTGGAGAGGGGCCAGAGGCCATCAGTCAGAGAATCGAAAAGATTGACGGCAGCTTCGGAAAGATCGCGGTGGCCTGTATCAACAGTCCCGAGAGTACCACCATATCAGGAGATGTAGCAGCCCTAGACGAACTCCAGGCAGCTTTGGAACAGGCATCAGTCTTCAATCGACGCATCAAGGTTGACGCAGCCTATCACTCCCATCACATGGAAGCCGTCGCACCTTCGTACCTTTACTCACTAGATGGTCTTGTAACTGGCAAGCCTCGCGACGACGTGGCTTTTTTCTCATCTGTCACCGCTGCTCGCAAGACGTCTGGCTTCGGAGCGGACTACTGGGTCTCCAACCTGGTATCCCAAGTCAAGTTCAGTACTGCTTCTCAACTTGTTGCTCGGCACCTTTCGGACACCTACCCGTCCGCTGTCAACATGCTGATCGAGATTGGTCCTCATGCTGCCCTTTCCGGGCCGATTAGACAGTCACTGTCAGAATCCAACTTCAAGCTATCCTCGGGTACTTCCTTCAAGTATACTTATGCCCCATGCCTCGTTCGTAACACGAGTGCACTCAAATCTGTGTTAGCATTGGCGGGTAGGATGTTTGAAACAGGTTGCTCAGTGCAATTCCATGATGCAACGTCAACCAACAGTAGCTCATCTTTTCAGCCTCAAGTTGTCGCAGATCTTCCTTCGTATCCTTGGGACCACAGCAATACCTACTGGCGTGAGTCGCGACTTAGCAAGAAGAATCGTTTCCGCCGATTTCCTCCTCACGACCTGCTTGGCCTGTTTGAAGTGGCAAGTTCACCTTATGAGCCACGGTGGAGATACCATGTAAGTCTTGCCAACACTCCATGGCTTCGCGATCACATCATCGAAGGTTTTATGATCTTCCCGGGTGCTGGCTATCTCATTATGGCTATCGAGGCCATGAAGCAACTGTTTCAGCTCCGTAAAATGCCGGGCCGCATTACCAACATCAATTTCCAGAATGTTGTTATTGCCAACCCCGTCATCATATACGACGATGACAGCTCCAAAGAAAGCCAGATGGTGGAACTGCAGCTCATTATCAGTCCTTCTCGGCAACATGCAGGGAGTTCGTGGGAGCACTTCCGGATCATCTCTTACGACTCTCAGGATGACTCTTGGGTTGACAACTGTAGTGGCCTTGTCTCATGGGACTCTGCTTCTACCGACACCGGCGCTCCTCCTGTATCACAGCCTAGTGAACTGACCGGCTCTCAAGATGAAGATGGTCTGGGCCACTTGTCAAAAGCTGCCGCTCAAAAGTGGCTTCAAGATATCCAAGCCGCCTGTCCTACCCAGCTTGATGCAGCCGCAACATACTATGAACTGAAGGAATCGGGGAATGAATATGGTGAAATATTCCAAGGTATGAGACAAATTCACGTAGGTAGTGGGTTTGCCATGGCCAAAGTTGTTATACCAGATATCACACAGTACGCTCCTGGACACGTCATGCAACCTCACACAATTCACCCCAGCACCTTGGATGCCCTCTTCCAACTTGAGCCTGTGTGTTTCCGGCAAGAGGGTATTCTAGCACCCATTATGCCTACCAACCTCGGCCATATCTCAGTGGCCGTAGATATGGACAGCGCTCCTGGGACGGAGATCGTTGTGGCGTTGCAGCATTCTCAACATACCCCGCGAGATTCGACTTTTGACTTTTATGCTTACCAGAAGATGAGTGACGGTACGCTCCGGCCAGTAGTTACTTGCAAGGACGCCCAGTCTCAGGCTGTTGGCGAGGGCGATGCTGTCGATGACACAATCAGCAAGATGACATATCGCATGGATTGGAAGCCCGATATCGATTTCATGGTTCAAGATGACTTCGCGTCTCTACTTGGGAGCGAGGAACGGGATACAGACCAACAAGACGAGAATCATCTATCCAAGAGCCAGCGTGAGCTCGCCAAGGCGTACACGCAAGCGGTCATCCACAAGAGCCCAAACATAGATGTTCTCGTCATCGGCTCTGGTCCTAAAGGCGCGAGTGTTGCGTTGATGGAAGTGGTAAAAAGCACCAATCGCTTCCCGCTGGCCATGTATACTTACACGGATGTATCTCAAGAGCTTATTGCTGATGCCCGTACTAAGTTTGAAGAATGGGTGGCCCCCGTCGATTTCAAGACGCTTGACATTTCGCAGGAGCCCATCGGTCAAGGACTCCCTGCCCATGGATTTGACCTCGTCGTGGCGTCACGAATATCTTTCGCCCTAGCGGGAAGGGATGTTGCGCTTGGTAACATCAAGAAGCTTCTGAGACCTGGTGGTCGCATTATCATGCTTGAGATGACGGCAGCTTGTGGTGGACATGAGGGCCGGCGCGTGATGGATCTTTCCCAATGGGATGGCTATCTAAGGGATCGCGGCTTCACTGGCCTTGATTTTGTCTTCCCCAACACTAAAGACACATCAAGCGAAGTCACTACCTTGATGATGGCCCGACTTGTTCCTTCTCCTGCAACTATAGAGATCTCGGCAGGACCCAGTCAGTCTATCGAGAATCCAACAACCAAGTTACTACTCGGCTGCTCCAGCGATGTCAACCAAGTAGCTCTAGGTCAAGCTCTATCCCAGTCCCTGACCGTCAAAGGTGTCCAGTGCAGCGTGGAAAGCTTCGAAAGGGCCTCTGATCTAAATCTTTCCCATGTTGCCATCGTTGTTGACTCTGTCGAGTACCCTCTTCTCCTCAATCCCAGTTCTGAGACTTTCCAACACGCCAAGAATCTTCTTCTACACGGCGGAAACGTCCTCTGGCTTAGTTTCCAATCATCTCAGCTCTCTCATGGCAGATCAGCCTTGAAGACGATGGTGAGCGGTATGGCCCGGGTGTTGAGACGCGAGAATCCTAGTCTGAACTTGGTCACCATCGACATACGAGACCTAATTCAGCCTTGCGACGGTCCGGGTTCCCTTCAGAGACTCATGCAGGTAGTCACAGAAGTCATCATGTTATCATTCCTGTCAACCGGTGGGATTGCTTCCATGGAGCACGAGTACGCTATCCAAGACGGCAAATTGCTTATCCCACGAGTCGTACCAGATGATGGCCTGTCATCATACATCGATAGCCGTATCAATCCTCAACACAACATGAACAGTGACACCTCTCTTGTTCCTTGTCCGTACCTCGATGAATACAGATCCATCAAGTTTGACATCCGGGTACCGGGCTTGCTCAAGACCATCCGCTTTATCGACAATGACGAGCTACTGAGTTCTCTCGGTCCAGATGAGGTTCAGGTCGAGGCTAGAGCTTATGGAGTCAACTTCAAGGATGTACTTATTACTCTGGGGCAAATGCCACCTGCGACTCAGATGACGGGTGAGATTGCTGGTGTCATTACAGCTATAGGGTCGAATGTCAAATCGTGCAAGATGGGCGACAGGGTGACAGCTCTTTTCGTCACGCCATTCAGCAATCAAGTTCGCGTCAACAGCAACAATATTGTTGCCATTCCTGACTCGATTGATTTTACCGATGCAGCTTCCATCCCCTTGGCGTTTGTCACCGCGTGGTACTGTCTCAACCAAGTGGCCCGGCTCGAGAGGGGACAGCGTATATTGATCAACGCCGGATCGGGAGGCGTTGGGCAGGCCGCTATACAGTTGGCACAACTTGTCGGTGCCGATGTCTTCACTACAGTTGGTAGCATCACAAAGAGAAAACTGATCCAGGAGAGATACGGCTTAGACGACAGCCGCGTCTTCTCGTCACGATCTGGAAGCTTCAAAAAGCTCATACTCGATGCGGCTCAGGGCCAGGGCGTCGATGTGGTCTTGAACTCTCTCTCCGGTCAACTTCTCAGGGACAGTTGGGACTGTCTAGCCCCCTTCGGTACCTTTTGTGAGATTGGCAAAGCAGATATCCTCAGCCATAGCCAGCTCGATATGGCCAATTTTAATAAGCAAGCGACATTTGCGGCTATTGACATCTTCTACATGCATCAGAAGCATCCAGGACGGGTGGTACGTGGTATCAAGGAGGTCCTATCTATGTTTGAACAGGGCCTGTTAAAACCTGTTTATCCAATCACTACGTTTGACATGTCAGAGATTGATAAAGCCATTTCTCTCATGGCCGAGAGAAAGCACATGGGCAAGCTAGTTCTCCTTGCTGACAACACTACACTTGTACAAGGTACCAGGCCCAAGCCACCAGTTCTGTCTCTGAGAAAGCAGGGAACTTATGTTATTTGTGGTGGACTTGGCGATATTGGCAAAAGGATTGGTCAGTTCCTCGCCGAGAGAGGAGCTGGTCATATTGTGGCCCTAACACGACGTAATGCTGAGTCTGTTTCAAGGCAGCCCGCAATCATCGAGTTCAGTCAAGTCATCAGCAAGCTGGGTGGCTACCTTCACATTATGCAGTGCGACATTGGCCAAGAGTCCAGTGCTCAAAATACTGCTAGCTATTTGACAGAACTTGGTCTCCCTCCAGTTAGGGGTATTATTCAAAGTGCTACAGTCCTGCGAGATCATCCATTTGAGAACATGGAGGTCGACGACTGGAACGAATCCTTGAAGCCCAAGGTCCAGGGTACTCTAAACTTGAACACCTTCTTCTGCTCCCCCGACACTACGGAATTCTTTACCATGCTTTCGTCTGTGGCGAGTATCGTAGGCTCAGCCTCTCAAAGCAACTACGCCGCTGGAAATGCATTCCTCGAAGCCTTTGCTTATGAGCAGAGGCAAGCTCCACGAGGTATCACTAAGTACGCTGCAGTCAATATTGGCGCCGTCGAGGGGTCCGGGTTGATTGCAGGCGTGCAAGAACAGGGCATCGATATAACCAACACCATCGGCTCTGTTTCATTCGACGAGGTTCTCTCCGCACTGGAGTATGCCATGAACCCACAAGCCCGTGTCGATCAGACTGTTGTGCAACATCTTATGCATTTCAGTCGTGACAAGTTGGAAGCGTCTTCTGGCCCGTGGGCATTGAGCGATCCCATTTACGATCATATACCTAGCAAAGTGAGACAAGAGAGCAGGTCTGCTACTAAGGGAGGCGTTGGCAAGAAGCAGACCATTCTTCAGGCGGCCGAAGAGGCTGGGACTATGGCTGAAGCTGAGTCTGTTGTCAAGCAGGCCTTGCTTGACAAGTTTCAAGCTTTCATCGGTGATGATGTTCCTGATATCCCAATCGCAGCTCTTGGACTCGACTCTCTTGTCTCCATTGAGCTCAAAAACTGGGCCAGACACACATTCAAGACGCCTCTTCAGGTCTCCGAGCTTAGCAACGCACCAAGCATGCTTGCTCTTGCACGACTCATCATCTCGAGGATGGGTCTCAAGTTCAACCAAGCCAATGCCGTCAGATCTGGAACCATTAAGCACCAGCCCGATTCTCTAGCTCAAGCTGCCACCATGCTTTCCTCTGATTCTTCCGATGCTATCCTGTCCGGTGAGACCACCGATGAGACCATCAGCGAGAGTGAGCCTAGCTGGCACGGCCAGGAGTGCTGCAATGCCTACGGAGAGTTGCCTGTGATGCCTTTGCCCGACTTAGACGAGACGCTCGACTACTGGCTTGATTCCACCGAGCACCTTTTTGGCCCTGTACAGCTAGAGCATATCCATCGCGACATGCAGGCCATGCGGGGTCCCAACAGTCCTGCTCGTAAAACCCTCCAGAATCTGTATGAGAAGCATGCAGATGACAAGACCAACGGTTGGTTCACCGATATAGTCACAAAAGCTCGCTTTCTGTGCAGAAGAGCACCTGTTGCCCCATGGACCAGTATCATGGTATCACAGCGCGATAATCCTGGTAAGCGACACTCGCAAGTCGAGCGTGCATCCCTCATCACCTCTGCAATTGTCTCCTTCAAACGAGCAATTGACGCAGGCAAAGTCAAGCCTATGGAGATTGCTGGAAAGCCCGAGTGTACTTGGGGATGGGGCTGGATGTTCAACTCGACGCGCGTGCCGCAGTCTAAGTGTGACAGGGCAGTAAGCTACGCTTCGTCACTGGGTGCTACCAGCGGCATTAACCATGTTGCTGTTTTGAGAAAAGGGCACGTCTTTAAAGTGAACCTTCTAGACGAGACTGGTGATGATGTGTCACTTGACCATCTTCAGGCCACGTTTGAGGCTATCTTGGCCAACGTACAAGGCGAAGACATATTGTCAACCTTGCTGACAACTGATGAAAGAGAATCTTGGGCAAAGGTAAGCCAGCATGTCGGTTGAAGAGTGTATAACCGCTGATACTTCTTTCAGATACGGGAAACCCTCTTGGAGCTGAACTCCCAGAATCTAGAGTACTTTAGTGTTCTCGATTCGGCTATGTTTGTCCTGTGCCTAGATTCAGCCAGTCCTGAGACGCCTGATGAGATTGCTCGCCACGGCTATATCGGAGACGGGATCAATCGTTGGTTCGATAAGCTGCTCCAGTTCTATGTGAGTGCAAATGGCCGATCTGGTATGCTCACTGAACACAGCATCCTTGATGGCACAACTGCAACACGACTTCTGGAATGGATCTCTGATACTATGGATGCCTATCCCTCGCTTGGAAATTCCAATCACACTGAGATTGGAAAAGTCAATCTTGAGGAATTTGTTCTTCATATGACGCCTGACCTTGAGAAACATACCATCCTCCTCCGTGAGAAGTACCATGAAGCCACCTCCAAGTCAACGTATGCGCGAGAGCAACTTGATGAATTTGGCACCGACTTCTTACTCCAGTCGCGTGTACCCATTAAAGGTGTTATCGATTTGGTATTCCAGCTCGCCGTCCGACTCTTCTTTGGTCGGAATATGATATCTTGGGAGCCTACTGCTGGCACTCTCTTCCATGCAGGTCGTCCCGATGCCATGCAGAGGGCCACGCCTGCAGTCAATACATTCTGTGATGCAGCTGCACTATTCGACCACAATGCCGATGTAACTCAGCTTAGAGCTCTCTTACTGGAAGCCACCAAGTCGATCAATGCTGGTATGAAGCAGCAACTCCTAGGCCGCGGTTCGCAGCGACTTTTTGAGGTTTTATCCTACTCATGGCCGGTTGACGAGCCAAAGCCGTCATTCCTGAGGGATATGGTCTTCTTCGGTCGGCCAAGTGCGCCAATTTTTTCCCAAACTAACTCTTTAGAGGGCAAGATAACAGTTGACGATTTCGTTCATCTGATGCCTGATGCTGATGGCTTCTGGTCATTTATTAATCCGGAAAAGAATTTGTAGGTTTCCAATAAAGCCCTTTACTGTGTTTTCTATTCAATTTCACTAATAATGGGTGTAGCATTTCAGTTTCTCTCACAGGAGGATCCCAAGAACGGACGGCGACATTTATCAAGGAGCTTCACCATGCTGCATCCATCATTCGCAGTGTTGTTAGTGCATCATAATTACACTAGATATAGATATTGTTCACTTGTTTGTTAATTATCTCTCCACGTTTGCTTCCATTCCTATTGTTCGCCATATCTCACATCCTTACTCCGATGCCCATCCCTCCACTAACTCTCTGATGCTCTGGGCGATGACGCCTACTGGGTCGTAGCCTGCTATCTCAGCTTTTATTTCCAGCGCTCTTTTCTTGTACTTGCCATTCCCGAGAATCTCGTCTACAGCGTCAGTCAGCTGCTGAGTTGAAGGATAAGTGGTTCGCAGATTGACGGCAACGCCGGCCCACTCAGCTCTCGCAGCCGACTCGGGCTTTTCCTCTGTCGTGCCAGCCATGATAAGGGGTGTCCCGTTATTGAGGGCACGTTGAAATGAGCCATAGCCCCCCGTTGTGATGAAGGCATCTACATGAGGCAGAATAGTATCATAGGGGATGAAGTCCTCTACTTGACAATTGGCGGGGATATGCACGCTGGGGGGGATATTCATTCCCTTCCTTCCCAGTGCTATCACCACACTGATGTCTGGACGGCCTGCCAATGCAGCCATCGTGGGGAGTACCAATTGAGTGAAGTCCATAGCCACGGTTCCCTGGCAGACAAAGATGACCTTTTTCCCTGTTGCTATTTTATCGATGATGACTGAATTCCACCATGACGGCTTCTCCCAACTGCATGATACTTGCTGGGTAGTGGGATAGCCACCAGCAAACCGAATAGTGTGAGGTGCGTCACTTCTCTGGTACTCAACACTAGGGACGCACATTTGGATGAAGCGATCCGGCACAAAGTATAGAGAGTCCAGTAAAAACATATCTTTCGATTCCGCTCCAACACTTCTCAGTGCTTCCGCATATGCTGTCTGAGATGGCTCAAAGAAATCTCTCTGTGCTGCGTTTGCAATCCTATTTTTCTCCCTCCCCTCCCGCGTTCTGTCGGGCAACATGCCTGACCCAAAAGGAGCGTGATCTAGGCTGGTAAGTAGAATGGGATTGAGGCCGATTGCTATGAACCCATCAGGCTGAAGGCCTGGTGCTCCGAGTCTGATACCCAAAGCGCCAAAGTTCAGGCTCTCTGTCATGATGATAACCCGTCTTTGAGGGTGTTCGGTTTTAAGTATCGCAAGAGCTCGTTGAATGGATTCATGCTGAGAAGGCAGAGATTTGCAGAAAATGTGAATCAGGTCGTGATTGAAGCATGCAGGTCCTTCCAGATGTTTTTTACCGTCGGGCCCTCACATAATTAATTAGTTGGTTTCAGTCAAGGATGCAGAATGGGGGTTTACAATCAGGGTCAAGATCCCACGATGTGAGGTCATAAAAATCGCCATATCCCTCCACTGGTACAAACGCAGCACCGATGGACTCAACTTGTTGTCGGTATCCAGATCCAGTCACAAAGCAGAGACCATATCCTCGGGAAATAAGCTGCTCTGCAATGGCGAGCATCGGTATAATGTGCCCTGACACAGGCGTGCTGCACATTAGTATAAGTGGTTTTTGCTCTGTCGACATGTTGTGCTTTAGTGTGTTAACCTTGACGACGTGGTACTTGTAGTATAGTGGGAGGTTATAGTATTTGGGCCAGTAATATTTTTTCCCGTGTCGGCGTGAGGGCGGAGGAGGTGTTTAAGTACCAAGAAGAATAGGACAAGCAGTTAGGTTATCACTATAAACCCCTGAAGCCCATACTGAGACATTGTGCAGGGGTAAGGAATGGCTAATTGTCCGTTTTTTGTATTCCAAGCTGTGAGCTATTCCTCTTTTGGACTGAATGGAAGAGAGCGATAACAAGTTTCATCAATTATCTAAGAGCAGAAAGGATACTAACCTACAGGCTATAGTTGAATAAAAACTGAGATATACTATAATGAATTCATAATTTATTATGAATTCTCTTAATACATACTATACAAAGCGAAATTGGCTTTGATGTGATTCACGATTTTGAGCAGCTTATTGCTGATAATATGTTGCTTTATGACAGGTAAAACCAACTGTGATGTGCAATGTGATTCTCACATTACTTAGAGGAGACGGAAAAGTCTCGTTTTTTGACAATTTAATTTACGGGATCCGTGGTAAGGACTATATGTACATCAATGGAGATAGGTCCATAGTTTCCATATATCGTCTGATGCATTAACCTTCCTAAAACAAAAACACCAACTTATACTGTTTCTTTAACAAGACCCAAACGGCTTTCTCGATAGAACAACACGGTATGAATCTGCACTGAGCACGCAGGTAATTTCACCACAATTTTCCAGTTATGATACTAGTAAAACAGAGCTCCGTATCAGCTCATAACATAAGATCTCATGGTGTGCCGGGCTCCATTTATGCCCTCAACCCCAGACAACTCAAACGACCGTGGCGTCATGTTCACATCAAAGTTGAAGAATGAAGGTGAGTTCATATTGACAGAAAATTTACCGTCGCCGGGACTGATTGATCTCATTCTTGAGTTGCCGCACATGGAGCCGTAATCTACCATGGACCACAGAACTGTTTCCAGATCAGGCGATATGTCGAAAACAGCATGTGGATCGATCATCTTCTCAAAGTCCTGGGAATGGGTATCGAAGTTGAGGAGTTGAGTGTGCTGTGAGTGTCAGTTATGCGTGCATTATTTGACCAGGCGTGACAATTACCATCTTGGCCGCGTGGTCCCAGAAGTGGCCCATCTTGTCTAATATTTCTAGTGAGTGCTGTCCAGATTCCAAAAGCTGCTGAGATGGGACTTGCCCCATGCTTTCCTTCCCGTGGATAAACATGGAGAGGATGCTGCCAGCAACACATGTCGAGTAAGCGTAGAATGAAGCATCGACATGACAGCCCGCCTCTTGCGCACGGTGCAACAGCGACGGGATCTTGGAGGAGTGATCACAGCATGCTTCATAGGTTCTGGATAAGAAACTCGCTGGTGCTTTTACCTTTAGGTTCTACAGACGCAGTGCGAAGAGGAAAGGGTGGCCGATGAGACAGTGACAGAGATGGAACACTATACGGGCAAATACCGCGTGCCCGACGACCTGATGATCCGGCGCTCCAGTGGGGAGTTTGTTCTGCGATATTATGTCTTCTATGGGGACTTCTTCAACCTGAAGATGCTGCTCAATCAGCAGGAGGAAAGAGTTGATAGCTGCGAATTCTGATCTCGAGTCCCAGGGCAAAGTATCGTCTATCTCACGTTGATGAAGGACGTATCTGGCACATCGTCCGAGAGCTGAAGCGACGAGAATGGCGAGGGTGAAGTATCCACGTATCTCACTAAGATCGGCGTCCCAGTTCAGAAGTCGGTGGAGCGTGGGGGTTTGTTTCCAAGTGCCTGTCCTGAATACTTCCTCTTCACAGGGTAGTTGGACGTGACAATCCTCGTCGGCGATGGCTGGTGGACGTGCTCGTCCGCAGGATACGAGTTTGTCGAGAAGGTAGACAGACCAGAAGACGCGTCTTCGCTCTTCTTGTTCGACAATCGGGAGCATGGGATTCGGTTCGTTCATGAGTTGTAGATCTTGGCAGATGCGTACTGCAAGTCCAATCTTTAACCACCCAGAGCTTGTTCGACCAGCTTGTCAAGCGTCAGCCAATATTTACTTTATGGGGGTTACTTTCAAGCTCACCGGTAAAGTCGATAATGGCCAGGATGTTAGTAGTCTGCGCCACGTGAAAAATTGGGTTCGTTCTCAACGGTTAAATGGTCGCTCAGCACGCATAACCAAGCCTGTCTCGCGTATCCCTCCATAGCATCGTGAGTGCGCCCTGAGAAGTATTCGTGATCTGAGAATCTCACTGACGACGCTAGGATGGCAAATGTGAGGCACTTCGGTAGGAGCATGAAGCTGAACAGCTGTCTGTAGTGCTCTTCTTGGAAGTAGGCGTACGGTTGGTTGTGGACGTGTGTGAAATAGGTATCGACGAGATGCTGCACTACATCGTCTGGTGGCATCGTGCTGAAGGGCCTGACTCGAGGTTAATGAGGGTGATAAGCTATCGGGGGGCATATTTCTGGGGACGTACGGCGTGATGGACTCGGCTTGATCTGGGGATGAAGACACTGCGTCTGAGAGCCGGCGCTGACCGTCTGAGCCATTACCTAGGTATGTTGATGAACGAGGCTGGGTCGGAGAAACAGGTATGTCGCAATGTTGCGTCGGGAACGGTCGATTGAAGTCGAATCTATGAGTTCATGACACTTAGTCAACAGATTCTTGAAAAAAGACAACACGTCGCGTAGACGCACGCACCTTTGTTCCTGGCCTTCCTGTTCACTCAACTTGGTTAATTGGGCTTCAATCGTGCTTAATCTCTGCAAGAGGTCCGGCTATCATCAAGTTAGTCATGGCAATGTGACGCGACAGTTGGTTCAGGCCATACATGACCAAACTGAGGAGCCAGAGCTGCAAGCGGGTTTGCCGTTACAGAGGCCATCGTCGCTGAGTATGCCTCATATTGGCACGCGCGATTGACACGTCGGCAATTGTTGCATCGCGGCTTATCTCCCGAACATTTCGTCTTCCTCTGTCTATGAATTGTTTCTACATCAGTATCGTGATCATGGTTCAAAGACGTGAGAAAGTGTAACATGACGGACCGAGAGATCCATCAGAAACTGCAGAGCACTGGACCCATACCGACAGCTGGCACAAGCTTGCCGAATACGGCGTATACCACTACTGGCCGCAGGGGCATGAGCTTGCGAAGGAGCCTGTGGCTCGACGCTGGACGATGGTGCTGCTGACATTGCGCTGGAACAAGCAGGATGCGGTCCGAATTGCGGGATGAGATGGAAGATAACGAAGTGTATCCAGTCTGCGCATTTGCCCAGCCTACGTACAGCCCCCCTTGCGCTATCTGCCGAACGCCCGTGACACGGAACTTGGCCTGGGGAGATGAGCTATCACGGAGCGGGGTAAGGGAGCTCGACAACGCATTAGGTTCAGCACATTGGCAGTCTGCTGTTGCTTGCGTTGCTTTGCTCAATCCTAGTGGAGACTTACCCCGGGATTACGGGGTCGCTAAGATATAACAGGGAAGGAATTCAATGGCTGGAAGTTTATTATCCTTGGTATGCAACGTTGACGTTGCACTAACCCCGCATGGGTGAAATCAGGACCTGATCATGGATCCGTGGATTATATCACAGGTTCAGGGTAAGCCTATCTCGCCAACTGTCTAAGATACCTATTAGATTGTCAGGAATACTATTACTAGACATGACACCTCTGGTTAGAGTAGACTTCTCTGTTATATAAAGAATGTCTAGGTCTTTGAAATCTCTTTCATACTTGATAAAGGATAAGAATTTAGCTTTTCTTAATAAACGGGATGATGTTTACTAACTGGTATTTTAAAGTCCATTATCTACTTTGAAGGATAAACTGCTTTACGGACATCGGGCCTTTACTATTATAGGGGAAAAATCAACTCTCAAGCTGTTGAGGAGTTTGCTGTATGTCGAATATCGAATCTTTCTTGCTATTTCCTTGCCAGCCCCGCGTGCGGCCTACGGTCCGCACTCGGGCTAGTCCCAGAATAATATCCGTGCCAGGGTAGCTATTACAGGGCCACCACCGCCTGATGCCCACTACACCAACCTACAGATACTATAGGTTAAGTCAATCAACCTCAGTCAATAGATACAATGGCTTGTTGTTATATCGCCGCCTTCTGCATTAGTCAGTTGGTCAAAGTCTATCAATTCCTTGACGTCGACGATGCCATACGATACAATGAAGACGAACCCGAAATACCTTATCCCGACGCCAAATCCGCGATTGGTGAATATACGGAATGCGACAAACGTGATGCTTCTCTTGTTCTGTCGCTGTCGCTGTCGGGACTTACTTGCTCGGCCTGCTCGAGTGCAGTTGAATCAGCGCTGAGAAGCCACCCGGATGTGGATCAAGTACGAGTGTCATTGGCGTTGCAACAGGCCACGTTGATTGGAAAGACGTCGAGTTTTGACACTCAGTCAATTATGAGACTCGTTACTGATCTGGGATATGGCGTTGAGCTTGGACAGCGATCACCCCAGGAGGTGATACGCGTTCTCAAGGCCAAAGAAGAGATTGCTAGGCTTAAATCAAGTCTGTCCAGTCTGGCTGGGTGCGCAACAGTCAATCAGACGATTGCCTTCCTTGTATCAATTGGACAAGGTCGCATACCATCGGCCATTCTTTTCGCAGCCCATGTGCTGTGTGCAGGACTTGCTCTGTTTGCACAATGGCAGTATATACCGTGGATTCATGAGGATGGCTGGAAAGCAATTTGTCGCGGGCAACCTAACATGAACACCCTGGTCTCGTCCTCGATCTCCCTTGGGACTTTTATCTCGTTCATTGATCTGTTGGCATATGGAACTACCGATGCAAACTCATATTACACGACCGTTATGGGCTTGGCTCTTGTGGTGGTTGCTGGCAGATACATTGAACTCATGTCAAGGCGGACGACTTCCGAGGATCTACTAAGAGTGTACAAGCCTCTTACACAGAGTAATTATACAAGACTTCAACCCAGTGGGAAGGCAAGGGTTCTCTGTGCACACGGTAATTAATAAAATCGCTAACCCTTGTCAGGTTGTCCCTCAGAGCTATCTCACAGCCGGCGATCAAATTGTCATCCCACCGTATTCCATCATCCCATGCGACTGCTACGTAACAGAGGGAACGTCCTCCATCAACCAAGCACTTATCACAGGAGAAGCACTGCCTGTCCAGAAATCCGTGGGGGACTTTCTCCTGGGAGGAACACGAAACTTGGGAAAAGAACTGGTGGCTGTTGTCGATAAAGAGCAGGGAAATTCATTTTATTCGCAACTCGTGCATGGTGCCGTTGAGGCAGCAGGTTCAAAAGACCAAGACAACCATACGGTTGATAGGGTGACGAAATACTTGGTAGGTTTTGTCATGACACTGGGAGTAGTTGTTCCTCTCAAGGAGATCTGTACATCTGCGGGTCCGCTGAGTTATGAGGCGATTCGAGTTGTGATGGCTCGGGCGATGACAATACTCACCTGTGCATGTCCTTGCGCCTTAGGACTAGCCATTCCCTCAGCAGTAGTTGCCGCAGTAGGTAAGGGCTTACAATGGGAGTACCAGACTCTCTTTGTTGAGATACTAACGATTGTCTCCTCTCAGGTATAGCAAGCCAGAACGGTCTTCTTTCACCAAGGGTTACAATACCATCCAGAAACTCAGCAGCACCCAATCCATCGTGTTCGACAAGACTGGAACTTTGACAAGCGCAACGCTAGATATTACAGATTTCGAGACAACCAAAGCGTGGAAGAAACTAATCACAGAGTTCTGGACTTATATCTGTGCTGTAGAGGAGCGCTGTGTCACGAGTCACCTGATCGGTAGAGCTGTCTTTGCCGCGGGAGTAAGTCACCTCAACGGCCCTTGGTCAGAAACGAAAGCCCTTCTAGAGACGCGAAATATTGCAAGCGAATCAAGTAAAGGTGTTTCAAGAGAAGTCTCTTTAGGCCAAGAGCCTTGGCGACGTGTTGATATTGGGAGCATGCGGTACTTGTGTTCATGCGGCATTTCCGATCTCTCGGGAATATCTGAAGGACAAGAGAGCGGTGTGATATCAGTATACGTCGCCATTGACGGGAAGTTTGCCGGAACTATCTATGTTACGGTACTGTGAATCGGAGAAACATGATTACATGACTTGGCTGCTAACCTTTATAGGATACTGTTAGAGAGGATGCAGAGAAGACCATCCAACAGCTTCGCAGGAAGGGTTACGCAACGCATTTGGTAATTGCTTGGAATGTACAGGAGGGAACATTTGACTCACGTCTATAGTTGACGGGCGGTATGCCTCATTCGGCACATCGTATTTCCCAGCAGCTGAAGCTACCAGTGCTTGCATCCGAAGCAACGCCTCAAGACAAGCTAGACCTTGTCGAGAGACTACAGAAAGAAGGAAAGGTTGTTGCAATGGTACGTTCTTCACTCATATCTGACATAAAATACTTCTGACAGTGCGTTATAGGTTGGAGATGGACTCAACGATGGCTTGAGCTTAGCAGTAGCCGACGTTGGTATCGCCCTTTATCACGACGTCGCCACCCCAACAGTTGGAGCAACGGTATTTATTCTCAACTCGCGGCTGGACTCTATACCCTTGTTGCTCGAAATTGCACAACTGACCATGAAGCAAATCCGATATAACTTGGTATGGGTCTTTGGCTATAATGCCCTTGCGTTGAGCATGGCTTCTGGGTTCTTCTCTCCTTGTGGCATTGTCCTGACACCGTGAGTGAAATTTCCAACCTCCACTGAATAGTGCTAATTGGAGTGTTTGTGTAGACCGCTCGCTGCGGCTTGTATGTCATTCTCGTCAATCTTTTTGACGCTGAATGGGTTTTGGTTACGGAATAGGCTAGCTACAGTTTTTAGAGCAGAGAATTAGATAGACGCAGTATGGCAGTAAGGTCTTATGAGCCCATTTCCGCAATTTCGCAGAGACCCCCTATGATACGTTGAGATGCACGTGAAGTTTGATTCGATACAGAGCTTGTCGAAATTGAGCAGTGATCAAGTCGTTGGTTTGTTGATCCTGGTCTTGGCCCTCGGTTAAGAACTTCGGGCAGTGGCCCCGCATCATCGGACCGTAGCGTCGGACTGAAAATACGCTAGTCTGTTTCTGTTGGTCTCACGGTCCGGCTGTAAGAGTCGTTTGCTTAAGTGGCAGCATCAAATGGCCATTGCTTCACCAAAATCTCAACTGACTAATTGCCATTGTCCTTATTACCAGATCTTATACTTGCCTCTAGCTTACTTACCCACTGTACGAATCGCCAATATGACCAAGCCTAGCATCAACTTCAAAGGTGATTTTGTTCAAATCATCGATGGGCAAAGCGCCCCCACCAAAGAAACTCGCCATGGACTGAACCCTGCAAACCTACAGGAGATGGCCAAAGTCCCTGTAGCGACTCAACAGGACCTCGATCGCGCAGTTGCAGCAGCCAGAAAGGCCTTCAAGATATGGAGCAAGATTCCTTACGAAGAGCGCCGCGAATCTGTTCTTGCTTTTGCTGGTGCTGTTGACTCTCATCGTAATGAGTTTCAAGCTCTCCTCACAGCTGAACAAGGAAAGCCGGTATGATTAGACGGAACAGCGTTATCATGATGCTTATGAAACTGATAATGTTAGGTTCCTCAAGCTGCGTATGAGACTGACGCGGCCATTGAATGGATGCGTGGCATGGCTCAGATTCCCCTCCCAGAGGATGTTCTCGAAGACACTGAGCAACGCACCATCATCAGCCGTCACACGCCTATTGGAGTCGTCGCAGCTCTTGTGCCCTGGAACTTTCCTCTTTTGCTTGCGACGGGCAAAATCGCCCCAGCACTATTGACCGGAAACGTGATTATTGTAAAGCCATCGTAAGTGCCACTGTTAAAAAATTCCGGTGGAGATTACTGACGCCTCATCAAAGTCCTTTCACCCCCTATGGAGGCCTCAAGCTGGTAGAGCTCGCACAGCAGTTTTTCCCGCCTGGTGTGGTTCAATCTCTGAGCGGCGATGATAAACTTGGGCCTTGGATGACCAGCCATCCTGGCGTTGATAAGATCAGCTTCACGGGCTCAACAGCGACAGGCAAGGCTGTTCTTCGAAGCGCCAGCTCCACGCTGAAGCGCGTGACCTTGGAACTGTAAGCCTTCCTTCACTTTTCATGTCCTCTGTAATCGCTAACTCGGTCAGCGGTGGCAACGATCCAGCTATCATATTTCCAGATGTCGATATTGACAAGACTGCTGAGAAAGTAGCCTTTTTTGCATTCCTCAACTCGGGTCAGATTTGCCTTAATCTCAAGCGAATCTTTGTGCACCAGAGTATTTATCCCCAGTTCAAAGAAGCACTTGTCAAGTATGTCAAGAGCTATACTTTAGGCGATGGGTCCAAAGGAGGTGTGACGCATGGCCCGCTGCAGAATGCTCCTCAGTTCAAGCGTGTAAAAGGCTTCTTTGAGGATATAGAGAAGGAGGGCTGGAATTTCGCCGTCGGCGGCAAGATTGAGTCTTCTGAGGGGTATTTCGTTACCCCTACTATCATCGACGTACCCCCTGAAACATCCCGGATCGTTGTTGAGGAACCATTCGGTAAGCCTCAAGGATTTTACACAACCTCAACTCGGACTGACGATGACATTCTAGGACCGATTGTGCCGCTTCTCACCTGGAGCAGTGAAGAGGAGGTGATCGAGCGTGCAAACGATACGACTATGGGACTAGGCGCCTCTATTTGGTGCAATGATATACGTCGTGCTCACCGAATTGCACGAGAGATTCAGGCTGGCAATGTCTGGGTTAACACTCATTTTGATTTGACTCCAATGGCAGCATTTGGCGGACATAAAGAGAGTGGTATTGGAAATGAATGGGGTGCCAATGGTTTGAAGGGCTTTTGTAACGTTCAGACCTTGTTCCTAAACAAGAATGTCGTCTCGTAGTGATGTAGGCTTGTATGCAATATTTTTGTCGTTTGTTATTTTATTTAATCTTCTCCAGTCGATTGTTGTGGAATGCGTTCATGTGTCTCATTCGAACGGGATCGCACCAATTAATCTTTATGAGTATACACAATTAATGCTCGAAGGAATACCGCTCCTAATATTGGTCGCTCTAAATACCATAATGCTGTGTATAGATTCACTCGGCATATATAATTCGTCAAATTCCGAGATACGTCTGTACCGAACTACAACGAGGAAGCGTTGTTGTGATGCTGCAGTTCTGGAATTGAATGGAGGTGGCAGACCGACAGATCGCTTCCAACAAAGGTACTACAAGGACCCTCGTCTGGTTCAGCAACCTATACCCTCTTTGCAGGGGCACTGAAAGGAACCGGGTAATGAGTCCCCGCTCGGTCCGATGCCCGGGTTCGCTATGCTAAGTTCGTCATGTGCCGTTGCTTTGTCCCGGACAGTGGCTGATAAATCGTTCATGACGCGGGTGTGCACAATAACTCCGTGTTATCCTGTAGAAGTACTCCCCTTTCGTCAGCAGGTGTTGGTTACAACTCGCCACCAACAATTGGAGATGGCCTCTGTAATTCTCCCAATCATGACACGCAGGCCTTTTTCTTCTTGCTTCGCGGTGATCAGCTCCATGGGCTTATCTCGTCTATTTATCCCGCATCTCACTCCGGCCATACCCTACTCAACATCTGCGCAGCCGATCTGCTCTAGTCCACCGGAGCCCTACCCCTTAGTCACTGCAGCTCCAAGACTCTCCGTCGTGCAAGGTCCCACCATCCCTCCACTCTGGAACATAACCCTTGGAAATCTAGTCAAACAGCAAGCTGAGTGACGTGACAAAGGAACTGCACTTATTGTACCATGGCAAAACACTAGACTCACGTATGAGGACCTTGAGTATCGCAGCTCTATCGCCGCTAAGGCCCTACTCAACGCAGGGTTGAAGCATGGCGATGCCGTTGGGATATTTGCTGGCAATCGCTTTGAGTACATCGAATTGTTTCTGGCATCTGCTAGAATCGGGTGCCCTTTTGTGGTGTTCAACACGACAAACTCACCCCACGAGCTTTGCTCTGCTGTTGCTCGTAGCGGTCAGTCGACCAAACCCATCGACCATGCAGACCTCTAATGTCACTTCGCAGACTGTAAAGCGCTGTTCATTGCGTCGTCTATTGGATCTATTAAGACGGATGATCATGTCTACCAGGTTGCTACGACAGAAGAAGTCGGCGCATGTCTGGAGCAGCTTATTATGTTTGACAGATCCCCTTCGCGGCAGCTCTTTAACTGTCATAGATACGAAGACTTCCTGAATGACGGCACTAACGGACCTGTAACGAACCAGCAACTTGAGCGAGCTGAGATTCGTGTTCGACCTTCAGACGTATTGAACATGCAATTTACTTCTGGTGAGATAATATCTATCAAGGAGGTGGCTTTTCGACTCGATGTGCAGTTTCTGACGCGTTTCAAGGTACTACTGGCCTTCCAAAAGTCTCAATGCTCACACACAAGTAAGGACCTAATCCCTGTTGAGCCATCTTCAATTTCCCGACAAACTATTTTAGCAACTTGCTTAACGATGGTAGATACGTGGGGCATGCCATGAGACTCACCCAAGACGATGTCATATGCTGTCCGCCCCCTCTATTCCACTGTTTTGGTCTAGTCATGGGATTTCTCGCTTCCTTCACCCATGGTAGCACTATTGTCTTTCCTTCCGACAGGTTCAACGCGAGGCAAACTCTCGATGCAGTTGAGGCAGAGAAGGCTACCGCACTACTCGGCGTTCCCACAATGTTCATATCGGAGCTGGAACAGATGGAGTCACAGCCTCAGAAAATCACAACAGTGCGTACTGGTCTCGTTGCTGGTTCACCCGTGTTGCCTAGCCTGATGAATGAACTGAGAGCCAAGATGAATGTTCGGGGCATGCTTATAGCATATGGAATGACGGAGACGAGTCCTGTGACCTTCATCACTTCACTGGATGACCCGGATGACAGGATGCTGACAAGTCTCGGCCGCGTTCTTCCCCATACCGCAGCCAAGATAGTTGACACGGATGGGAACATAGTTCCCATCGGGGAGCGCGGAGAAATCTGCACCAGTGGGTTTGCGTTACAAAAGGGATACTACAAAGACGAGGTCAAGACACAAGAGTCAATGAGACACGATGAGAATGGCGTGTTGTGGATGCATACCGGTGACGAAGGCTACTTGGACGAAGAAGGTTATGGTTTCATCACTGGCCGTATCAAAGACCTGATTATCCGTGGTGGTGAGAATTTGTCGCCCAGCGAGATTGAGAACCAGCTACTGCGTCACCCAGCCGTCAGAGAAGCATGCGTGGTGGCAGTCAAGGATAGGATCCACGGCGAAGTAGTCGCAGCCTTCTTACAGGCGTGTTCACAAGAGAAGAAACCATCAGATGGAGATATTAGGGATTGGGTTCTGCAGGATCTGAGCCCAGTTAAGGTTCCGGCATTCATCTTCTGGCTTGGTCACGATGGCGTGGATGCTGAGTTACCCAAGACGGGAAGTGGAAAGTATCAGAAGCATATCATTCGCGATATTGCGTATCGACTAGCAGGAGGAAGAAGCACATGAGATGAGCGAATACAGATAATGTTTGTTACTGCTATTACTCCAAGTCTGCTACTATATTGTTTTCTGGTTTATGTACTCAGCTTAGACCCTACAAGAACCGCTTTGCCAATATCTGTTAGTTGGGTCAAAGACTGTGGTACAATGTCTAAGCTGTAAGCCAGATGTGTTGTTCGTAGCTTAGGAGTGTGACTGATGGCTTAAATTAAGAGGAAGAACTTGGAGGCGCTGTGACGCCTGATCGAACAGGGGCTGTGCCGGGTTAATAATCTTGCACTGCCGGCGGGGCGTTTCAAATTCATATAAAGACGCCTGTTGCAACCAACACTTCGCTGCAGCTTACCAACACCTGTTTTCTTCGCCATTACCATCCTTCAAACTATAATTCATCTCTTTCCACTGAATCTGTTGCAATAATGTCAGATAATCCACCGCGCGACAAGCCAACTACTACATGGTTCAGGTTCAAGCTTCCAGAGGACATTTTGTTAGATGAATCATTATTCCATGCTCTGCACCAGACGAGAAAAGAGTGGTCACATGTTCGTCTCTGAAAATGACACTTTACTCAAAATTGCTTACCTCTACTAGGTCTGCTTCGGAAGAATCAAGGAATCTTCAGAAGACTGTGTGCTTTTAGTCAATTGGTACCGCACCAGGTCCTGGCTGGAGTTCTCGCAGTCAGATAGCTATGCAGAGTTGCTCTCCAGTCTTGGCTCTCACTCTGATATTCCAGTAGTCAGTGAGATCATCGACTTCGCCAGGGACTACGTCACGATTGCGATGTCATCTCATACCGAATTGAAGAGAGTCTATTTCCCACCTTCAATCTCACAAGAAACGCGCCGTGCCGTATGGGACAGAGTGCGACATCTGGGGACTACAGCTGTCTATGGGAAAAAGTTCCAGCATAGATACCCGTACAGAGCAACCCCGAGCTTGGGATGGGTTGAAGGAAATGCGAAATGGGAGGGGCAAGATGCAGTAGCGTGTGTCTGGGTTCATAAGTGGAAGGATCAAGAATCTGAGGAGAGATTCAAAACCACTGAGCGGTATCCGCACATGAAGGATGGCGAGTTCATAAAACCTCTTACTCTTGATCTCTTTGAGCAAGGTCTGAGGGATCTGGGCGCTTTGGGTTGGGAGGAATGCCACGTAGGCTTTGAAACGGAGTGCTATGTCCCGTAATTAGAGTGGCAATCAAGTAGTATTCTGGCATTAACTCTCATAGTCCTAGACAATTCATACCTAGAATCATCACCATAAATTACCCTCCTTGTTGTCGCACTGAATACCCGAGGGCCCCCCGGCACTTGCAATTGCCCTCTCTACACAACCCGCTTTGATAGTCATCGGCAAGGTAAAAGTAAACCTATGTCGCGCGGTCCATCCATCCCCTGTCTCAACTTCTATCGCACTCGAATGCCAATCCGTCATTGCTCCACAGCCCTTCTCTTCACTCTTCAGCTTCTTCCCATCGTCGTCTATCCAGCTGTAGCCGTTCGCCACAATGGTGACTGTGTAGAAGAGGGGAACGGCAAGTCCGTCCTCAACCAGCTCACATGCAGCTTGGGGCTCGGGAGCGGGACCTTGCTCGCAGTTTGGAGAGTGGCAGGGGTAGTGGGTGCAGACCATTCCATCGGCGTCTGTTGTTGTCGTTGCATCGTCTTTGCAGTTGGGCATACAAGCAACCTGTTATACCTGTCAGTCCACGTCCTGATGTTATCCGTAGTTGGACTACTCACAATGCCGCCCTTAGCCATAAAGGTGAACCTTTTCGCATCGACATCTGATGATTTGAACAATAACTCAACATAGGTGCCACCTGTAGGTATTAGCATCATCTAGAAGCACAGGAGTAACGAGCATCTTACTGGACTTATCAGGAACTTTCCACTTAATCTCAAGGTCCTTCCCACCATCTCCACTCTCGATGCTATCTTCATCATCGTTCCCAATCTTCCAACCCTTGACGGCCTCCTTAACATCATCATCGTCAATCACAAAGTCCCAGTCTGAGCCTTTGTCATCTGAAACAGGAATGAAAAACTTCAGGGAACCGCCCTGAGTGGGTATTGTTGCATGAGCAGTCGCCGAGTATGTTTCGTAGCCTGCGTCGCAGAATGGTGTTATCTCTGGTGTTGTCATGGTAACAGCTGCTGTGTTGATCCAAGATGCACAAGTGGGCTTCTCGACACAAGCTTCTCGATTACCAGAGCCCCCACATTCTGTGTAAGTGGCCGTTGAAATGCAAGAGAGACCAGAGGAGGTTGGAATACCAATAGAAGGAGCTCGGGTGAGTGTGGGGAAAGATTCGGTAGTGGCTTCGGCCGTTGTGACTTGGGACGTAGGAGACGTGAATCTGCCAAATTTCTTATCGAGTCGAGCTTGTGCTGCATCTGCTATGTCGTTGAGCTGTGCTTCTGTATATTCATCTATGTGCCATTCCTCCCATGTGAGCCTGATGGCTGTTATAGTAGGAGTCTCCGTGCTAACTGTTGTTGTTTTAGAGATGGTTCTTGAGGAATCCTCTCCTTCTACGTCACAGCCGTAGATGGTGCCGCAAGTAGAGATAGTACTCTGTGCTGTCGTAGAAGTGATAGTCCCATCAACCGAAACCCCGTAAGAAGTAGTGGTGATGCACATCTCAGCTGTCTCAGTCTTACAGTCGTCCGGCTTACTGGAGAATGTGGGATTACCGGCCGGATCGATACTAAGATATGAATATCAGTCTAACATAACAGGAACGAGGAAATCTTGACGGCTACATACGTGAATCCAGGCCAAGTGATGGACCCCGTGATATCTACCTTGATAGGTGCGGTAGGGTCGATCTTGATAATCGGAGGGGGGCCACTAGGTATATCAGTTACGGTTGACAGATTAACAGTAGCATCGGCCATGCTACAAGTGATCTATACGTACGGTGGATGAGTCCCTGGAGGAAGAACGAAGCTCCATCCGCCAATGGGAGCAAGGCATAAATTAAAGAACCACATGTCGCAGGGAATCTTGATACCATTATCGCTTCTCTCTGGATCAGGTACTGGTGTTGTGATTGGGATGATAACGGGAACGACTCCAGCCGTCTCAGTGGACTCTGGAGCCTTTGTGGTATCGCTATGACTATGCTTGGGCAGCGTCGTAACCTGACCATCGGGTAATGTGGTTACGGGGTTGACGGTTGACGCAGAAGTTGTAGTAAGTCGTTCCTTGGTGACGGGAGATGTAGGAAGGGGATTATTTGACATGGTGGTCTCTGGCTGACTCGACTGCTCAGTGTCGGGGATGGGGTCGACCAACGTCGGTGCAACAGACGCAATGGAACTGGGGTCCTGACTGTGATCTTCACTATCAGTTGCGCCTTGAGATGGAAGAAGGGAATCAAGTGTTCCAGTTGCGAAAGGGGACGTGGTGGGAGTGGTGATCGCTGTCGAGAAAGTACCACTGGGAACCAAGATGGATGTAGGCGTTCCATTCACGGGCATAGTTTCGTCTGAAGCTGAAGTCGTGAGACCACTGCTGTTAGTACTGGGGACGACTATCGTAGTGATGCTCGTGTCGTCGTCCCCGGGAGAGTCAGTGATAGGCTTATGGATTGTCTCAGAGAGATCTGTTCCTGGCGAAAAGGGATTGGTGGAAGAAATGTCAGTCACCAGGCCCCCAGATAAAGTGGTGACAGAAGCTGGCTCAGACGTAATGGGGGCGACTTGGGTGTTTGATACGGTGGTATCTCCATCTGAGACATCACGGCTTGCATCAGATGACGTCTCGGGCCTGCCAGACGTCGACTGTTCTTCGGGGATGGTAGTAACATAGCCAGTACCAGACACTACCTCGCCAGAGGTGGAGGTAGTGGCGCGGTTACTTGGTAAGGTTAAGACAAGGGGTCCTGCTGTGATGAAAATATGTGATGATATGGAGGACACCGTTGTGTGTTCTGATAGCCAACTTTCTAGAGTGGTTGTAACAGGAAGGGGTTGGGTGTTTGTGGGGAATTTACCAGAGATATTGTCATCAGCCGTCGGGGAAGATAGTTCAGGCCTACGAAGAGTGATGATGGTGGTTAGGCCAGACATAGATGGAAGCGAAGGTCCACACACTCCATTGGCGCCGCAGGTCCAGCCGTCTGGACAGCAGCCCCCGCGGCAACACACTCTATCTAGGATAGTATAAGCCAAATTCAGATAGGAGGTGGTCAATCTTACTTGGGCCACAAATATGCTGCAGCCATCCTGCTCCAGGAGGACAGCAGCTTTCGTCTTGCAGCAGAACACGGCAGTCGCCAGTACACAAGCAAGACCCGTCAGGGCAAGTCGATCTGACTGGTGAGCTTGACACTGCCGCCAAATGGAGGCCCAGGAGCAACTGCCACCGCGTGGCTGAGGTTCTCATAGTTGAAAAGGTTGAACAGATGTAGACAAGTGATGGGAGGGGAGAACCTTCAAGAACAGGATATCCAAACCAGTTCTTACACAAGATATGTTAATCTTTGAAACAGTATAAGAATAGTTAACTAAACAAGAATTGAGCTGAGGGCTTTTACCGTCCTACGATACTGCCATATATGATTGAGTCGTCTAAGTACTTATGCACATTGGTACCTGTTTGAGTCCTTACAGATGAGGAAAGCGCCGAGATACTATAATTATCACAGTGCCTTGTCATGATTAGAGCAAGGTTATCTTCAGTGTATTGTGCGCAATTGCAGCAACATCATCTTTGAAACACCTGGCGCATATACAAAGCAGACTTCGACAAGGGATAGATCCTACTTGACAATTGCCGCGCGACATGGAGCGCAGCGTCAAGGCAGACGGCAAGGCAGCAACACTTTTATCATGCTCTCAGACAAGTCCGATTGGTTGTTTGCATAAGCCTCAATTGCGGTATTAATATATCGTGATGCAGGTGATGATACTCTGTTGGCTCTAATGAATATTGGCTGGTGAGGGGGCCACCAGCAGCATCATACAGGCAGTAATATCATGATGTTGGGGTACCATTTCTTTTTTTAGTTGAGTCAGGTAATATACTCTCGACATTTTAGCAGCAGCCCGAGGCTGAGCTGCAGAAAGGATTGTTTCAAATAAATTTCTTCCATGACCAACATACAGTAGCAGTGCTGGTGCTTTCTATAATTGCATCACCTGTTGGGTCAATCCTAGCCAATGCGGTTTGGGGCTGTTGGCCCCCAGAACCCCTGTCATAACTCATAACTCGGTGTTTCCACTCACTGCAGGCGCTTAGACGAGCACGATGCTGATCATTCGATGAGGCATGCACCACCTTCTTAGAATCCTTGTTCACGTTGGTGCTCAGACCTTTGGGACCAACACGCAAGAAAATCACGGAGAATGTCTTGGCGTACATTGCCGCAATTTGCAATGAGTCCTGCGGGTAAGAGCATGATGCTTGGTTCCCACGAATGTTAACACTTTAGCGGAACCGCAGTCTCTCAGATCAGTACCACTAAATTACAATTAAACCCTATAAACTACAAATAATCTTGGACTCGCTACCTTTCCATATCTATTCAGATATCCATCCAATATAATTGTTACTATTGAGCTCGAACACTCTTATTTTCCCGTCTTTGTTTTGTAGTCCTCATCAACCAATCTTTTGTCTCGTCTTGTCATCCGCCCCCCCCTCCCGTCATGACTTGGCTTCAACGTCCAATCCTCTTTTTCTACAGAGCGCTGTTATTGACTCTTCTTGCTCAATACGCCCTCTGTTCAATTGACTCTGTATTTAACATTAAACAAGGCGGTGTTGGAGTCGGTGGATGTACTGCTCACAAGAGCAAACTCAACAAATGGTGGACAGATGCCGGAAAGCTTGTCGACGCTGCCCTCTTGTACGCACAATATGATAGTGTTGATGGACCCGAATACGTATACACCTTCTTTGCATTGGACCCCCCTCCCGCCGATGCCAAGTACAGAGAAAGAATCCTCAGTATGTTCTCAATCCCCCAAGTCACAAAATTCTCTAGGTAGCCTGTTGCTGAACCATTTAAATAGCTACGTTGCAGTTGGTAAAGGATTTAATAGATGGCGAACTACAACTCACAACCGGTAAACCCTGGCTTTTCTGCTCGAGCAAGTGGTTGGAGCGTAAGTTTGTGTTGTCCCTGTTGAGTCACTATTTGAATAACGTGTTCTACGTCTAGGTATGGACTGGGATGACGTGGCCTATGATAAGGAGACAGGCGAAAGGTTCACAGGTGAAGACGCCAAGAAGGTACGAGATGTAGTTGATGAACCAACTCCACCTCCAGATGAAGCAAACCAGCCAAAAGGTACGTAGCCAGGTGCCAGTAACATCACTCTTTCCCTGACGATCTGTCTGACTCATATTTTCTCAGACTACCCATTTTGGTCCTCAGATGTTAGAGAATACTTTATAGATGAGGAAGATGACTATTGTTCGAAGAAGGTCGACGGAGTTGTCCAGCACTTTGGCGCTACTCATGAGGACCTGACGTGGAAAGCAGTCACCATCTGTGTCCAGAACTTGGGTAAGAATGCTAAAACTGAACATTTGCGCCTTGGAAGAATCCAAAAGGAGGGTCAAAGTATTGTGGACTACAGAGCAAAGTCTATGACATTATTCCATGAACTCTTCCATGTTGTCCTAGGCAATGCGGATACCCAGGAGCATGAAAAAAGCTGTAAGTTCAAAGTAATTACATGGTGGAGTAGACTAATAAGCCATTAGATGAATTGAAGTATATTGCGAACCCTAGGAAAGAGGAAGGTGAGGACCCCGGCGATGAAGATCAAGACATCATCTCCACGCAGGAGGCTTTGTATAACCCGGAGTCCTACACAATGTATGCTCTTTCGTGCATTCTTGGACAGACAAATAAGCATCTCACGTTCGCTAGTACAAGGTCGAAGCTCAAAAAGACAGAAGATCCAAAGGATAAGGATAAGAACAATGGAGGGTCAGAAGGCGCTGGTCATCGAAAGAGGCTGATGAAGGTTTGACTTTGTATAAACTTCGAAGTATTATAGTAATATATCATAATACTCTATATGATGTTGATTAAATGTTAGATATAACAGTTGGTGATTGTATTGCGTGCTTTATTAACTAGGTGATCTTGAACGGAGTTATATATTATTTCTTCCAAGACGGACGGTCTTGATGCAGACTAAAGAATAGTTAATAACAGGATACTTAATTTAATTCCCCAAACAATTAATGTCCTTCATTACAGCCAGGCTAAAAAATAGAAATAAAAGTCTAGAAGAAAGATATTTCAAGGAAAGCCTTTACTGATATAGTATTATCTGCGTGTTACAGTCCCCAGGAAAACCTTTATCATTAATGTAGAACAAGAGGGCTTACCAGATAATAAGCCACGCTTTGTTTAAGAAACAGCAAGGAAGAGGGGCAGTACCACTGAACCAGGATCTCGCCCTGGTAGAGTAGTAGTGGGAGAGGAGACAAGGACTGAGAGTGACAATAAAGCGGCGACGCCGGCGGAGGGCTTTGAAGATATAACGCACCTTCCTGTAGACAATGGTGTGCTCGTCGCGGGGCGTAGTGACTTGGATACCGTCCCTGATTTGGATGTAAACTTTGGTGTCTTGTCATGCAAGTTGATGTATCCAGAACATCTTTCTGTAATAAGTCAATCGGAAGTTACATACCGAGGGCTTTTTGCCTTATTCATCCCAAGCTATTATATGGCATTGTGTACTAATTGTTTAATCACGATTGTTAATTTTAGTAGGCTAAGGAACAACTGCGGCCTACAAGGTTAAGCTTTAGGCTGCGAACACAGGTGATAAATGACAACATGATATTTTATACAATAGTGCGATTTGGGTAGAGCGGCCCGATAACAGAGGGAGGGCGAAACTCGGATGTATAATACATCCACAACCAGCTCACTGTGACGCGGCAACCAGTTCGTTATCCCACTGGCTGACTCAGTTACAGTTACATCAAGCAAGATGGTATGATGAATGGCTTGTCCAACGGTACTAAAGCGGAATATCCGTATCCGAAAACTCATCGGATATTCCTTAAACGGCATAGTGTGATACTACCCTAAGGCGAAAAAACAACTGACTCGTGGCTACCCTTAAATTTTATCCGCCATAGGTGGAAACCGCTGGTTCTATGTTCCATAGACTTTTACATCCAAATGACACTGATCTCTTTTTCATGCATCCTTGGCAGAGACCCTGTTTCCAAGACCTATCCCACTCGGAAAATAGTAAGCAAATTTTGTAGACCGAGGCGGTCAAAGTACGATGGCAGTCAACGCTGTAGCACGGGCCAGCTTGAAATGTATTTATGCTCTTCAAGTAGCCTCAGCTCTAAACTTTACTCAGCATCGTGAATTACAAAGTTTCATCTTCTACACCTTCCAGCATGCGTTCAACTACTTCCTTTTTGACGGCCGCATTGCTTCTAGGGCTGAATTCATCGGTTGCCCAGGCCCAGATTAAGCCCATCTCCGAGTTCTTCAACATCACTTCTTTTCCAAATGAGCAGAAAGAGAACGTCACCCGTCTTCTGAATGAAGGCAGGCAACTCGCCACCGATGGCTCGATTCACCAGTATTTCGTGGATCAATGCATCACCCAACAGGTGTATCCGGCTATGTTCACCATGCCCCCCGGCTTTGTGAATCCCTTCGCGGCTTTTGATAAATTCTTTTTCGTCGGCCATGCATATGTTCATGCCTGGGCGTATGATACTGGCGATGGCTTGGTTGTGATTGATGCTCTTGATAATCAAGACGAGATCGAGAAGATCATGATCCCCGATTTGGAAAAACTAGGCTACAAGGGTAGCGATATCAAGCACCTCATAATCACACACGAGCACATTGACCATTTTGGGGGAGCCAAGTATATTCAGGATCAGTTCAATGCTTCTGTCTACGCCACCGAGGCGGCATGGGAGGGCATGGCTGAACAAGGAAAGGATGGCAAGACGCCTGTCCCAGTCAAAGACAAGGTGGTCGTCGACGGCGATGTCCTCAAACTTGGAAATATCGCATTTGAGATCGTGCAGACAAAAGGGCACACCCCCGGCACGCTTTCACTCATCTTCCCCGTCGTTGACAAGGGCAAGCGTCACATGGCTGGACTATCTGGTGGCACCGGAACGCCAGCAGATAAGACTTCACGAGAACAGAAGATCACGTCGCAGAACCGCTTTGCCGAGATATCCAAGAAGAAGGGGGTTGATGTTCTTCTCTCAAACCACAATGTCGCCGACCACAGTCTTTACAACGCCGATATTCTCCCCCATCGTGCCCTAGGTGCATCCAATCCGTATGTCGTAGGAGTCGACAACTTTTACAAGTATATGAGGATCAACACACTGTGCAGCCAAGTTATTGCTGCTCGTCAGGGAATGGACTTGGATGTTTAGTCTGTATGTTTGGAAGTTGGGTGTCAATTACTCCATGTAGGGTTATCTCAGAGTTCGAATTCTTTTTAGGTAAATATTCTTCAATTAGTTTTACATACATAAAATCAAGCCGCCTTAAGACCCTTTCCCAGGAAAGTCCTTTCACCAAACTCTTGTTCCGCGACCTGGAAAAGAGGCAGGCCCTGGAAGTATCCATTGCCTGTTGTTCCAACTGCCTCCCAAGTGGATTTAGCCTCATGCTCACCAATTGTCAAAAGTGTTTTTCCTGACCCTGCCGAGCTCGCGTCGGCCAAAAGCTGGATTTGACAGCATCTCTCCATCAGCACGAACCATGCGATAGTCGCCTCAATCGTGGGCCCCACTGTCATGATACCGTGGTTGCCCAGAAGAGCTGCTTTTTTGTTGCCCAGAGCTGCTGCAATAGCTTTGCCTTCAGCTGGGGCCAGTACAAGCCCGGCAAAGTTCGACCACAGGATATGATCGTTCCAGAATACGCAGAAATCCTGGGTGAGCATATCTAGTGTCCTTCCGGTGGCGCAAAAAGCCCGTCCGTAGGTACTATGCGAATGGGCTGCGCAGAGAACATCAGGGCGAGCTTTGTGTATCTCAGCATGAATAGCATAGGCCGCTAGAAGAAATGTATTAGAAATCGGGTATTCAAGCCAGTTCGAAAGGTAACAAACCATAATTCAATCGCTTGTTTTTTCCTCCCTCAACTACCTTACCCTCATGACTGACCCGAATCAAGTCTTCGTCGCGGATAAGCGAGAAGTGTAGCCCTGTGCAAAACAAGGTTAGTAAAACTATGTAAAGACAGGCGTAGGACTATATGCAGTCTGCAAATAACATACCGAAAGGGTTTACCCAGAAGCTATTGGGATCAACAGGATCTCTGACAGTTACATGTCCAGCGACACCTTCAGCAAGACCGAAGTTTGCTAGCACTCGGAATCCTAGTGCTAGTCGGTGCTTGACATACTTGCGCTCCTCATAAGGATCATCAAACGTGGGAGCCTTCTCCGCTTCATCATCGACAAAAGCCAGACTTGGGTCTCCGCTTCGATATTCTTCAATGTTTGCTGAGGGCGACATAATGACGAGTGGTTGAGAACGTTGTACGTGTATTGAAGTGTCTAGATAAAATCTGTAGATGATAGGGTTCATAATGTCTGACATTATATATCTGGATATCTCGGAATATTATTCCGACTTACTATCGCAAAGCATTTACCTATTTGAGGAAACCTCGGAATGGTGATATTTGCCAGCAAATCACAGGCAAAGTTCAAGGCCATTACTTGTCATATCCGAAGGAATGTGCTGTTCGGGGTCGGATCTAAAGCCTCGCCTTACTCTGACCCCGCAGTTCGGAAAGACAGTCCAATAAGGGTACTGACTGGTCCAACTGCACTATACTGAATGCGGCCACGATTAATCGCCTGATGAACTTCGGGATGGTCGAGTACCATAATGAAAGCTAGGTTGAATATACACCAAGTAGTTGTACTTATTCGGAATTTAAAAGTATCAGTTATCAACCTAGTTACGACGTGTAAAGAACTTGCTAAACTCTTTGTTACTCTCCAGCCTCTCCAAAGTCCTACTACTATATTGCACAATCAGTTCCAGTCCATAGCCTTCAGCATGACGCGGGGGGAGGATGATGCAACGGCCGTCAGGCTTTCCTTCAGTGTCTCCAACCGTGACGCGAAATGCAGAAGGATATCCAAGATCACGCCCGAAATAAATGTCATTGTATCTATGTGCTTGAAGACAGACTATGAGCATGTCTGGGCCAGGGTATCGGTCAACATTCCAGGTCAAGGAAGTACTCTTGGGCATCTGATTGAGCAGTCCAACGAGACGCCTTACTGCTCTGTTGTTGACTGCAGCAATGGCTCGCTTGACACTAGTCGCCAACTCCACATAGATCTTGGGTCCGTCTTCTTCATTCTGTAGACGAGCGACAGATGCTCTGGCGACCGCGTTCGGCTCCGCAAAATTCCCCCAATAGTTTGATGGGAGTGGAGGACTTTCCATGCGTTCCCTCGCATCAACAGTGATTGATAGCTTCGCCTCTAGGTAGCGATGATGGTCTATCTGCCTGGCGAGGACAACGTGGCGCCAAAGAAAAGCACATATAGCTTCAGTTGTGCTGAGCTTTTTGTTCGTAGCGCTTTTTAGGACATGGTTCTTGAGAAGAGAAAGCTTTTTTGCAGAGATGGAGAATATCCCATGCTCAGTCGACTGCGCCTCGGCAGCTTCGTAGTTTGTCGGGTTCAAAAAGGTGGAAGAGGTCTCTGTGAGCTTCCAATCAGGAAACTCCTCTAAAGTCACGCCTTGTTCACCCTCAACAACTGAGCTCCGTTCAAGAGGGGTAATTGGAAAAACTCGGAGGCCGAGCTCTTGGGTAATGGCAGCCAAGTGCATGCCTATTGTCTTGTGCAAGATAAAGTTGCACACGCCATCGCCCGCCACATGCTGCATATCAGTCAGTATCTGTACGGGAGAATAGTCGGACTACGATGTTTGTGTTGCACCAGTCGCATCGCGGGCGGCCGTGTAACAGGAGCAAGAAACATGTCGCACAGGTAATGTGGACTTACATGAAGACAGGTCCCGAGTATAAGGCCTCCAGATATGAAGTTACACTGAAGCACCAACGCCGGAATACTGGCACCCGATACGAGCTTTGCAGATGTGCCGAAGATGATGTGTCTCGGTATGTTAAGAGGAAAATAATCCCTCTCAAGTTGGTGGAACGTTCCGAACCTCCATAAAGTCCGAAGTTCCGGTGCCGTGTAATCCTTGTAGTTGAGTCTGGCGCCCTGGTTCATATCGAATAGAAGCTCAACTTCTTCCCGATTGCTTCCGATGGGCTGTCGCACAGAACATGCAAGTTCTGGGATGTCAACGATCGTGTTGACCAAGGCCCGCTCGAATAGATGAAAGATATGTCTCTTATCCGCATTTTGTGACACGGGAAAATACAGGCATGATGAGATGTAGTCTCTTGGAGCGATTTGATCGATCGCTGACAGTTTGACTATCTTTCCATGCGCGTTTGGCTGTGGCTTAATGGTAGTAGAGGTAAAGCATGCGGATGGAGTGAATGGAATGGCAGTAGACATGTCGAGAATTTCTGCTTTACGGATTTCAAGCTTGAGAAATGCGAATGTCCAAGAAGAATTAGTTTGGAAAGAACTCCAAGATGTCCCGGGCAGATAATAGATAAAAAGCAATGCGATAATCTGATGTATTAGACACTAAATGCCGAGATTGTAAGTATCTACCCCATACATTCTGTTATTAACCCACGGACTTATGAGAATCCGAACGATTTCGTATTACGCTTTGACCAACACATGATTGAGACGATATGCTGCACCGGCACTTGAGTCTTGTTTATCTGACACGTTGCGATAAAGCTTGTGCGCAAGCTTCCCCTTGACTGCAGATCTTTATACCAAGTGAGCTGTGTGATCGGCGCTTTTGGTCCAAGCGTATGCTATCTAATGCACCTGATAGGCGATATGCCTAAGACAAGATTCGACAGTGAGATGTGACAAAACAGCGGTCCGAGCCACAGCTGTGCAGGGTTTAGTTTTCATTCCGAAGCTTGCAAGTGTAACGCAAGAAACACTACGGAGTAACGGGTAGATGATCGACCTTTTATCGTACGTTCAACATTCTCGTGGCCTTTACTGTGTTGAGTTTAGATTGCGAAAATGAAAAGGATGTAGTTATAATAAAGCTGAAACGGAGGTCAAAGTCAGGATGATATTACAGAGCAGCATTGGAGGGATAAGCGTGATTGCTTTCACGTGGCTCGCCCGATATCGTACAAAAATATAACCGATGTTCTCTGGGAGCATTGCCTTATCTCTTTAAAGAATGAGAAACAACTCTACTAAACCAATGTCTGCAAACAGAAGCAACGAATCAGCTATGCCGAATTCATGGGTCGAACCAGCGGCCCCCGTACAGCCTTCCATCGTGAAATGCTCTGCCCTCGATAACCTCACCGATTCGGTGTATCCTTCGCCTACACACTTCTTTCCTCTGAAACCGGAAACGGACCCTCGACAGCTCTACGAAGACTGCAAGAAAGGCCTCTCCCGATGTATCTATGAGCTTCCACACCTCGCAGGTATTATCAGAAAAGACGAAACTGGACGTTGCGCTATTGAGATTCAAGAGGCACCGCATGCTGGCACGAACTTCTGGTATCGCGATCATCGACATGATGCAGACGTGCCTTCTTACAACGAGCTCAAGATCAACGGGTGGCCGTTTGGCGATGGCGAACAAGATGGCCTTGACAAGCTCCGACCAAGGGACTTTCCCTGCGTCCAAGATGGGGATCCCGTGATCGCACCTCAGTTCAATGTCATCAAGGGCGGTATCGTCTTGACCATGTCGATCACGCACGTGATAGGTGACCTAGTCCAGTTCATGGACTTTCTCAGGTCTTGGTCACAGAACACGAGCGCGATAGCAACTGCCAGACTTGATGGCCAACCTGCACCTCCACTTCCGCAGCCAATATCGGCGGACTTAATGGATCGCTCCCTGTTGACACCTGAAGTGGGTATTGAGGAGGATCTTGACAAGCTCGGAGTTCGTGCGGCGAAGCTTCACCATCTCGACATGCTGGACCCTCGATGTCCAGAAGAAGTTGTGGAGAAATTGTCGAACCTCTTCACAAAGGCACGCCTAACCAATGACGATCTGGTGAGGTTTACCGAAGATGAACTTCGCACTCTGTCTTGTTCTGTCTGGACCTTTTCACAGTCCTCCATAAAGCAGCTACAGAACATGATCCAAGAGGTCTTGCCCAGTGGCTCAAAAGTGTCGGCTACGGATTGTTTGACCTCTTTCTCATGGAACCGACTTTTTAGCGCCAAATATGCTCCAGGGATACCAGGCCGTGATCCTCTGCCTGAGACTAGCAAGATTGTCTTCGCTGGAAGTATTCGTCATCGGTTGACCCCTCCATTACCCAACAACTACATGCCCGCCTGCGTGGACTTGTTCCCGGTGTCTGTGAACACCAGCGACTTTATCTCGCCGGACCCCAAAACACTGGCCCATGCAGCAATGGCAATTCGCAACAGCAATAATACTTGGAGCGAGGAAACCTTTCGAGAGATGCTTGAGATAGCCCACGCACATCCTGTCAATCCAGGTCTGATACCCAAAGGGCCCATCGATGCACTCGTCACGGACCATACACGAGCAACTGTAGCTATGATATCAAGTTGGGGTCCCGAGCTTGGTTCTTGCGAGGGCTTTAGAGAGCCGTATCTTGGTAGAATTCCGCCTCATGGGGAGATCACCCTCTTGCCTCGATGGAATAATGGCAATGTGGAGGTTATGTTTGCTGGAGAGGCTGTTGTGATGGAACGGCTGAGGAGCGGCCGGCTTATGAACCAGATGGCCACTTGTCAGTTTGTCATGGGTGATCCTCGATTTCAAGCGACTCGCGGGAAATATGTCTCAAAGCTGTAGTGGATATAGCAATAGCCGTTCGATATTGCGGCCCAGTGTAACTAGGATATTCTATTTATAATACTAGCATGGCGGAGTTGCTCTAAAGCCACTGTATCATAATTGAGCTCTATTGACCTCGTTACCATCCTCGTCAAAATGAATCTTATTCCCGTTAATCATAGACCGTTGCAAAGCAGCGCCGATGCGGACTGCCGTTACCGCTGATTCTAGTTCAACAGGCACTGGCTTGTCATCCAGCACGCATCCGGTAAACTCGATAGCCTCCCTTGTGAACGCTGCTTGAAATCGTCCCCAGTAGTTTTGCGGAAGCTCATGCCTGATACCTTCTTGTCCATAAATCCGAACGTGGTTCTCAACAGGGATCAGGTTCACAGACAGCTTGCCCTTTGTTCCGATAATCTCTGTCGTATCCTCTTGACCAGCAGCCATCATCCGTGAGGCATACAGATACGCAATGCGCCCATCGTAGAATTCGACAATTCCCACGGCATTATCCCTATCATCATACTGTCGTAGATCCGGTTCCACTGCCGTGATTCCTACAGCGTGGACTGATCGAACCTTCGACTCTTGACCGAAAAACCATAGAGCCAGGTCGATATCGTGAATACTGCAATCAACGAATATACCACCAGAGAACTGGGCATATGCGACAAAAAAGCCTGAGGGATCTAACACATCGCAAGTCTGACTTCTGAGAACAGATGGCCGGCCAATCAAGCCTGACTTTGTTTTCTCGTAGGCGTCGCGGTATGAAGCATCGAAACGGCGGGAAAAGCCACACATGACTTTGAGATCGGGGCGGGTAGCAGCGGCATCAACCACAGATTGGGACTGAATCGTTAGCATAACGAGGAAGCCCGTCAAAGGGAAACACTCACAATCTCCACCGTTGTGCCAAGGGGCTTCTCGCACAAGACGTGCTTGCCCGCCGCGATAGCAGTATTGGTCTGTTCAGCATGCACCGCAGTGGCAGAGGCGACGCAAACTGCATCCAAGCCTACGTGGGCTATCATGTCGGAGTAGTTCTCATATATGGCTACCCCGTCAGGGGCGAGGTTCTCGGCAGCCCATTCCCTCTCGGCAGCATCAGGGCTGGTGACAGCGACTAGAACAGCTCGGGGGACATTCTGATGGAAATTAAGGGCATGTCGCTTGCCCATTCTGCCGAGACCAGCGACTCCAACTTGAAGCTTGCGAGGTGCCATTGTGTTGAGTGTAGTGAGGTTAGTGAGGAAGGAAAGAGAAGAAAAGGGACGAAAAGGGAAGTAAATAAATGGTAAGAAGTGGAATACTGCCGACCTGGCCTTCCTAGTTATTATATACAACCTGACACTCGATTGAATGTCTCTATGTCAATGGCAAAATTTATATTCCCCCGTCCTAGATTTTCTATGCTGGGAACCGGTACTCACATACTCTGTCGCGAAAGAACATGCATTCGGAGGTTTTGGCCTTAACTTCGATGCTGAGTCGGGGTAACTTGCCCCGACACAGAGTATACGAATAATCCTCCCGAGTAGAGCTCCACACTTTTTCAGACCGCCGCCATCCGACCCTGGAGGATCAATCGCCTTCCTCTATTACGTAGACATTTATATAGTATCAAAATTAATCTTTACCTGAATGGCTCAATTTTTTACCTTTTAGCTACTTTATTAAAGACTATTTTACCGTATAAAATATTACGGCTAAGGCCTCAACTCTCTTCTAATGCTGAATGCATCAAGAATCCACCCAACCCCATGCTCTCTTTAAATGGTCCTGTGCTGATGCTGTGGGCCACGAATGGGTATTCTGGGTCAGCATCAACACATCCAATAACGCTTCTTGGTCCCGTCTCTCGGTAAATCGATCTCCACACGCCGTCACTCCCATGCAGGCCGTAAAGGTAGCGGGCCTTGTAGAGGGGTTTGAGAGAGCTATCCCGCAAAGTTCTCGGACTTGGGTCCGGATATCGTCCTGAGTCTGTCAGAATACACTGGTATGGGGTAATGTACATCTCAACCTACGTCGATTTGCTTCCGAGCTAGCTGAGCAGACGGTCCAATTCGTGGTACTCTGTCATCATGGCACATGAGGAGAATACGAGCAAATATGCTATGGACTTGGCCGATAACTGAAGTCTGTTAGTAGATTTCCTCCAATCAAAATTGACAACATACCAACAGCGTGGTTTAAGTAAATGATGTGTGGAAAGGCTTCGCCCAAGGTCTCGTCAGAAGCACTATAGGCAATAGGCAGCCAGGACACAGGCCGAGCTCGCAGCCAAGCGTGGTCATAGTCAACTAGCTCTTGATATCGATGTCTATTTGGCCCGATGTTTCCAAAACAGTAGTTTATCACATCTGCGCTGTGGACAATAATGCGGTTCGCCCATGTATCATCATCGGCCTCAGAGAGAGACCGGTCCATGAATCCGTGGTCGAGTCTGATCTTGACAGGCCTTTGACTTGCAAAGCTCATCGTTACCTCCTGTCTCATACCAACCCAGAACGAAGCTAACCGGAGGCTACTGGGGGTCGTTGTAGAATCGCAGGTATTCATAAATAGCTGTATCCCTAACAAATGACCTTCGTGATCGGTGCCGATGAGTGGAACGTCGAGTTCCTCGAGAGTCCGCAGAAGAATGGTCGCCGCGAGTAGATTGTCGTCGTTTAGGGCGGAGGAGTCGTTTGAGATTGTTGCCAAGTGTCTGAGACATGCTTGATGGTATCGATCGGAGGCGTAGGGATCGTATTGCGCGTTTAGGCTGAGATGTCTGGAGGACAAGGCAAAGATAGCGTTGAGGAGGGTCGGACAAGACGCCGCTCGAGGGGGCACAATGTTGGCAAAGTGGCGTCTGGAATCGCAAAGATCGAACTGCGATAGATCAATACTACACGACAACCCAAACAGAAGATGGAATGGCGTACCCATGTGCACATGTAAGTCAAATAATATTGCATCAATCTCACTTCATGGTTCTCCATCAGGGGGTACGGTACTGATCCCACATTGGCCAATCCCAGTGTCGAACCATGTGGAACTGCGCCATAATTGCGAGGACTGTCTTTGCCTCCTGTACTGGCTCCATGTCCGCCCCCGACCTCAACTGCACGAGTGTGAGACGTGGGAGAGGCATTGGACCCAAAATCCGAACGTTGTTCATTATGAAATTGAAGCGTGTTATCCTCAACTTGATGCCATTGGCTTTGACTCTCCGAGTCTGATAGGTAGTAACCTTCAACATCAGGCGTCTCATCCACGAATTGTACTTGGCGACTCGTCAGCGAAAGCCTGCACGAATAGTGACTACTTACATCGTCTTGAGGAAGGGACCCAAACTTGATTGGGGGATGACCTGCGGTGGATCTTAGCATTCTAATCATCGCAATGACACGCAAAGGTCTGGGGGTGGACATACGTAGTTGAGTGCTTGAAGCGAAAAACAGGCGCTGTGGCGCAGATTTTGCCCAACGAAACGCATCGAAGGCATGTTTGTGTACCTCGTCCAGCAACCTGTGGACCCCAGACGCACTTGAGATGCTGTTTCTTGCAGGCCTAACGATGGTCAGAGTGGCAAGTGGCACCTCGGCATGGTTACCGATTTTTTATTTCACTTACAAGACACGCAGTAGCTGTGCTCATCTTCTCTCACAGCAAATTTCGGGCTTGATGTCGGGTGCAAATTCATCATGAGGGGCAGGTTACCCCGATTATATGACATAAATCCAAAGGCAAAAAAGGCCGAACTGTCGGGGCTATACTCCATTTCTGCGCAAAAAGGTGAAAGAGTCCGATGCTCTAACCTAAATAGGCTTAAAACCCCAAGAACACGGAGCCTAGGCCGGGCCATTCCCTGATGTTTGTTGGAAGAGGATTTGTCCCACTGTTACCCCAAAACTCTACAGGCCTGACTCGCGCTTCCCCACGAAATACCCCGTGTTTGATCCATGTCACTGCCGAGATCGAACGTAACCCGCCTCCATTCATTGGTTATCTATCGTCGATGGTAAGTCGCAGAGTAGACCGAGATTGTGGACTATAATAGATCAGGATCTCGCCCTCGAATATCACTAGAGATTATTCATGCTCATCTACATTCAGAATCTACTTATAACACTTTCTCAACATGGATCAGCAACTCGATACCGCCAGGGACAAGCTTGACGAGTGCGGTGCCACTACCGAGGAGCACGTTGGCATCAACACTTCTTTGGAGCCATATGGTCCTTCCGGTAAGTTACCATCAGCTCTTAGGCTTCAATATGATACTGCGATTCCACTAGCTTTGATAAACTGACAAATTAGGATTCCGCGGTCTCTTCTCATCTCCCTACGTCGCTGCCTGCGCCGCCTTTTCGGCGATCGGTGGCCTCCTCTTTGGCTATGATCAAGGCGTCATTTCCGTGACGCTTGTAATGGATCATTTCCTGGATCGCTTCCCTGAAGTTTCGGATGATGCTCCTGGCGCAGGCTTCAAGAAGGGCCTCATGACCGCCATGATCACGCTCGGGGCATTTATAGGTGCCATCAACCAGGGTTGGATCTCTGACTGGATATCCAGAAAGCGTTCGCTGATGGTTGCTGTTGTGGTATTTACGGTTGGATCTACTCTCCAGACCGCTGCTGTCAACTATGCCATGCTGGTTGTAGGACGCTTTATCGGGGGCATTGGAATTGGACAGTGAGTTCAGCCTTTGATGTTTTCATCTAACTTTCCATAAGCCTTGATATTGACCATGAATCTATTAGACTATCGATGGTGGTACCTCTCTACATCGCAGAGATTTCTCCACCAGAAATCCGGGGTGCTCTCCTCGTCTTTGAAGAACTATCGATTGTTATAGGAATTGTTGTTGCGTTCTGGATAACCTACGGGACAAAGGTAAACCAACTCCCATTCCTTAGACAACACTATATACTCATCTGCTCCTAGGGAATATCCAGTCACTGGTCTTGGCAACTTCCGTTCCTCCTTCAAATCCTCCCCGGCCTGCTATTGGGATTCGGCGCTATTTTCCTGCCATACTCTCCTCGATGGCTCGCTTCCAAGGATCGCGAGGCAGAAGCTTTATCCAGCCTCGCCAAGCTCCGCGCCCTTCCCGAATCCGACCTACGAGTTCAACGCGAATGGATGGACATTATTGCCGAAGCCCGATTCCAAGCAAGTGTTCTCCGCGAACGACACCCTGATCTCACTTCAAGGACAAATATGATGGGAAAGATGCGTCTTGAGTTTGTCAGCTGGGGAGATTGCTTCAAGTCTGGCTGCAGGCGTCGAACTCTTGTTGGTGCCGGCCTTATGTTCTTCCAGCAGTTTACTGGAATCAACGCTCTGATCTATTACTCACCAACACTGTTCGGAACCATGGGCCTCGACTTTGACATGCAACTCATCATGTCGGGCGTCCTCAACGTGACGCAGTTGATTGGTGTTCTGTCGAGCTTATGGACCATGGATCGTTTCGGCCGCCGGGGTATCCTCCTTTGGGGTAGCTTCCTAATGTTTGTGCCGCATCTCATTATAGCTGTCTTGGTGGGCAAGTTCTCGAATGATTGGCCAAGCCACACTGCAGAAGGCTGGACAAGTGTCGCTTTTCTCCTATTTTACATGCTTGCCTTTGGTGCCTCTTGGGGCCCTGTTCCCTGGGCCATGCCAGCAGAAGTCTTTCCATCATCTCTCAGAGCAAAGGGTGTGGCAATCTCCACCTGTTCAAGTAAGCCTCCAATCCCTATCAAGTGCTAAGCACTAACCTCCTTAGACTGGATCAACAACTTCATCATTGGCCTCATTACGCCACCTCTTGTACGCGAAACAGGCTTCGGTGCTTATGTCTTCTTTGCCGTATTCTGTCTTCTGTCCTTCGTCTGGGTCTGGTTTAGTGTGCCTGAGACTAACGGAAAGTCTCTTGAGGAGATGGACGGCGTTTTTAAGGATCGGACTGGAGTGGCAGATATTGCCACGAAGGATCGTATCCTTGCAGAGGTCTACAACGAGCGACAAAGCCGTTGATGGTAGATATCAGTAAATACCTTCAACAATTTCCTGATCTCAATAACATAATTCCTTGTGAACATCCTCAAAAACTGGATGTAATTAGCCGTACGAGGGGACCACAATTGGGACTCCTACTAGTGGCCGAGAGCATGAATCAGCGGACGGAACTTAGCAGAAACTAAGCATAATTACAGTAATCCGTGTAGAAGTGCAACCACTCAACCCCGACATGTCCATCCCATTACTAACACTAAATCAGCCTACATCATAGCATCTATCAAGCCACTAACTCAGGGGCTGCTGGGGTGTAATGGCTGCATGGCCCAACCATGTTTTTCACTGTGTACGGAGGAGTCTACCGCTCACCGTCTAGTTTCCGACACGAGAATCGATAGACATGCAGAAATAGTTCATCTCAAGTCATAGCATCAAAGTGTCTAATTTATTCCACGCTGAGCACTTAATTATCCATCACAAAGGAGGTGAACTGACTCGATCATCAGTTGGCTAAGGGAACCGAAGGATTCCTACCCTGGACGCACATCGAGTTATCGGACCGACAGGTCAGCTAGCGGCAACCACTTGCCCGTTAGTCTACGTACTATACCTAAAAGGACCGGCACCAAGCCAAGTTGGTAGTTCAGCTCGTAGCCACAAACATCATCAAGTAAATCACAGACTTCTAGGAAGAACAAGCGTCCCAATCAACCGACCTACCTCGATTTCCCCAGGCGTGTGATGTCCAGCCACAGTCGAATTCCTGCAAAGGTCAGGGGAAATCCGGGGAAATGAGTCCGGGGAAACGAATTGTGGCTTCCCGTAGTGCCTGTATCAGACCCAAAATCAAATCCTACCAAGTTTGAGAGGACTTATATACCGCCATGGCCCTTCCAGTGCGGGGAGGGCCATGCAACATCGAATGCATGTCCCTGATGCATCTTCATCTCTTTATACCCCGCACTCTGGTTCGCTGAAACAATGTTTCTGTCAAATGCCAATTCCAGCAAAGATGAGGTCGTGCTCATATCTATGACTTCCAAAGGAGCTGCCTCTCATCACGAGTCAGGCGTCGACGAAACTCCCTTGGCAGATCTTGCGCCCCAGACCTCACATGTTTACCCCAGCGCCCTTGACAGTCCAATATGGCTCCCCCGTCGATCAACAAGCTCGGGTGGTATCGGCGCACGCATTCATCGCGGCTTGGCAAGCGAGAAAGAGATGACTCTTCTGAGCTGCTGCCGACACTTTCCCAAGGCGATTATGTGGTCTTTTCTTCTCTTCCTTACCGTTGTAATGGAGGCATACGATAAGTCGCTCATCTCCGGCTTCCTTGCCTTTCCGTCCTTTAGACGTAGGTACGGAGAACCCAAGCTACCACTTGCTGGCTCCGCTGGGGAGCCAGACTATGAGATCTCGCCAATGTGGCAAATGGGGCTTCAAAATGCTGCCGTCGGTTGCGAGATCATAGGCCTTCTTGCCCATGGTTATATCTCATATGCGATTGGATACCGCAAGATGATGATCGGCGCGCTTGTATGGATGTGTCTTGCAGTATTCCCAGCTTTCTTCGCTAGCAACATCGCCATGCTACTTGCCTCCCAAGCTCTCTGCGGTAAGACTGCCTTCGCCTCTCAATTTAATGCGCTATGCATACCCGATTATCTGAGAAACTAACGGTGCTATCCAAGGCTTGTCGTGGGGTGTGATTCAAACTTTGGCAGCGACCTATGCTGCTGAAGTAGTACCCTCAGTCATCCGCGCCGCCATCCTCAGTAATGTCAATATGTGTTGGCTTGTTGGCCAGCTCATGGGCACCGGAATACTGCGCGCGCTTATCAACAATACATCAGACTGGTCATATCGCCTACCATTTGCCCTGCAATGGGCATGGGCGGCCCCACTGCTGTTCCTCATCTACTTCGCCCCTGAAAGTCCCTGTAAGATTCTCCCCATTTGATGTATCTTATGACTTAATACTCATTTGTTCACTACAGGGTGGTTAATCCGTCACGAGAGGCTAGCAGAAGCTCGACATTCACTGCAAAGACTCACGAGCAACAAACACATCGACATTGAGGATACAATCGCGATTATGCAGCATATTGATTCGACAGAGAAGAAACTAGGATACGGTGGTTCAAGCTTCCTAGATCTCTTCAGAGGCTGTAACCGCCGCAGGACCGAAGTGTGCTGCCTTACCTGGTCTTGCCAAGCTCTATGTGGTGCCACCTTGACAGGATATGCCCCATACTTTCTAGAGCAAGCAGGCTTCGAATCCACCAAATCATTCACTCTAGCTACAGGAATGTACGGACTAGGCATCCTAGGGGGCATGATATCGTGGATCTTACTATCAACAATTGGACGACGCAAGCTCTACCTAGCCGGCTTGGTGGCTGCGTTGCTTATTCTCACCACGGGCGGCACCCTGTCAATCGTCATGGCCAACCACTCATCGCTGAATTGGGCGCTCGGGTCCCTGATCATCCTCATGACATTTACCTATAATATGTCCATTGGTCCGGCGTGCTATGTCATTGTGGCCGAGATACCTTCAACAAGGCTTCGGGTCAAGACCATTGCCCTCGCGAGGATTGTTTATAACTTATTCACTATTATTAATAACTTTGTCGCACCACAGCTTTTGAACCCGTCTGCATGGGACCTAGGTGGTAAGTCTTGTCTGGTGTATGCTGCTACATCTCTCCTTTGTCTTATATGGTGCTATTTTCGGCTTCCTGAGACGAAGAAGCTATCGTACTTGGAATTAGATATCCTTTTCGACAAGGGGGCTCCTACAGCCAAGTTCAAGGAACTACAAGATAGACTTGCCAATTCAGCGTATATCTCTGCGTCAAAGGCAGAGCGGGTCAGGAATGCCTGGCATGGTTGGCTGGCTTATTCCTAGTAAGCCACTAGGTTGTATACTTAGCAGTTTGAGTTATTTATAATAAGGCAGTTGTAGTCTTTGGGTTTCCTCTGAAAGGCAATCTCGGAACCTTAATATCAGTGAAAGTAGTTAGAAATTTAATTATTCCTAACTTTACATATCCATATATATACTTAATCTAACTACATCTTAATCTCTAGGTTAAGTCCCCTGGTAGGGAGGGTTAGGGAAGGGGGGATCTGGGG